>VMOF01000013.1:43442673-43857259 GCA_011764245.1 Trialeurodes vaporariorum | reverse complement strand
TCTTTTCCCCATTTGAATGTATGAGTAGGGAAAGGACAGAAAGAGGGGGTTTTATCCCCTTGTCCATCCTTGTCTAACATACGTTCCTTAATAGAGAAAAGAGAGAGATGAAGAAACTCTCTTTGCGCTACTGCGGGAGGAGCCATGTTCATTATTCGTCTCCTTTTTAAAAAAGTATCGGATTCATTCGCGCTCATTATAGCACAGAATACTCTAATCAGAACGGAAACTCCCATAAGAGCCAATGGAAACAAGATTTGGAATTTACTGGCACAAACTGGCAACTGTGCCTACTCACTTCTCAAGATGGCGGACATGCTTTTTCAGGCTATACAACCAATCGCAACTCGGCCAGTTGCCGAAGATCTGCCGAAGATTGCCGAAGATGCTCACTTTCGAACATGGCGGCCCGAAGTAAAGAATGTTTCAAAATGAATTAGATAGTTGTTTCCGTTCTGATTATAGTCATCTGCGTGATTATAGGGTACAATGTCGCACAACGGCACAAGGATAGGATTAAAAAGAAGAGTGTTTAAGATTAAAAAATAAATAAATAAATAAATAAATAAATAAATAAATAAATAAATTAATAATTAAATAGATAGATAAATAAATAAATAAATAAATAAATAAATAAATAAATAAATAAATGAATAAATAAATAAATAAAAAAGTATCGTGAGCAGTGAATACTTAACAACGCCTTCTGCAAATCTTCTCCCATTAAAAGCCTCTCACGACGGATATAAACATAATTAGAGTAAAGCTCTTCTGACGGCCTTAGGAACGTTGCTGCAACTTTATTTTGACGGGAACCGATTCATGATAATTTTTAGGTTGGATTGTGTGTATGTAAACAACATTCTCACTATACAAAATGGTGGTATTTCTCTCAAAGAATACAACGTTTTACAACAAATGTGTATTCATCGAAACGAAACATTTAAATGTTTGTTATATTATGTTCTGTTGGTGGATTTTTACAAAAACCCTAATGGTGTTCTATCTTTGTTGGCGGATCCAGCTCCCTCGAACGGGAGGGGCGAACTTGGGATTTTTGCCCCCAATAACCCCCTTTTTCTTTTTTGTGTCTTCCTTTCAACCTCATCCCTCTCTTTACCCCTTTTTTTTGGCCAAACGGGGGGGGACGATCGCCCCCTTCGCCCCCCTGTATCCGCCAATGAACCCAGGAATCTATCCTTTTCTCTCTTCTCGCATCATAATGCGTGTGTTAGAGAAGGACAGATCAGGGGCAGTCACGTGATTTTCGCCCCCTCTTCTATTCTTGTCTGACACATGCATTTAAATGGCCAGAGAAGGAGAGGGGATAATTTCACGTCATAGAATCTCCGAAGTTCGGAGAGCAAATGAAGATGTCAATCTCTCGGCTCTCTTTCGTTCGCGCCGCCCGGTCTCGCGGTGGGGGGGGGGGGGGGAGACCCGCCTCCCCGGGACCCTCGCGAGAGGTGACTAAAGCGGGGAAGGGCGCCCAACCTCCCGTTCGTCCTCCCCCCCACTCCCCTTGCAAGTACCCCTCCCACTAACACTCTGGCAGCCCGTATCACACACACACACACACACACACACACACACACACACACACACACACACACACACACACACATGGAACCTATTTGTCGTTGTGGTGCCAAATCCAGCGGCTTCTCCGTCGGACGCCTGTGGGAGAGGGGGTGTGGTAAGTTGGAAGGGGGGGGTGATAAAGAGGGGGGACCAATTTCGAATGTTGGCTCGGTTCCACTCAAAACTCGGTAATTAAACCCGACGGCTTCACTCTAGCGACCAATGATTCATGACCGACTCCGCACAATTAAACCCCTCATTAAATCTTCAACTATGTACGCAAGGCAGGCAGGCAGGCAGGGCCAGCCGAACCACCTATATAGTATTTATACATATGTATTATATACATATATACTTTAGATGTACTTACGTATGGATGCTGTTCTTCCCCCCCCACACTTTTCTCCTGAGTCCGGCGCTTACCGCGTGGACTCGCCGTGAACGGCCTCCCACCACTGTGAAAGGGGTGCGCTCCGCGGATACCCTTTGATGAAGGAAATTAAATTAATTATTTATCTGTTTTATGTATCTTTAGGATAACGGTCGAATAAGTAAAACGTATAAATAATAAAAAAAATAAATAAATAAAAAAAACAGCTTTCGGAAAGCTTTGAATGACGGTCCTTTAGTAACCCTCCTCGCGAAAGGTGTAATTTTGTGTTGATTATAGTCAGAGACAAATAGAGACCTTACACAATGCCTGCGCGCGGTGTCCACTTTTCTGGTTCAATTTTGGTCGGAACTAATCGAAACAACAGCCAACATTCAGCTTTTGTTGACTGATGAGCGCGTAGTTTGCATTCGCCAAGCAAAACCTGTTTCCGTTTCCGGGACCGCGAACCAAATCACAGCCTTTTGTTGAGCTCACCATCCAACATTAGGCGAAGGTTGATTGTTGAGGCCGATGAGTCCCGACAAAAGTAGTTCACGAAAAGTGGACGCCACGGGAAGAATAGGGAGTGCACGGTCTTTATTTGTCTCTGATTATAGTGGAAATAGACAGAGATTTACTCCTTAAGCTGATTGCAGGTGAAACTATTACCAGGTTTCAATCCGATGGATAGCGCCACTGTAGTCGCTTTTGGGAAAAGTCGTGTTTTTGATATTTTAAATTGAAACCAAAGAAAAAACCCAAAATCCAATACCGTCATTACCTGCAAAATGGGTATGTTGCATACTTTTGCTACAACAATGTAGAGGGATGATTCTGGTGTAAAATAGCATGAAAATCCTGTTGAGAGCATCAAACAGTCTCAAAATCCACTCGTAAACCCACAAAAAGCGTTTTAAGGAAAGCCTAAGACGGCGGTTGAAAGGGCGAATCAACCCTGCATGCATGCACCATTGCACCACGAGCAACAAAAGATAGCCGATGACCGCAGTTTATAATTTGGGCTGGAATGTAAACAAAGTCTTCCTTTTGCATACATATAGAACGTACACATTTTGCGTCATTCTGTGTGTTTTTTCCCGGTAAATTTTACTTTCTCGCAGTGGCGTCGCGTGCAATTTGGCAATAATGTATTCTATCCATTTAAACTCATGTAAAAGATCAAATTCAGGGGTTCACAGTGCACAAGGAAAATTCGATATATTTAATGAGTTTAAATGGAGCAGTTGCATTGTTGCCAGATGGAACTCGACGCCACTGCTTTCTCGTCGTTTTTTGTGATTGCTATAATGAATATTTTACGTTCTGTGTCGATTATCTGGGATTCCAAAAGTAAAACGCCGGGCAAGTACCTACTTTGTCGAATGCCGTTGTCGGCCATCTTAGCTGCTCGTGGTGCACGCATGCAGGGTTGATTCGCCCTTTCAACCGCGATCTTATAGGGTTTCCTACAAACCCCTTTTGTGGGTTTATGAGTGGTTTATGAGTGGATTTTGAGACTGTTCGATGCTCTCAGCGTGATTTTCTTGCGATTTAACATCAGAATCAACCCTCTACATTGCTGTAGCAAACGTATGCAATAGACCCATTTTGCAGGTATAATGACGTTACTGGATTTTGCAGTTTTTCTTTGGTTTTAGTTTAAAATGTCAAAAACACGACGAGGGAGAGAGGGAGAGAGAGAGAGAGAGAGAGAGAGAGAGAGAGAGAGAGAGAAATTCCTGTATCCGCCCATACTCCAAACAATTTGAAAGGAAAAGAAGGAGCCTTATTTGGCAACCCAGCATCAAAATGTCACATCCATTTGAAACTTTAAAATTTAGTGGACGGCATTTTTTTTTCTCTTCTCTTCTCTTCTTTTTTTTTTTTTTTTTTTTTTTTTTTTTTTTTTTTTTTTTTTTTTTTTTTTTTTGTGAACCTACACGAACCATGCCTGATTTGTATTCCGCGCGAAGGCGACGCCGCGACTCCTTGGATGCGTTAAAGGGGAAGAGGGGGGGATGCAAGGTTCGAGAGGGGACGGTGACCGGTGGGGTGAAGAAAGGGCGGGAGGGGTTAGAGGGGGGAGGGGGGAACGGATAAAATCGGTGTGTTAACATGTAAAACCACTTATCTCGGTACAAAACGCTGTAATGAAGGAATGCCAAGACACACCAGATCCAGAATAATGTTTACCTCGGCACATCACATCTCTTATATAAACTAACCACCATGTCCATTTTATTTTCTTCCACCCTCCCCCCCCCCCCTCCATTTTGCCCGTCTTTCCCCCTCACCCCCTCTCCCATCTGATGCTCGTATGTGTTCGGTTTTTTTTTTTAATATGCTTATTTATATACTTTTATCATGTTGGCGCGACTTGGGACTAGTGCTCAATTGTATGCCAGAACTTGGTGGTCACAGGTTGGTCGAGGTGTTTAACAAAATGAGGTACGAGTAGTCTCTAAGTCTCGTCCCTGATTTTCCCTGATTCACCCATTTTTTTTTTTTTTTTTTACCCCTGTCTTCTTCTTGATAGTCGAGTTTCCGTTGAACTTCCAAATGATGAAACCTCGCCGGTTTTCAATCGATTGTATAGAACCGAGAGATTACGGTCTTCTTGATTCAATAGATTATAATGGGGCTCTTGCAAACCTTTGCTATTGGGGATTGAAGAGTTGATTCTTGCATAAGAACCTGTAAAAATGACGATGAGTGCACTAAAAAATCACGAAATTCACTCTCGGAATCGGGCTTAATGGCGGAGAGACGCAGGTGTCATGGGAGATTCCTATCTAAATTGAGACATAACTCTGTGTTTCCGCAGAGAAAGTGACATAATAGACAGGAATCTCCCATGATAGCTATGCATTGAACGGCCATTAGGAACTTGCCGTTACAGCAGTTATGTGGGTTTATAACTGACTTTTAGACTTTCTCAGAGTGATTTTTCAACTATTCATTTGCTCACAGCAAAAGTTTACAAGAGCCCCATTGGATCATGTTTTTGTTTTAGAAAGAACTTATCTTGAAAGACTTGGAATGGGTCTGTCGCAAACTTTTGCCACTGAGGTTAAAAGGAGGTTACTTCAAGTGTATTACTGGGGAAAAAAATCCGAAACTCTAATAATATTACTAGAAGCTACTGGCGGCTCGTGAAATGCGATGTATCGATGTCCACTCCATTTAAAACTATAGAAATGTATCGATTTCTCGGGGGTTCGATTGCACCTCCTGACGATCGATACTTTTCTATCGTTTTAAATGGAGTGGGCATCGATTTGTCGCATTTCACGAGCCGTCACTGCTAGAAGCACAACGGTGTGTGAACCTTGGAGAGTCTAATACTTTTACCTGAAAATTCTGGTGTTACAATCAGAATATGATCAAAATACCAGAATTTCTTCAAACATTTTAAGAATTGCGCAGTTGCAAATGTCTGAAATGTAGTGTCTTTTATAAAAGAAATTAAAGTACTTGAAGAGCTGAGAACAAAGATGCCGTTCCTTTCTAATTAAGTCCCATTGTTCCGAGGATGAGATTTTGGCCCAAAATTCATTGTTTTAAATGGAAATCCTGAGTATATTTTGGAACGTTTTGATGCCTCCAATGTTACTTTCAAGTTATTTCACACTGGAATTGACCTTTTCTACCAAGTTGATCGTTGTGAGCTCAAAGAGGAATCTAGAACGACCAAAAGCCTGTTTTTTTTTTTTTTTTTTTTTTTTCTCTCTCTCTTTCTTTTCCTTCGAAAACTCCAATTTTTTAACTTAAATTTAAGGATTTCATGAAATTTAAGGTACTGATACATTCGACAGTCTTGCCGATTTTCACGTTTTTGGGACAGGAAATGGAGCTCTTGCAAACTTTTGCTACAGGCTTATTAATAGTTGATTATGGGGCAATACGCTGTAAAAATAACGATTAGCGCACTAAAAAATCACGAAATCCACTCCTAAACTCACAAAATACTTTTAAACGCGAGACCGTAATGGCGGCCGGGGCCTTGGTTTTCATTGGGGTTCCCTATCTTCAATCAGCGCCATCTACACGAGGTGTTCTCGCAACACCACACAAGAAGAAGAAGAAGCATACAATTGCCATAAGAAAACCGCGGCCTCGGCTGCCATTACGGTCTCTCATTTAAAAGCATTTTGTGAGTTTAGGAGTGGATTTCGTGATTTTTTAGTGCGCTAATCGTTATTTTTACAGGGTATTACCGCATAATCAACTATTTGTAAGCCTGTAGCAAAAGTTTGCAACAGCTCCATTGTAGTTTAGTAGGCTTTTTAGGCTTATCAAACTTTTAGATTATGAATAGAAACCGATTCAGTAAATTACATCTACACTGAGAGAAATCACTTCTTTAAAAACAAGGAAACACGTTTACTAGTGACAGTTTTCCTTGCGCGAAGTTAAGTTCTGATTGCATGAAGGAGAATCACTATCACAACAATGGAATGTTTTACTTGTAGCAGCGGACATTTTCCTTCGGTTGAAGGAATCCCCCCCCCCCCCACTGATAAAATAAAGTTTAAGTAGAACCAAAGCAGCTTTTTAAAATAGCTTCGGAGAGCAAAAGTCCTAGCTCTACCGGAGCAAGATGCGGTTGAACAGAAGCACTACATACTTCGGTAGAGCCAAAGCAAGAAAAGAGGCTGTTACTCGAAAGAAGTAGTGCTTTGGTACAGCTGCAACTTTCTCCGGTACAGCTTGAACTTTTGCTCTACGAAGCTATTTTAAAAGGCTGCTTCGGCTGTACATAGACTTTGTTTTATCAGTGCATAGTCAACATTTCACTGTGCAGTTTCTTTAACACAAAAGAAATTCACTTTGGATTAAAAGAAGGATTCTTTCTGTGTAGGAAGTCACATAATTTTTTTGGGATCATACTGGTTCAATTTCTCATATTTTGAAGGCAAAAAAAAAAAAAAAAAAAAAAAAAAAAAAAAAAAAAAAAAAAATTAAAAAATGTAATGTGTACTCATCATCATTTTTATAGGTTAATTGTATGCGAGAATCACCCGCAGCAATAGCCCCGAGATAAATCTCTCCCATTGGACCATTCTCTTTTCCACCACAACCCGAACGTATGCCCCTCGGCAGTGGCTTCGCGTGCCATCTGGCAACAATGCAACTGCACCATTTAAACTCATTAAATGTATCGAATTTTCCTTGTGCACTGTGCACCCCCTGAATTCGATATTTTACATGAGTTTATATGGATCGAATACATTGTTGCCAAATTGCACGCGACGCCACTGCCCCTCGGTATCGTTGATAACCTTTATAACCGCTGTCTCCTCTTTCAAGCATCCCTCTTATATTTTGGGAAGCTCGTAAATTTCCAAAGATAGACACAAACGAGGCACAGGACCGCAGAATGAGATGAAGCACTTGGCTCAAAAACAGTTGTCTCCTTCTCCTCCCTCCTCTGACTGGGTCAGATTTTATGTGGAATTGTGTCTATTCTGAAAACCTCCCTTTTCCCGCCCTTTATGTGAAGTATTGTCACCGTTTTTTATGCGTTTCAGCCTCCCCCCCCTCCCCCCGAAGATTGTCCCTTCCGGAAACTTTCTGTGGCCACGCCCAAGATCTGTGGCCCTTTTTTCTTTTTTTTTTTTTCATCAGACTGTTTTAGTAGAGCGATGTATCGTATCGATTGCCGTCCGTGGGCCTCTGGTTCCAACTGTGCACTATGGTCTGAGATCGAAAAACGGTGGCCAAAACTCAGTGATGAAAATTCATCAAAAATCATCGTTTTCGACCTTTCAAAATCAATCCAAAACTTTCCAGAGACATTTCTAGGTCAAATTGACTTGTTAAAAGTGTTCTCTGTGGTTAAAATTGGTCTTGAAAGCTTGAAAATAATAAATTCATGACAAATTTAGTCTTTGGTTTTTGGCCAATTCTTGGTGATTTCAAACCATAGTGCTGTGGTTCAATGTAATTTCCCCATAAGCGGAGCTTGGATTTCATTAAAAACGTCTCTTGTGAGTTTATTATCGCATTTCATGACTTTCTGATGCCACCAATGGAATTTTCGGGTGATTTTATACATACGATGAAGCACTCTTTATCGTTGTAGCAAAAGTTTGCAACAGACCCATTGTCGATGAACTTATTAATTTTAATCATGATGCACTTCAAGAATGCCTATCAAGAGCGTAATTTTTTTTTTTTTATTGTTTTTTTGTTTTTGCTTTTTTTTAAGCAGTTTAAGTGTTCGTCATACGCCGCGTAATTAAGTGCCGATCAGCAAAGGCAGTGAAAGATTACGCCGTTCGAAACTCTACACTTCTCCAGTTCTCTAGCAGTGGCGTCGCGTGCAATTTGACAACAATGTATTCTATCCATTTAAGTTCATGTAAAAGATCGAATTCAGGGGATGCACAGTGCACAAGGAAAATTCGATGTATTTAATGAGTTTAGATGGAGCAGTTGCATTGTTGCCAGATGGCACGCGACGCCACTGAGTTCTAGTATCGTTCCGTTACCCCAAAACACAACAACGGCCTCAGATTGTAAACAAATGTGCAAAAACACATCCAATGGCGGCTTCCAGGGTGTTTTTCTTTTTTCTTAACTCTCTACATGCAGGGATTCTAGGCCCCGCGATACTACTCCACCTCCTGGTCTCGCTGCTATCTACCTATATATACACGTCAGTGGTTATAAGTTTATAACAATCGAAAATATCGAAGCGCAGAAGCTGAGGAAAGGACGGATGTAGAATCACTTTTAATTCATTTATAATCAGCTCTCTAGCTCCGACGGGATACGTGACCTCCGAGATCACTTGATTAAACGTTTTCATTCTGCAAATTGTTGTGTCTCAAGCACCTTTCGAAAGTGCATTAAATCATGTTTTAATTCGTTGTTGTTTGGCTACTGGCTACCCTGCTACCGGCTACCGCCTAGATTCTGCACTTCTCTTCTTTTTTTTTCAAAATTGCCGCGAATGCGCGGAGAGAGAGAGAAGGAGAGAGAGAGAGAGAGAGAGAGAGAGAGAGAGAGAGAGAGAGAGAGAGAGAGAGAGAGAGAGAGAGAGAGAGAGAGAGAGTGAGTGAAGAGAAATGACCTAGCCGAGTTTATAATTAAACAGTAGCCTCAATTCCATTTTAATGTTTATACCCAAGGTGATCCGTTGAATACATAATTCTGAGGTTAACATTTAAGCACGCCCTTTGATGCCTCTGCTCTTGTTCTGAGAGTATGCGCTTTGCAAGCGTAAACTAACCTCACGCTTGCTTCAACACAGACACATCTTCCTGGACAGCCTTTCTCTCTCTCTCTCTCTCTCTCTCTCTCTCTCTCTCTCTCTCCCTCTCTCTCTCTCTCTCTCTCTCTCCTCTCTCTCTCTCTCTCTCTCTCTCTCTCTCTCTCTCTCTCTCTCTCTCTCTCTCTCTCTCTCAGCCGCGGACATTTTCTATGACACCTACCCGAGAATTTCGTTTATTCAATCACTCGTTTTTTTTTTTTTTTTTTAATTAATCTTCATGAGTGAACATCATTCAAAGGTGGCAAGTATGCCTCGTAGATGTCATCTTACTTTTTTCCGAAGGGTTTCCGATATTTCCGAACTCCTTGGTTCACTGAAAAAAAAGAAATATTACCTGAAGCATGACGATATGCGAACCGATGTGAGGGAAAGTACAATGGGTCTGTTGCAAACTTTTGCTCCAGCGCTATAGAGTGACCTACCTCATGTAAAACCGCGTTAAAAGTCCATTGGTGGCATAAGAAAGTCATAAAATGCAATAACAAACTCACCAGAGGCATTTAACTGAAATCCAAGATGGCGGTAAAATATCGAGCAACCTGTATGCAAGCACCATGAACATCTAAGAAGGCCACCCTCACAACATTGATCACAACCAATCACAACGCAAACAAACTCATAACCTCCGATGCTGTGAAGTTGTTAACGTTATCCATCATGGATGTTCACGGTGCGTGCGCACAGGTTGCTCGATATTTTACTGCCATCTTGGGTTTCAGTTAAACGTCTTTTGTGAGTTTAATACTGCATTTTATGACTTTCTGATACCACCAATGGACTTTTCACGCGATTTTACCTAAGATTTAACACTCTATATCGCTGTAGCAAAAGTTCGCAACTGACCCATTGCCAGAATTCAGTGATTGTACCCTAGTTCTTGAAAATTTTGCAGAAATCCTAGTTCTACAACCATATTCTGGTATTTACACCAAAATTTTCTTGTCAGAGTACTAGACTTGGTGTCTTTCACATATTGTTGTGCTTCTGGTGATATTACTAGAATTTAGGAATTATTTTTTTCAGTGTTGGACGATCATAGTAAGCCGGTCTTTGCCAAAAGTGCTTCAAAACAAGAGTGGTTTTTTTAATGGATTGTTGTACAATGTACATTGAATCAAAGTGAGGAATAAAGTATCCTTAATTGCAAAACATTCTATTTGTAGTACCTTTCAAACCAGCATATACATCATACAAACATTGATAGATTCAGTGGCGTCGCATTCGATCAGGCAACGCTACATTAGGTCCATTTAAACGCAAGAAAAAAGTCATACTGGATACGTCAGAATCGATATTTTATATGGCTTTTAATGGGAATATTGCAATGTTGTTAGATTACAAGCGACGCCACGCCACTGGAAGGATTTGATAAAAAAAAAAATAATTGACCAAAAAGAAAACCCTGCAGAAAAGATCAAAAAAAAATTCTGACAGACGTGACGCTCCAAATTCCAAATTTCACAACCTCCTCTCCCCTCCCAAAATTCTTTCTGGATCTACCCTTGACCCTGACTGTATCGTGTGAAGTGAAAATGTAAAATTGTGTAACTTTCACCTCATCGTTTTTCTAGTTTTTAGTTTTTTTTTTTTTTTTTTTTTTTTTTGTTTTTTTTTTTTTGTTTTTTTTTTTTTGTTTTTTTAAATAATCACTTTTTCAATTACTCAAACTGCGTGTGCAGCAAAATTTTGCTTCAGACAGATTATGTAAATAGCAACACAGAGCGACACAGCTACACCGAACCAATGCACCCGTTCGCTCATTCTTCTTTTCTGTCCGGTAGAGCGCGTGATGGTGGCGGCGCTAGAGCATTCCAATAAATCAATTAGACGCGCGTTCTATGGGACCATCTTGTAAACTCTAAACGACTCTTCCTGCGTCCTGAGATTTGTGAGGATGGTTGCCAGATTTTTCTATAAATTGCCAATTTTTACTTTAAGTCAATTGTGACGGAAAAGGGACCTTAGTGCCTGGAGAGTCAAAATTGAGATATTGGTACCACTGCATGACGAGTGTTTTCTGAGCCTTTTCACGTCAAAAATGCCCAGAAATGTCAAACCAAAGTGAAGTTATGGTGATTTGAATTTTACAGTTCCAAACTCGTATAGTTTTGAAAAATTGAGGTTATAATTTTTACAAAAATTCATTGCTAAGTAAAATTCACTGAAGTACTAAGTATAAAAGTACTAAAACAATTCAAGTAAGCATCAAAAACGACTTAATGTGTCCGCAACATTCACCATCCATCAGTGTTAGTTTTACTAATTTTCAGTGTTTTAGAATAATTCTACGCCTACAATTTCACTTTATCAACACTATCTTATGTATTTTGAGACGCTGATTTAAAAATGCTATCAGTTTTCATTAAACTGGCCTAGATTTTACGTAAAATCGAAATTAAGTACTTCTTCTTAGCAAAATATTCAAAATTCTGGAAAAAAGATGAGTTTTCAGTAAAACCTAAGGCCGAATTTGAAATCAGCGGGTCACACGTGGGAATTTTCGCGGGAGGGGTGAGAAAGAGGTATTTTATGATAAAAAAAAAAAAACCTAGTTTTACGTTCATAACAGCCGGACACACTATGTCGTTAAGGCGTAAAATTCAAACAATGGGGCAGTTGCAAAGGTCTGAATTTGTGTGTTTTTTGTAGAGAAAATGATAGTACTTGATGAGCTGAGAACAATGGTGCCTTTGGTTTTTTCCTAAGTGTCTCGATTTTCGAGATACACTCGTGCAAAGTTGTAAAAAATCGTGGGCGTAGTGACGTCACTACGCGGAATCCCCATTTAAAACAATGTATTTCGGGCCAAAATCTTATCTCCGGAACAATGGGACTTAATTAGAAACCAAAGGCATCTTTGTTCTCAGCTCATCAAGTACTTTCATTTTCTGCATAAAAAACATAACATCTCAGACCCTTGCAACTGCCCCATTCGCGAAGCGAGACCAAAATTAAAAGTGGCTAGCTACTAACCTCAAAGCTACCACAAAAAGGGACCTTAGTTCCACTTATGCAAAAATACATTGAGGGACGGAGGTCCCTTTTCCTCATTTTGACTTGCTCTCGCTAAAATTTATTGTTCTGCTACCTAGCGGCTGAAAAAAAACCAATATCTCGGAAACTTGCTCTTGAGGCTTCACACTCTACAGAGCGCTTGAAGTCAAAAACTCGATTTCACATTTTTCGACCCAACTCGCTAAAATTCACTCTCCGGAAACTAAGGCCCCTTTTCCCGTGCGCGGTCACAAATGGGAATTATTAGATAATTATCCGAAAAACGGCAACACTGTTTGTGAGATATTTTAGGGGCCACCGAATGCGCTTCTTGGTGCCGATAAATTTTGGTCCCCTCCGGCAGGGACCTCACAGTAGCGTCATGTCAAAGCTTTAATCCCGAGTGATAAAAAGCATATGTCCTCGGGCCCAGCCCGGCCTAGGGCAAGCGTATATACCGGTGGGGGAGGGGGGGGGGGGCTTGGCTCCACCGTTATGGTGACAGGTCCGGTCGAGCCTCCCTCTGTATCATAGCAATACGTTTCCTCCTTCTCCAGTTTGTCTGTTGAATGGCGCAGACCCTTCTTTCTTCTGTTCACAAAAAAACCAGAGGTGAAAATTCTCGGGTGCATAAAGGCCCTATTCCACCTGAGACTTTAGTCGCCGGATCTAGCGTCAGCGTCAGGAAGATCAGGTGGAGGAGCAAAGATCCGGGATCTTGCGTCAAGTCGCTAGAAGTAGGATCAAATCCTACTTTTTTGGCTTCTAGTGCAACGTTGAGCTCCCGAGTTTCATCAATATCCCTGTGTCCTCTTTAATTCGGCTGAAAACAACCAAGACAACCATCATCCGCGGTTCTTGTTATTATTATTATTATTTTCTTGTTATTATATTATTACGTGAAAAATGACCGACGATTTCGGTAAACAAATGAGTGGTGAGAGGCACCGTTTGCATCGGAGACGCGCGTCAAGTCGCCTAGGTGGAAGATAGTTTTCAGCTTCTTGACGCTAGATCCGGCGACAAAAGTCTCAGGTGAAATAGGGCCTTAAGATGGCAAAAAGTGTCTCGAAATTTGCCTATTCGAGCCTGAAACAGAGAACGTTTGGCGGCCGATTGGGGATGGTTCTAGAATTCATCGTGGATCGGTTAGCTGGTGAAATTGGGATTATAGACGGTCTTAGTGCGAAGTCAACGGTTAGCCAACAATCACAACAATGCAATCATCGGTCGCAATCGCTTGTGACACAAAACTCGCGTATCGTTCCAAACTATCTCACTCACTTTCCCGTGACCCGTATACTCAATACTCATCTCTTTCTAGTTTTAAAATTCGTATACAGGACCTTTGTTCAACGACTAGTTATATCAAAAAATCGCATTAAAATGCCTTGAAGAATTCAACGCTGCAAAAAAAAATGCTCAGAAGATGTCTCTAATGGGTCTGTTGCAAACTTTTACTACAGCGCTATAAAGTGATCAATCTCATGTAAAATCGCGTGAAAAGTCCATTGGTGGCAGCAGAAAGTCATAAAATGCAATAACAAACTCACAAAAGGCATTTAACTGAAATCCAAGATGGCGGTAAAATATCGAGCAACCTGTATGCAAGCTTGAACATCCACGATGGCCAACCTCACAACATCGATCACTACCAATCACAACGCAAACAAACTCATAACCTCCGAGTTGTTAACGTTATCCATCATGGATGTTCGCGGTGCGTGCACACAGGTTGCTCGATATTTTACCGCCATATTTGGTTTCCGTTAAACGCCTCTTGGTGAGTTTAATACTGCATTTTATGACTTTCTGATACCACCAATGGACTTTTCACGCGATTTTACCTAAGATTTAACACTCTATATCGCTGTAGCAAAAGTCTGTAACAGACCCATTACGATTTTTGAAATGAGAGCGAGATAGCAGTTTATGATGATTGCATGAGAGCGAGAGAGACAGTTTGTCTTTATTGGGAACGGCTCTGTTGGGTGAAACTGATTCCGTTGAGAGCTTCAAAGTTCCAAAGTTTACTCTTAAACTCATTAATGCGTTTAAAAAAATGGCAAGATTTGGCGATCGAAGTTTAGTGTAAGCATCAAGGCTCTGTGTTGTTGTAGCAAAAGCACCTTCCAGACCAGTGGGGTGGTGGCTTGTGAAATGCAATACATAGCCATCTACTCTATTTAAAGCTATAGAAAAGTATCGATCGTCAGGGGATGCAATTGAACCCCCGAGAAATCGATACCTTTCTATAGTTTTAAATGGAGAGGACATTGATAAATCGCATTTCACGAATTTTACTTTCTGATTTTTTACCGCACTTTTTGACGGTTTCGGGCCGTATTTCGGAATGGTTTTATCTCGTTGGTCGATGTCGTGGAATCTTTCAAAAACGTTGCTCGAACCAGTCCACCGACATTCTCGGTATAACTATGAGTGCAAGTGCTAACACAGACATAGTGGGAAGGTAGATTATGATAAGAGGAGAAAAGGTCGGGCGGGGCAGGGAGGGGATTGTTCATGTCGGCCGATTATTTTCGCCAAGTTGTTGCGCGAATTAAATAATTTGTTTAACAAATGAGGTTCGAATTCATGAAAATTATCCTTGTAACGCGCCAATTAAAATAATGACGGACCATCAGTTCATCGAAGAGGGGGGGGGGGGGGCACTCAGCGAACGTGGGTTGTGGGGGGGGGGGCGCTGGGCGGCCGACAGTGGTTTGAAACGCGTGTTCATCCGCCACGGTTGAAGCGGCTGCTGCGGTATATCGATTTCTATTTTTAATATGTTAAAAAAAAAAATACGGAATCAAATCGATATGAATTTATTTGTTTATCTCAAATGGTGGGAGGGAAAGCTATGTTTGATTGTTCTCGAGTCGATGCGATGGGTGGATACAGGAATTTCTCTCTCTCTCTCTCTCTCTCTCTCTCTCTCTCTCTCTCTCTCTCTCTCTCTCTCTCTCTCCATCTCTCTCTCTCTCTCCATCTCTCCAGACATTTAAACTCATGTGATAAAAAGGATAGCACAGGCGGCCATCACTTGACTTTAGCCCTTATCTCCTTCCTCTTCTACCGCACGCATTCAAATGAGAGGAGAGAAAGAAGTCAAATTCCTGTTGTTAATTTCGTTTTTCATTGAGACGGAGCCTACACTACGCTAAATGTTATTCACACAGCTAATTAATTTTACAACTTACAAGAGATATTTAAAATACTTACAAAGGTAATTCAAAATATTGTTAATTAAAGGTTACTTAGATTTTGATTTTACAATTTTTTGATAATTTAAGTGTTGCTTTAACCGATTTGAGGGTCGACTCAGATCAGAGACAAATAGAGACCCAGCACACCGTATGCTTCCCGTGTTAGAAAAGTGAAGCAAGTTTAGCGGTCACAGTTTTGGTCGGGAGTCACCGGCTGCAACGATAAACATTGCCTACTGTTGAATGGTGAAGCTCAACAAAAGGCTGTGATTGGTTCGCCGTCCCGGAAACGGAAACAGGTTTTGCTTTTCGAATGCAAAATACACGCTCATCAGTCAACAGTAGACAATAGTTGGCTGTTGTTCCAATGAATTCCGACCAAAATTGAGCCAGAAAAGTGGACACCTGTCGCAAGCTTTGTGCTGGGTCTCTATTTGTCTCTGACTCAGATGCAAAAATCTGCATAAATAACGATGGTAGCAATAAAAACTCACGAAATTCATTCTGGAACTCCTTTAAAACATATAAATGCGCGAGCGTGATGATCCCCTCTTTCTGTCCTTTTTCTACTTTTACATTCAAATGGGAAATGAGAGAGATGGAAGAGATCCTGGTTGCGCCAGTGCATTGTTCGCAATCAGCTGTGACTAAAGTCCGCTTGCTCGTTCAAATTAAATGGTAGTTAAATATTCCTACTCAGCTGTGTTGGTTTTGCCTATTCCGCCAATTGAAGGCGCTTTGCGAGAAATTATTTTCCAGAGATCAATCATTTATTTTGGAGTTGAATCTGTCATTGAAAAATTGAATTGTTGTGAAGCAGATGAGAAGTAACGAAAATAAAAGTACTCGGGTCCTTTTCATTACCATTTCACTCCTGCTCCTTTCAAGTTTCATCCTTTTCAAACTTGGGTTTACTTACATATTCATAGGAAAAGTGACAGAAATATGAGAAACCCCCCCCCCCCCAAATACAGCTTGAAGTTTAGATTTGTCAATTTGGTACGATTCTGTTCGATTTCGCCTACTGTGCGACCACGATACGTCCTCCGCACCTTCTCAAGCCCCCAGAAAATGTAAGGAAGGGGGGGGGTGTCTTGTAAGAGCACTTATGCGGTAGCAATTCGATTATAATAAGTTTCGATAATCATTTTGTTTCAGAAGTATCGAACAAGACGCTAGTTTCGCCTTCTTATAACTAAAGTTTCTCTTTCTCTCTCTCTCTCTCTCT
The DNA here is from genome assembly GCA_011764245.1 of Trialeurodes vaporariorum. Taxonomy (NCBI): domain Eukaryota; kingdom Metazoa; phylum Arthropoda; class Insecta; order Hemiptera; family Aleyrodidae; genus Trialeurodes; species Trialeurodes vaporariorum. The sequence continues at coordinate 43,840,595 of VMOF01000013.1, read as the reverse complement.
CTCTCTCTCTCTCTCTCTCTCTCTCTCTCTCTCTCCCTTTTCTTTCCTTTTTTTTAAAAAAAAAAAATAATAATGATGCAGATGATGATAATAATATTTAATGATGAAGGCGAGTGGAATTAATAATTGTAATATCCGACAATTTGCGAAGATTACCGATGTTCAAGAAGGTAGCGCTAAATCGTCGACTGATTAAAATCAGGCCAAAACAGATCTGCCAACATGTTTTTCGCGTAGTGGCTCCCTTGTTGGGTTTCTAGTGAAATCAGTCGGATCAATTTATGATCTACATCAAATTTAACAGGTTGGCCTCTGTCGGAGCATTCCGCTAATTCAGAGCCGATCGCAACTAATGTTATAATAAAAAGGAGAAAAAAAGAGAAAAAAAAGGAGTTGCAACTTTACCTCTTTTTGGTATTTCTATATCATTCTGGTTTTTACCATAATTTTTTTTTAAACTTCCAAGTACTTCTGTATAAATACCAGAATTCGTGAAATAATACCAGAAATTCCATGGTTTACGTATAGTTATACGCTTCTGGTACTCGTTTTGTTCAGAGCGTATACGCTTCAATTCCTTGCTTACATCTAGGCAGATTCAGGAATATGACAAACTGCGCATCCTCCCTATTTGAATGTATGCTTAACAATCGATTCTTAAAGGGGGTATAGCCCAACGACTAATCGATTATTTCTCCTGCAATCTAATGGGTAGAATACCCTGTTGCTGGATCCGTCAATGCTTGCTTAAGGTGATTCTTTAGCGTTTAGTGTCGATTTCTGCCACCATAAAGCGCTACCGTTCGATTAGTTATGGGGCTATTGCACACTTTTGCTATAAGCGATTTAATAGTCGATTATGGCGTAAAAACCTCAAAAAATAACGATGGCGGCACTAAAAACTTCCAAAATCCACTCCTAAACTCAATAAACGCAGTTATTTGCGCGAGCGTAATGGTGGCCGAAGGCACTAACAATGGGAGATTCCTATCTTAATTTCGTCACTCTTTCTATGCTGACAAGGATGATTCACAGAGTAATTGGTCATCAGAGTGATGATCCACATCCGATGAATGGTACCGCAACACCAAGTGACACCGGTGTCAAATGAAAGTAGTCTCTTATTGGTCACTTCTTGATGGAGTTTCAGAATTGTTAGATGGGAATCTCCCATTGTTAGTGCCTTCGGCCACCATTACGCTCGCGCAAATAACTGCGTTTATTGAGTTTAGGAGTGGATTTTGGAAGTTTTTAGTGCCGCCATCGTTATTTTTTGAGGTTTTTACGCCATAATCGACTATTAAATCGCTTATAGCAAAAGTGTGCAATAACCCCATTGTCAAATTACAGGCCGAAACTATAATTTATATTTGAGAAAACGGAGTCTCAGTTACTATAGATACCCATCTGAAGAACGTCTCTGTACAATATATTTGTCAATAACTTCAAAAATAAGGTGAAAAGTACCAAAGAATGAAATATCGCATTTCGCGATACAAGAATCGATCTGCGATCGTTCATTTTTTGGTACTTTCGACCTTAGTTTTGAAGTTATTGACATATTGTGCAGAGACGTTCTTCAGATGATTATCTAGTAACTGACACTCCGTTTTCTCAAATATAAATTACTTTCGGCCTGCAATTTGATATTAATCGTACGGCAGCGCTCTGGTGGTAGTAATCGGCACTAAACGCTGCAGAATCACCATAACGTGGATCCTCAACGTTTAGTTCCATATTCTGCCACCACAAGAAGTTACGTTCTTTAAATGGAAAGAAATAATGATAAACGCAAATAAATGGATAAAAGGGCTTCTATGGAGCCTCGGAAGCAATCTACGGAACATTTTATTACCAACAGTATGCTAAAATGTTACGAAATAGGCGTGAAACTATTAAATTTCGTAAACTTCCCATATATCGGCCACTGGCATCATGGCGTCTTCTTGGGGGTTTCCGAATTTCAATAGTTTCACGCTTATTTCGTAACATTTTAGCATACTGTTGGTAATCAAATGTTCCGTAGATTGCTTCCGAGGCTCCATCGAAGCCCTTTTTTCCATTTATTTGCGTTTACCATGATTTTTTTCCATTTAACCCTTTACTGCATGATTATTTTTTTTTTTCAATAAAATAATTTTTTTTTTTTTTTTTTTCAGTACAATTTTGATCCTTGAGACAGGGAAAAATAGTGAAAAATTCTTTCCATTATATTTCAATGGTAAAGAGCCTGAATATTAATTGTTCCAAATATGGCCTTACCCGCATTTAGGTATCCATGCAACTGAAAATAAAGTTTTCAGGCTAAAAAAAAAAAAAAAAATTAAAGTAGTAAAAAATAAGTTAGTGAGTTTCAATAGTTGTTTTTTTTTGTATATGGTACCCCTGCGTTACTCCCAAACATAACAATGAAAATCGGAAAATCTCTATCAGATTTTCAGTAAGCTATTTTCAACCACTCTGCACGTTCTCTATCCTGTGCTGCGCGCTCTAGGACAAAATCGACAATTCTTACTCGTTTAGTATCTGTTCCACATGTGACCCACCATGCATCGACAGTACAACTCAAGTCCCCTACTTTTAGATAAGGCTTCAAAGTAATTGTTCCAGATCTGGGCTCATCTGCAGTTAAGGGTTAAAGAATCTTCAGGTAGTGGCAGAATCTGGAACTAAACGCTGAAGAAGCACCATAATCGTTTCCTCATAGTTTTCAGTGTCCACTCTCCGTCGGTTTAGTTCAGCCTATTTAGCAGTGTTTGCGAAGGAGCAACTTGAATTTCAAATTCATTTGCAAACGTATATGTACATATATACAATATACAATATATACATGCAACAAGGAAAGGAACATTCATATAAAGGGTAAACATGGCGTTAATTGCACGCAGCTCGGTGCACACACATTAGTTCGCAAGAGAGTAAAAAGGGAAGAGAGGGAGAGAGAGACAGACACTATACACCGAGAGATGGAAAAACAATGTTTCGGAATCGGAAACGGACAAAATGCAAAACCAACAACAAACAAACAGACATTACAACGGTAGCGTGGAGAGGGGGGAGGGGATTAGAGAAGTAATGAGGTAGCCACAATGAGTTACGGAGTTATTACAACGATTAGTTCCTGACATACAATAACTGTCAGCACGTTATATTCATGAACTCTCATAGCTGCTTTCTTTCTCTCTCTCTCTCTCTCTCTCTCTCTCTCTCTCTCTCTCTCTCTCCCTCTCATTTTCTCCCTTTATCCCTCTCTCTTTCTCCCTCCCTCCCTCGCGTTGTGAATCCAGATAAAAATATTTAACACGACAAATACTTAATAATTAACCTCGGCGGTGCTTGCCTCGCTTAGCTCACGAAGACGTTGATGCCAATTCGAGGAACATTTTAACATTCGCACCTCCCTCTGTCCCAGAAAGCGTTCTTTTATCTCAGTACATTTTGCATAAAAGCACATCTATCTGCTTTTATCAAAATATCTTTTAACAAAAGCTTTTATCAAGCATGATAAAAACACATTTTGATATCAACATTTTAAAAATTGCCTTTTCTTTATTATTTTGGTGAATGGACTATTGTAGTACAACGATATAGTCTATGGGGCGGATTTACACGAGGCCCTACGCAATATTGAATTGAGGCCACCAAGAGAAAGGGTAGGATGCCTGGGGGTCTGAGGGCATCCATCAGAAAGAAGTTTTAAACTTTTTTCCAGCAAAGTTATTATTATTTTATCTTCTTGCCTATTTTTATTCTCCCATATTTCTCTATTTTCCTTTCTTTTTCTCTCTTTTACTCTCTTTTACCGTCTTTTTCTCTCTTTCTTCATCCTTTTTCTCTCATCTTCTCTCTCTTTCTCACTTTTTCTTTCTATCATCTCATTTTCTCCGTTTCTCTCTTTCTTCATCCTTTTTCTCTCTTTTTCTCTCTTCTTCTCTCTCTTTCTCACTTTTTCTTTCTTCCATCTTACTCTCTCTGTCTCTCTCTTTCTTCATCATTTTTCTCTCTTCTTCTCTCTCTTTCTCACTTTTTCTTTCGTCCATCTTATTCTCTCTGTTTCTCTCTTTCTTCATCCTTTTAATTCCTATCTTTTTCTCTCTTCTTCTCTCTCTTTCTTACGTTTTCTTTCTTCCATCTTGTTCTCTCTGTTTCTCTCTTTCTTCATCCTTTTCCTATCTTTTTTTCTCTCTTTCTCAATTTTTATTTATTCCATCTTGTTCTCTCTGTTTATCTCTTTCTTCATCTTTTTCCTATCTTTTTCGTTCTCTTTATCAATTTTTCTTTATTCCATCTTATTCTCTCTGTTTCTCTGTTTCTTCATCCTTTTTCTCTCTTTTTCTCTCTTCTCTCTCTTTCTCACTTTTTCTTTCTTCCATCTTGTTCTCTCTGTTTCTCTCTTTTTCTTATCTTCTTCCCCTCTTCGTAAAGTGAGGCCCCTTGCGGTCTGAGGCCCTACGCAGTTGCTTATTTTGCGTAATGGTGTATCCACCCCTGGATACAGTAACGTACGGATTGCCGTTCGGGAACCTTTGGGTCCAAACAAACTCTGATTCAATGTATTTCCCTCACAGGCGCATTTTTAAATAGGGATTTTGGCTACTGATCCAAGAAATTAGTATTATCTTTTTGCGATTATGAATTGTACGTCCTCGAAAATGATTAAATGGACTCTTGCAAACTTTTGCTATGAGCAAATTAATAGTCCAATCTGATGTGAAGACCACGAAAATCACGAAAATTACAATAAAAAGTCTAAAATTTAGAATTAAACTACTGAAATTGCTTATGACGACAAGATCGTAATGGCGAAGCAACACGAGTATCATGGGAGGCTCCTGTCTAATTTCCACTTTCTCTACGGAAGCACAGATATATGTATGTTAGATAGGAATCTCCCATGAATACGTGCGTCTCTACACCATTAAGCCCGATTCTGAGAGTGAATTTCGTGATTTTTTAGTGTAGGTACTCATCGTCATTTTTACAGGTTTTCTTGCAAGAATCAACAAAGAGTTTAAAAGAGTGATTAAAGAAATCACCTGTAGCAAAAGTTTGAAAGGGCCCTATTATGTACGTGTTTCTACTGCCGAAATAAACTAGATATGACGGATTTGAAAGATGTATTTGGAGGTTGGAATCACCAAAATTTTATCGGTGTTGTTGTGGCATGGAAGGGGATTTGGATGATTCTAAACTCGCAATGTGCATCGTTTAATCAGTACTTAATATCTTGTTGATTTCGGTAGTTTTAGTCGTGGAACCGCAGGCATAAAAGCATTTTCCTTGAAATCAGTGTTTCTCACGACAAAGAACGTTTTTACTGGTGGAACTCCTCGAACTTTGCAGTTTTAAAAAATAAGCCCGCCCGCACTCAACCCAACCCTAGTCCCAAAAAATCCCTTTTAACAAATTGTCCGTTTGTCTTGGTTGTATCATCGTCATTTGCAATGGGGCTATTGCACACTTTTGCTATAAGCGATTTAATAGTCGATTATGGCGTAAAAACCTCAAAAAATAACGATGGTGGCACTAAAAACTTCCAAAATCCACTCCTAAACTCAATAAACGCAATTATTTGCGGGAGCGTAATGGTGGCCGAAGGCACTAACAATGGGAGATTCCCATCTAACAATTCTGAAACTCCATCAAGAAGTGACCAATAAGAGACTACTTTCATTTGACACCGGTGTCACTTGGTGTTGCGGTACCATTCATCGGATGTGGATCATCACTCTGATGACTAATTACTCTGTGAATCATCCTTGTCAGCATAGAAAGAGTGACGAAATTAAGATAGGAATATCCCATTGTTAGTGCCTTCGGCCACCATTACGCTCGCGCAAATAACTGCGTTTATTGAGTTTAGGAGTGGATTTTGGAAGTTTTTAGTGCCGCCATCGTTATTTTTTGAGGTTTTTACGCCATAATCGACTATTAAATCGCTTATAGCAAAAGTGTGCAATAGCCCCATTAACAAATTTAGAAATTGAGAAAGTATGCGGCGATGGCGCAGATGTCGTCTGTCATGTCTGTATCCCAGCATAACTTTTGAACCAATCGACCATATCAATCAAAATTTTGCAGAGAAATTGCTACTAACATTCCCCGGGGGCTTTTTTTTTGTCATTCGAAATTTTAAATTTTAAGCAAGTTAAGGATAAAAGGTTTCCACTAAAATCAATGGGAAAAAAGCTGAACATAGAGAAAAATTGGAATATTTCAAATAAAGTTGTTTGAATTTTGATAAAAATTTGCAAAAACATTCTGCAACCTTCCTACTGTAAAATTTAAACCCTCAAGGGGGGTATATCGGCCATTGGGGTCTCCCTCAGAAAATATAAGGGGGTCTAAGGCCCCCCTAGTAGAAATAAACCTCAAGCCCTCAGAAATCATTTTCCAACTATCCTCAAAACCCTTAAGATTCTTGAGGGTTTTGAGGGTAGTTGGAACACGATTTCTGAGGGCTTGAGGTTTATTTCTACTAGGGCCAGATTAAGTTTTTTTGTGAGAAAAGTGGTCGTATGGTATTTCCTACAGCCTATTTTTTCCCCCCGTTCACTACCGTTCACAGTCGTTCGGATGAATTTTTGCAAAAATTCTGTGAACCTTGATCGGATAAAAAAAGTACTGCTTCGCAACCATAACGAAGCTTTTGGCAGCAGTGCACGGCAGGTCAGCTTTATCGTGTAAGTATGCAAGTGTGTTGACTTCCATACACTGAGCTTACGGTGCATTAACAGTGGCACATTGCACATTAAAATACACGATACTTTTTTTTCCTCTTCTTTTTTTCTGATGTGTGCGTGTGTATGGGGTCGTTCCGTGAGTCTGTGTAAGTGCGCGCGCATGTATTTATGTCATAATCAACGCGGAACGTCGCGGTCACTTACTCTTCTGCTCTCCTCTCTCTCTTCCAATCATTAGAACGCGTGTGTTAGAAAAGGACGTATTACGGACAGTCACGTGATTTTTGCCCTCCCCCTCTTCTATCCTTTTCTAACACATGGGTTCAAATGGCCAAAGAGAGAAAGAGAGAGAGAGAGAGAGAGAGAGAGAGAGAGAGAGAGAGAGAGAGAGGGTGAGAGAGAGAGGGGGGGGGAGAGAAAGATAATTTCCTGGATCCGCCAATGCTCTCTTCACGCAGTGTTATCACTACCAATCGCTGCCCTGTCTGTCTACCTGACTGCTCGGACCGCCGCGAGAGGGCGCCATTCATCATAAGTTCGTTTGTTCTCACTGCCCACCGTTCAGCGTTCGTCATCTGTTATGGCAGGTTAACATTTCTCATTTGTGCGCGCGGTTGGGTGAGCATTCGTCTGTCGACGCACTGTGGTTTGAGGTCGAAAAAAGTGGGTAAAAATCAGTGACAAATAAATCATCGTTTTTGACCTTTTAAGAATAATTTAACACTCAAAGTGGTCAAAGCTGTTTATACACGTCTAAATGGACTTTGCCATTGGCGGTCAATCAAGGCCGTTTATACCCGTTATTCATGATTGCACGCGTATTAAGGTGATTCCAGGCGAAACTTTTCCAGATTTCAATCCGATGGATAGCGCCACTAGTAGCTTTTTGGAAAAGTCGTGTTTTTGGCGTTTTAAACTGAAACCATCGATAAAACGCAAAATCCAATAACGTCAGCACCTGCAAAATTTTTTTATGGATTTTTTGAGCCCAAAATGAGCAAAATTGGTTCAAAATTAAAGCCGCAAATTATGAAATTCGTTTCGCCATAAGCTTAGTGAGTGAGAGTGAGCGCGAGTGATGATATGTCTATCTGCCTCACTCGCACTCATTGCGGCTTACGGGAAGTTTCGTTTTTCATAATTTCCGGCTTTATTTTTGAGTGTTCCAGCCTGAAACTTTCAGGGTATCTTCCTGAAGTATGCTCGCAGGTGCTGACGTTCCTGAAATTCGTGTTTTTAGCGTGAATTCGTCAATTTTAGCCAAAAACTGTTGACTTTTTGAGCAGCGCGACGTGGTGTCCAAAGTTGGAACTAATCGACCCTGGAATCATCTTAAGCATAGCGGACGTTAAAAAACGTCCGCATAATTGGTATACAGGTTGCATGGGGGTATGTAGTATGTTGTGTCCAAAAAATCCGGTTGGGCCGGAGAGAAAGGGGGGGAAAAAAACCAAAACAAGAAACAAAAAAAACGAAAATTGGCTGACCGCACTTAAGTGTTGAGACTTTCCCGTTACATTTTTTCAATTAAATTACTTTTTAAAACTGTTCTCTGTGTTAAAATTAGTCTTAGAAGTTTGTAAATGAGGAATTGATGAGAAATTCACTTTCTGATTTTTGGCCGTTTTTTTACGATCTCAGACCAAAGTGCGATGCGTTGGTTGTCGGTTGTTCCGCCAACTTGACCACTGGCTGGTAGCTTCTTAGTTCTCAAACATGATTGTTCGCGAATACCACCATTCATCAAGCTTATTTCAGTTCTGGGTGACCAAAGACCGAGAAAACCGGGAAAGGCAAATAATTTTAAGGAGAGTTTGTAAGCCCTATGATCACCATGTTAATTTACCAAAACTTAGGTTCACATATCTCAAGACCAGTTGCATCTAGGAATCTATATATTTTTTTTTTAATGTACAATGAATTGCAAAAAGAAAGTTCTCTTATCAAAAATGTTTTTGATAAAGTTATCTATTATTTTCCATCGTTTTTAGATGATTTGTAAGTTGCAATACTGTGAGACTGTGAAATACCTAAAAACCGTAAACATTTTCAAATTGGGCTCTTGCAAACTTTTGATATAAGCAATAGTTCAATCTATTGTAAAGATCAGCGAAAATTTCGAAAATCACACCAAAACAGCCCATAAAATTCATCAATGAACTCCCTAAACTGTTAATTATAATGGCAAGATCGTAATGGTGCGGTTCAACGCAGGTATCATGGAAGATTCCTGTCTAATGGGGCTCTTGCAAACTTTTGCTGTGAGCCAATAAATAGTCCAATCTTATGTGAAGACCAGCAAAAATCACAAAAATCACACTAAGTAAGTCTAAAATTCAGTAATAAACTCACATAACTGATATAACGGCAAGATGGTAATGGCGATTCGACGCAGGTATCATGGGAGATCCCTGTCTATTATGTTACTTTCTCAACGGAAACACAGAGATACGTCTCAATTTAAATAGGAATCTCCCATGATACCTGCCTTGAACCGCCATTATGTCCGATTCTAAGAGTGAATTTCGTGATTTTTTAGTGTATACTCATTGCCGTTTTTACAGGTTTTTATGCAAGAATCAACTCTTCAACTCCCTATAGCAAAAGTTTTCAAGAGCCTCATTGGTCGAGAAATGTATCCGAATACTTGTATCCATGGGCGCACCCAGGGGGGGGGCAAGGGGGCCAAGGCCCCCCCCATAGGAAGAAAAAAAAGGAGGAAAGGAAAGGAAGAAGGAGGAAAGGAAAGGAAAAAGGAGGAAAGGAAAGGAAAAAAGGAGAAAAGGAAAGGAAGAAATGAGGAAAAGAGAAAGAGAGAAGAGGAAAAGAGGAGGAGAGAAAAAGAAAAGATGGGAAAGGAAATGAGTTCAAACAAAGAATCAATGTCATGAAACATATTTTTCCTTGGAGGAACACATCTCTCCCGGTAGCAATGTCCTTAATTGTTAATTTCGCTCGATTTTCTTCTGAAATCTAGATTTCCTGAAGACTCCTTCTTTCTATCAGCACGATGAAGATTTTTCCGTAATAACAGCATAGTCTCGGAAAATCTCATTTTTCTCGAGAGTTAATTCAATATAGTTTCTGAATAGAAGTAGCCTAATTTTGCGTCTAAGAAGAGCTAAATTTTCAAAATTTTCCGGGGGAGGACCCCCAGACCCCCCCCATATGAAATGCAAATTTGGCCCCCCCCCCCATATGGAAATCCTGGGTGCGCCCATGCTTGTATCCATCGAGTTTTCGGAAATATTACCTAGAATTTTTCTGTGGTAACCCGCACTACCTAACCTGTACTATCGACGAATTAAAGATTGTCGCGATACTCTCGCACATTTTCAGTTAAGGGTGTGAGTGTGGGACTGATCTGTAACGGCTTTCCCGCCCTACACGCTCTGGCCCCTCACCTGCAATGTTTGAGGAGTATGAAGAGTGGCCGAACCAAAACCTTGAAGGCAAAACTTAGCATGTGGAAATCTCGCGACAATCTTGAATTCGTCGATAGTATACAAGTCAATGCACGCGTGCTGCTTCTCAAGGAAAATAAAAATTCTTAATTACTAAAATAGGTTACAACGCTCTAATGAAAGATCTCTACCGATTATATTCTGAAAATGGTATTAAAGGCGAAAAGCTATTATGAGAAGCTTAAAAGGGGGGGGGGTTGCTATATTGGATCGAATGGTGGAGGGGGGCGAGGGGTGAAAAGACTCGGTGTTTAGTCCAACTCACAAATGAGGCTCGATACGTCACAAAGCAATGCAGTTAAGGAACTTAATAGCCACCCAACATGCATATTATGTATCATGTATCAACAATTATACAACCCCCCCTCCCTTTCAGCATTTTCCCGCGTTGAGCCGTTGAGCGTTTGAATACCAGAACCTTGTTGCCGGGCTTGTGAGTTGATTCCGGACGCGACGAAACGAATCATGAATGGAATAGAGTAACGCTATCGCAATTGGTGCGAACTTGACGTATCGCAGAATGTTTTGATCAATGGCGTTGCTCCGTCCCCGAATCGTAGCGTGCAATTTGGCAACGTTGTACTGTGTCCATTTAAACCCATGTAAAAAATCGAATGCGAATTGTTCACCGAACACCCACTAGTTTGATCTTTTTCATGGGTTCAAATAGTCGGACTGCAACGTTGCCAAATTGCACGCTACGCCACTGCAATGGGTCTGTTGTGTACTTTAGCTACAGCAATATGACGCATTGATTCTAACCTGAAATTCGGCGAAAATAACGATGCGCGCAATTAAAAACATTCATAATTCATTCATTAACTCAAAAATCTTTTTCATTTTGAACTCTACGCCACTGCAATGGGTCTGTTGTGTACTTTTGCTACAGCAGTATGACGCATGGATTCTAACCTGAAATTCGGCGAAAATAACACGATGCGCGCAATTAAAAACTTTCAAAATTCATTCATTAACTCAAAAATCTCTTTCATTTTGATTTATTCGCGCTTCACTAGACACTATTATTCTCACCGAATTACAACTCTACATCAATGGAACCACCGCGTTTAAATAAACATCAACGGATCAATTTGGATGTTTCGTATAGATGCGTTTACTTACATTTCTTGTAATATACTGTAAATTAGGTGTTACGCAAATTTTTCCGGGAGGAAAACTTGGAATCATCTTTTTGACGTAAACGCAACTTTTACGAGAGGTTTTATTGCAAACGGAACTTTTTCGGTAAACCACAAAAGAACAAAAAAAACTTTGGGATGACCATTAGTATAATTACATTGCAGTATTCTCATTTTTTAAAGATATATGAAAGGTTATTCCTAAGTTTTTCCCCCGATCTTTCATGGCTTTACCGGAAAAGTTCCGTTTAACTGCAGTAAGACCTCCCGTAAAAATTCCGTTTAAGTATTAAAGATGATTCCAATTCGACCGTTTTACGAAGTTTTTCCAGACTTTCGTAAAACCTCACATTTTCGGTCCATTTTTGCCACTTACTGGAACCAAACGTCACGCACGGTTGCGGTAACTAAAATTTTCGGTTACTAAAAAATTTCCTTAAAAAATCGATTCTTTTTCATCGATTTTTACTGAGGAGAAATCGATACATTTCGCAAACCGTTACTGCTCCAGGCCTCGGACAAACACACGTCTAAGTACCCTGCCTGAAAAGAAGAAGAAGAAGAAGAAGAAGAAGAAGAAACACTACGAAGGTGTGCACAAGGGAAAAGGTGTGCACAACTACGAGGTCCCCCGCTGCACTCGATCGGGTAATTTAAAGGGCAATTATTCGAGAGATTATCTAATTTCCGGTCGAAATTATCGCGGCTAAAAATGGAAAAAATAAAATAAAAAAGAGCAAGCAAGGAGACTTATATAGTTTGATTACGTTCATTTGAAACCCTTCATTCTCAATTAATTACCGCGCTCACTGGCAGTTGCAGAAAAATCGAGTGAAAGAATTTAGAGGAAAAAGAGAACGGCAATTTTTTCGCCGTATCGGATGACTTGCCCATCCGAGGCGGTAGCTGACGATATTCAATACCGTATATTATGAAATTTGCGAGTGGCTGAAGAAAACGTCATTGGAAACATCAGCTGTGCTCTATCCAACAAATGAACTTTGTAGTTATACCGAGCATTATAGTAAAGAGCAGACCGAATGTTGTGATGACCTTATTCCAATGTTGCCTCAATTATACATCAGCGAGAGTATTTTTTAAATTGTAGTCCGTGACTTGAATGCAAAAGCGAGTCGCATGCTCATGGCATTCGTACTTCTCTCTCTCTCTCTCTCTCTCTCTCTCTCTCTCTCTCTCTCTCTCTCTCTCTCTCTCTCTCTCTCTCTCTCTCTTTCTGATTCTCTCTCTCTCTCTCTCTCTCTCTCTGATTCTCTCTCTCTCTCTCTCTCTCTCTCTCTCTCTCTCTCTCTCTGACTCTCTCTCTCTCTTTCTACATCTCTGTCTCTCTCCAGTCATGTGGACTCATTGTGTCAGCGGCGGCTCGTGCAGCTGGGCAACAATCTTTCCCTCCCATTTGATTCAATGCCAGAAAATCGATTCGATAGTGAAGCAGTGCTTCTTTTTCAATCGATTGTTTTACATAGATTCAAATGGAGGGCAAAAATCGTTGCCAAATTGCTCGAGCCACCACTGGGTTATGTTCGAAAAGGAGAGGAGAGGGAACGAAAGTCAACTGACCACCCCCAATTCCGTCCTTTTTTATCGCACGCGTTCATACGGGGATGGAGAGAGAGAAGGGCGAATTCCGGAATCCGCCGCACTATGATCTGAGGTCGTCAAAAAGTGGCAAAAAATTAGAAAGTAACTTTCTCATTAATCTATCACTTCTAAACTTCCAATACCAATTTTAATCTAGGAGAACATTTTTAAAGTGTAATGGATCTGTTGCAAACTTTTGCTACAGCGTTACAGAGTGTTCAATCTCATGTAAAATCGCGTGAAAAGACCATTGGTGGCATCAAAAAGTCATAAAATGCAGTATAAATCTCACGAGAGACGTTTAATGAAATCCCAGATGGCGGTAAAATATCGAGCAACCTGTATGCATGCACCACGAACATCCAAGGATAGGCCAACCTCGCCATATCGATCACACCCAATCACAACGTAAATAAACACATAACCTCTGAAGCTGTTTAGTTGTCAACGTTGGCAATCCTTGGATGTTAAAGGTGCATGCATACTGATTGCTCGATATTTTACCGCCATCTTGGATTTCATTAAACGTCTCTTGTGAGGTTTATTATTGCATTTGATGACTTTTTGATGCCACCAATGGACTTTTCAGGTGATTTTACATACCCTTTATCGTTGTAGCAAAAGTTTGCAACAGACCTATTGAAACCCATTAATATCACTGGAAAGTTTTCAATTAAGCTTCAAAGATCGAATACGATGATATTTGATGAATTTGTTTTATTTTTTGCCACTTTTTTTTCAATCTCAGACCATTTTGCGCGGGTACCAGGCGGCGCGGCGGGTTGGTACTTAAATAATATTTGGGACTGCTCAAGGCGGATCCAGCAATCTGGCAACTGTCGATTCTTCCCATTTGAATGTGTGAAAAACAATCGATTAGTATAAGGACCATAACCCCTGAAGAATCGATTGTTTCTCATACGATCAAATGGAAAGAGCATGGTTGCTGCAGAGCTGCCGATTTGCGTAGACTTAATGGCATTTTGAAATTCAACGAAGATTCCACCGGTGGAGAAAAGATTACAAAGTTTAGCTCAGTGTGTGACTGTAATGCACGAAAATACTAGCGTCTTTTATCTTTTCTCAACAGGTATATTTTACTTAATTAACGGCGTTTCCTCCTCTTGAGAAAAGATTACAGATCAGAGTATTTTTGTGCATTACAATCATACACTGAGCTAAACTCTGTAATCTTTTCTCAATCGGTGGAATCATCGGTGGATTTAAAAATGTCATTAAATCTACGCAAATCGGCAGCTCTGGGTTGCTGAATCGCTGGATCCACCCATGCCTAGTGATATTTCTTCCTTTACGATTCTTGCTGGTTAGTAAAACGAATTTGTTTGGTCGCCGCGTTTTTCGATTAGAAGTTCTCATGTCTGCGTTCCATAACTCACGGTGATCGACGATGACGACCGCGGACCGTGGTGGACGCGGAACGCATGGAACGACGGAATGGAACGGATGGAACGGAGGAACGCGGGAGGCGCGGAACTTGGAAGTGGAACTCGAGGGGGTTTTCTGTAGTGGTATATACGCGTCTCCTAAGAATGTGCTTCAAACTATCCAATTGGTTTTTGTTGCGCGGTGGCTCGGCTTTTGCTATGTATATATGCTAGTGTGCCCCCTCTTAACTTTACACAACATCTAACATGTAAAATCATAATTATCGTGTTGTTCCTATTCAGTTAATAAATGCAAATTAAATTCTCTCCGCTTTTGATACAACATATTAACTTAACCTCACTTGCCCCCTCCTCCCCCACCCCCTCCCCACGCTTCACTCCCCTGCTCCCCCCCCTTTCGTGCCACCCCCTCCTTCATTCCTTCCTTGTGTTCGCCAGCTTCGCTTTTTACTCCCCCCCCTCACCCGAGTTTTGACTTCGGCTACTGTTTCGAGCTCAACTTAGCTGCGGAAAGAATTGATCGCGATTTGAGAGTGAGTGTGATGTCTCGTCAGCAAAATTTACCGTACTAAAAAACCCGTACCACAAACACATACACACATACACATGCCCATGTGCACGGGCATGCACATGCCCGTGCATAAAACAGCAAAAACCACGAAAAGCGCACTAAGATAGTCTAAAATTCAGTAATAAACTTACATAACTGCCAAAACGTCAAGTTCGTAATGGCGGCTCAAAGCAGGTATCATGCAAGGTTATAGATTAAAGAGGTATGCTCATCTGACTTCGCGCCACAAAAGTCAGTAGCGCGCAGTTCAAAATCCAGATCCAAGATGGTCGGAAAAAGCAGAAAACATTGTATACTCTTTCCAGAAAACATCGGACTATTTTCTGCTTTTGTGGAGACGGAGCCCAATGTTTTCTGGAAAGAGTATACAATGTTTTCTGCTTTTTCCGGCCATTTTGGATCTGGATTTTGAACTGCGCGCTACTGGCTTTGTGGCGCGAAGTCAGATGAGCATACCTCTTTAATCCATAACCTTGGGTATCATGGGAAATTCCTGTCTAATTTGTCACTTTCTCTAAGGAAACACAGAGATATCATCTCCGCCCAGGCGTCTTTCCGCCTTTAAGCCCGATTTTGAGAGTGAATTTCGTGATTTATTAGTGTACTCATCGTCATTTTTACAGGGTTTTATGGTTGAATCAACTCTTCAATCACCTGTAGCAAGAGTTTGCGAGAGCCCCATTACTGGAGATCGTTTCAGAAGTGTAGGTGCACACTGAATAAAAAGATTACCAGAAGTCCAGAAGCAGGACAGTAATTATGTGAACCTTTGTAAGGAATAGTAAAATTACCAGAATTTTAGTGTTTGGACTATAGTTCTTGAAATTTTTTAGGAAATTCTAGTTCTATGACCATATTCTAGTATTAACACCAGAATTTTCCGGTCAAAGCGCTAGACTTTCCGTTGTTCAAATATTGTTGTGCCTCTGGTAATATTACTAGAGTCTGGTACTATGTGACTATCGCTTGTTTTTCAGTGCACCTAGACCGATGATTTTTGGAATTCTTAACATAACTTCTCATGTTACGAAGTGAAAATGTATGAAAATGAATGTAAAGCGTTGATTGAGGAACGCTTAAAAATCAAGCGTTTAGAGTCTAATTTAAGTTCTGTTTTGATTTGAAGGATGGAAAATTAAAATTTTGCAGAATATTGTGGTCTAGGTGCACGCCTACACTTCTGAGATGAGCTCTAGTTCTCGTAAAATTGGCCGGATTTTTCTAACAATTGATATTTCTCTACTATACGATCAAATGGTTCAAGTCTGCAATTGTCCCTCCCAATCGCAACTTCATAAGCCGAGAAAAGTGATTAATCTAAGAGTAAACTGCAATTATAGATAGGATTCCCTTACTGTGACCTACTCATTTGACTGCCCATCTTGTAATTTTGTTAAACGAATTAATTGAGTTTGTTAGTGTATTTTGAGACCTCGATAGTTTCGATGTAATTTTCACGCGATTTTACATAGGAATCGACACTCCATGTAACGCTTTAGCAAAAGCTTGAAACAGACCCATTATAAACAACGCTGCACTTATCAATTTAAACCCGTGTGAAATATCGATTTAAGGTGCAACTGTGCGCTCCCCAATCGTTCGATACATTTCATGAGGTTAAATGGACGAAATACAATGTTGCCAAAGTGAACGCGACATCCTGTTCAGTGATATCATCATTGAGGCAGCCGAGTCCTTTGGAGGTTTGTTTTAGAAAATTCAGATTCCATCACCCTGATTTCGGGGGATTCTATGGTATTCATACTTGAGTGGGGGGAGGCCGGAGGGGGGTGTTCTTCATTCTGAATGGGGTGGGTACGAAGGGTCACAAAATACAAATCGCTTGAGTGGAACCAATTAAATCGGGGGCGCGAGCTTGTAGGGAAAGGAGCGCTAGCAGAGGCCACAGAGTGGTGGGGGTTCCAGGGGTTTGTTTGGGGGGAAGGGGGTTTAAGCCTTAATGGCTGTGAAATGGCGCACAGAGAATGGATTCTCCGGAAATTCCAGGGAAATTCTGTAACATGGGAAATGGAGGTTTTTTTTTTTTTTTTATAATAAACCTGAGTCTGATCAAGACAAAAAAGGTGCAATTTTGAAAGTTTCCATGAGATCTCCTCGACTTGGCTTGGCTTGAAAAATACTCAAGCCCAGTCAGTAGTCGATTCGAGTCAGGAAAATTGCAATTCAGAGACGCTCTTTGAGAATTGGAATATTTCGAGAATCTTGAGTTTCTTTAATGACAGTTGCAGAATTTCGCTATAAGCGATTTAATAGTCTATTCTGATGTAAAAGCCTCAAAAAATAACGATGGCAGCACAAAAACTTCCGAAACCCACTCCTAAACTCCATAAACGCTTTCATTTAAGCAAGCGTAATGGTTGCGTATGGTAACAATAATGGGAGATTCCCGTAACATAATGTTGTAACTCCTATCAAGAAGTGACTAATAAGAGACGACTTTCCTTTGACTCAAGTTTAGTGTCGCTGTACAATGGGTCTATTGCACAATTTTGCTACAACGATTAAGAGTGTATAATCTACTGTAAAATCGCCTGCAAAGTCCATTGGTGGCATCAGAAAGTCATAAAATGCATTAGTAACTCACTAAAGGCGTTTAATGAAATCCACGATGCCGGAGAAATATCGAGCAATTTGTATGTATGCACCACGAATATCCAAGGATGGCCAACTTTGACAACCTCACTGGAGGTAGATGTTATGTGTTTGTTTACGTTGTGATTGGTTGTGATCGATATTGTTCAGAGGTTGGCTATCCTTGGATGTTCGTGGTGCATGCATACAAATTGCTCGATATTTCTCCGCCATCTTGGATTTCATTAAACGTCTCTAGTGCGTTTATTATTGCATTTTATGACTTTCTGATGCCACCAATGGACTTTTCAGGCGATTTTACATTAGATGGAACTCTCTTAATCGTTGTAGCAAAAGATTACAACAGATCCATTTATCGGCTGTGGTTGTGGATCACTTCTCTGGTGCCTAATCACTCTGTGAATCATCCTTGACAGTATGGAGAGGATATGACGAAATTAAGATAGGAATCTCCTTTTATTACTGCCCTAAGTCACCAGTACGCTTGCGCTATAAGAACAACGTTTATTGAGTTTTGGTGTGGATTTTGGAAGTTTTTAGTGCTACCATCGTTATTTGTGGAGATTTTCACACCAGTATCGACTATTGGAGCTCTTATGGCGAAAGTGTGCAACAGCCCCACTCGATCTTTTATGAGTGAGTTCGGATAGAGAAATGATACGTTGCCAAATAGCACGCTTTGCTACTATTTAGTGACAAAAGCCGCGGCCCGAACTGAACCCTTTTGGCCAGAAAACCCAACGAGTCGCGTATCCTTTTGCGGCAATGTGCGGTAAGAGACCTTAACTGGAATCCGAACCCAATAACCGCGCCTGTAATCTGAGCTTTGTATCTTCTGAAAGCGCTCTGGATACGCTGTTTGTTTCGCACGTAGGGTCGAAAAATTGGATTCTAGGGACATCGTTTTAGTAAAGCTAAAATTCAGATTTTTCAAAAAGCACTTATTGCAACTTAAATTATAAACTAGTTAAATTAATGTTACAGCCAAAGAGAAAGTTAAATTTTATGGTTTATAGGTGTAAATTGTTTTATTTTTTCCTAAGCTAAAATTGAAAATTTTCTTGTCCGGAAAAATCCCTTTTCTGACTCAGTGTGTGACGGACTAAGCGCTTGCTCCTCTTCGCTGGTTGTGTTATGTTGTGTGTGTGGAGACGTAATACCCGGCCATAAACACTCGTTAACGCTCGGCTGTGTTTCGCCGAAAACGTTGTGTACTGGTGTAACATCGTATAGACAGAGAGAGCTTTTGATCGGATTCCATGATTTTCCGCGATTTCGCTACCGCGCCTCGTCGCTCAAGAATGACAGATCTCGGAACCATCGGATTTTTCGAATGTTCTAGCAAAGTATCGAATGTAATCGATTCAAGCTGCATACGATTGTAAAGCAGCAACGATTGTTTAATTTAATGTTTGTTTTGCCATGACAGTTTTTTTTTTTTTTTTTTTTTTTTTTTTTTTTAAAATAGATTCATCGGCGTCATAGTAGAAAATTCTATGCTGCATTTTCACAGGGGTGGATTTGCCATTACGCAAATTACGCAAGTGCGTAAGGCCTCAAACCCAAGGGGCCTCTCTTCACGAAGGGAAGAAGAAGAGACGAAAAGAGAGAAATCGAGAATAGAAGATAGAAATGGAGAGAAAAATATGGAAAAAGAGAGCAGAAAAGAGAGAGAAAGAGAAGAATAGGAAGAAAAAGGAGAATATAAAAAGGCTAAAAGATTAAATACTTAGTAACAACTTTGCTGAAAACAGTTTAAAACTGATTTTCAATGCCTTCTTCAAACCCCTCTTCTTTCTGGTGTATGCCCTCAGACCCCCAGGCATCCTACTTTTTTTCTCGGGGGCCTCAAATTCAAAATTGCGTAGGACCTCAAGAGATGTAAATCCGCTCCTGCATTTTACAGTTATGATGTAAAACCAGCGAAAACTACGAAAATCACACAGAAAAAGTCTAAAATTCAGAATTGAACTCACGAAACTGCTCATAACGACGAGATTGCAATTGCGAAGCTATACGAAGGTCTCATGGGACATTTCTGGCTAAATTGTCACTTTCTCTACGGAAACACAGAGATATGACTCAAATTAGATAGGAATCTCCCATGATACTTGCGCTCTAAAGCTTGAGACCGAAGAAAATATGCCCAAAACTCCTTGAAAAAAGTCTTCACGTAATAAGTTTAATTTAAAACTTTTCAGTGGCATTTCT
Source organism: Trialeurodes vaporariorum (assembly GCA_011764245.1). Lineage (NCBI taxonomy): Eukaryota > Metazoa > Arthropoda > Insecta > Hemiptera > Aleyrodidae > Trialeurodes > Trialeurodes vaporariorum. The sequence goes on along the minus strand of VMOF01000013.1, from coordinate 43,820,909 downwards.
AGGTTTAAATTAGTTGTTTGAAGTGTTTAATATGATTAAAATTGGCCTTTAAAGTTTATAAGTGATAAATCGATGAGAAATTTTATTATCAATTTTTTGCCTCTTTTTGACGACCTTAGACCAATAGTGCTGCGTAGCTCTGCCATTAAGCTGAAGAATGCCATTTTAAGCCATTTCTGAGAGTAAATTTTGTGCTTTTATAGTGTACTCATCGTCGTTTTGACAGGTTTCTATGCAAAAATCAACTCATCAATCACCTAAAGCAAAAGTTTGCAGGAGCCTCTTTGTTTTCAATTTCTTTCATTAATTAAAAAAAAAAATCAAAAAATTGATTTTTCGAGTCTAAAAAATACGCGCAACGCACGGAGGAGAATAAAACAACTATGATAGAAACTAAAGTCAAAGTAATGCTCTTTCGAATGACGCAAACAACAATCGGTGGAAATGATTTCAAAAGTTATAAGCGCTTAAAGTTACGCATCTCTGAAACCACGGTGCGTCAGTGCATATTTTTAATGGCACCTACTGATATCTCGGCTCTACTGTGACGCGCAGTAGCGTACACAGGAATTTATCTTTCTCTCTCTCTCTTTCCCAATTTGAACACGTGATTAGGAAAAGGACAGAAACGAAATTCGAACGCGTCTTTAGCCCCTATTTATTTCCTTTTCTAGTTCATACACTCAAACAGGAAAAGAGCGAGAGAGACTAATTCCTGCGTACGCAAGTGGTGACGTGTGTCGCAATTGAAAATATGCACTCACGCACCGTGATTTCAGAGATGCGTAACGTTAAGCGCTTAGATATAAATTTTGAACAAATCATTTCCCCAGATTGTTGTTTGCGACGTTCGAAAGAAAATTACTTTTATTTCCAACTTTGTTTTTTCATTCTGTTCCCGTGCAGTTGCGCGTATTTTTAAGTGAGACTCAAAAAATTAGTTTGAAAAAAAATTGAAAAACTTGAAAACAATAGGTTTCAAAATTTTAAAGTTGGATTTTCAAACTCCATAGTTGAAAGCTCTTTTAAAGAAGAATCTTTCGGCGCAAAGAGCAAGTCAAAATATTAATTTGAGCAAAAGTTATGGGGCTTTAAAGGTTTTGACTTTGAGCGTCTCTCCTCCCCCTTTCCCGGTTGACCAAAATTAAAATAAACTGGGCATTTTTAAACTTATCTCAAAAACATAAATAGCAACGTCCGTAGAGCGTGGAAACACATTTTTGAACATTTTTTGAAAAAACGTCTCAAAACTCGAAATAGAAATAGCATATCAGATTATACTGTAGTAAGATATGCCCATCGACTCTGAATTGATGAAATATTTTTGAGGATGGCCCATTTCGTATGAGAGCTTGACTCATGCTGTAGCAAATTTGATGTCCATTTGCAAAAAACCGTCGAAAACGGGCAAAATTCAGATTCTGTGAGAACTGCTGGGTTTTCCGCGAAACGAAAATCACGATTTCTGAAGTTATCATTCGACCGATTTTAAAGTTTGTTAATTCATTTTGTAAGAAATTTGATGCTCTTTTAAATTGGTCCTCAGCAATTTTGACATTTGACGCGCCATTTGCGCGCAATTTGCAAAAAAAAAAAAACTGACAAAACAACGGGTACATTGAAGATTTTTGGCAAAAAAGGAGGCTTCCCCCCCTTCTGAAAGGTAAACTTTGGCAAACTTTTGATTTGTTCATTAGGACGTACTAATAGACAACTTTCAGTCATAAAAGCTTCTGAAGCAATTTATTCCGGGTTTTCAGCTGTTTTCCCCTGACTAAGCTGGATCCACTTCTTTCAACCCTTTCACTCCATAGTCCTATAAAGGTTGTTATTTTCGCCGAATTTGACGTTAGAATAAATGTGTCATATTGCTGTAGCAAAAGAACGAAATTTACGCAGCAGGCCCATTTTCAATATTTCTTTCAATCGGTTTAGACCTTTGAGTTTTAGGGAATTTTCACTACAAAATTGTGCTTTTGTCTTTTCGCTATAGCCAATAGAAACGCTAGAAATCAAGCGTTCTTTCTTACGAGTCTTCTTTCTTCGTACATTTTGAACGACTCTCGTCACTGGCGCAACCAGGATCTCTTCCGTCTCCCTCATTTCCCGTTTGAATGTATAAGTAGGAAAAAGGACAGAAATAGGGGGTTTTATCCATCCTTGTCTAACATACGTCTTTTAATGGAGAAAAGAGAGAGATGAAGTAACTCTCGGTGCGCTACTGACTCTCGTTGCTCAGCACTGAAAGGGTTAAATTCTCCCACCGTGCGCCTATAGCAAGTGTCGGAGGAGCATTGGAAACGGCTCGAGTGATCACAGGAAAGCGACATTTGGTTAGACGATCGAATTTAACATGCGACATAGAAATTGCAATTATCCCTGCCTTCTGCCTCCCCCCTCCCTTCCTTACGTTAAACCTTTCAACCCCCACCCCCAATCCCAACCATCTCTCTTCGTCCCCTCCTCTGCACCCCTCCCCCCATCCCTAATGCTATGGCGTTGCGGTTAATAAATTCTGTCTCCAGTTTCGGTGGATTGATGCTCCGAGCTTTCGATTCTCTCGGTTCTTGGAAACAGCTCGCTTTCCTGGAAGCCAGGAAATTGCACTCCAGCGAAATCATCCCCCGATGAATTTAACCCGATTCGCGGTCGTTAATGTCAAATAAGGACTTTGGTCGCGATTAATTGCGGTTTTCTCGTTCGAGTGACTATAAATGTTTCGGAGTTTTCGATTTTGTTTTAGATGACCTTAAGGATGAAAGTTTTTTAGTCTTCGTGGCTTGTCTAAGTGTCCAGCTTTAGTAAAAACTGGAAAAAATAACAAAATTTGGTGGGAAAATAATTGAAATAAAAGTGGCTCTACACACGGAGAAAAAACAATCCTCGTTAGGTATTGACTAGAAAGAATTGTATTTTAGAATTTCTTGGATTCTCAATAATGGACCTATTTCATGGGTCTGGAAATTGAATGAATTTGTTCGAAAATGAAAGTGCTCAGTGAGCTGATGCCCGAGATATTTTTGATTTTAATTTTGGACAAGCGGTTGCTGAGAAACTCCGCTTTATTCATTTCATTTTTGGATCTTCAAACCAATTTTTCTCGGCTTTCCAGTGCTCAAATTGAAAAAAGAAAAAATACGGAGTCCTTAATTTTTCGCCTTCTTTCTTTAAATTAAGTTAAAAAAATGAGGGTGAAATAGGTCCACATTCGCAGTAGGGCAACTGTTGCTATGTCAATGAAGAGATTCAATTCCGAAGTAAAATCTTTGAACATACCTAATTCGTTTAGAACATCAAAAATTCCGAAATAGACTCACAAACTCAATAAAAGTGTTTCAACAAAATTCCACGATGTGGGTACATTCCACTGGTAATTAATTATACAATTTTTTATTTAAGAAGGAAACAAATTTGGCAAACGAACCCGAATCAGATCGCCCATGCTTGCCTTACTTTGGGATAGGATAATTTTAACTTGTATCAGCCTCACATAATTGATAAACCTCGTTGCTGGTACCCAAGTAGCACACATCATTTGGCAACTGTGTATTTTCGCCATTTAAACGTATGAAAAAGATCGAACTGCCTAATCATCGGCGATGATTGCAGCGTCCGACTTTTTCAGTAAGTCCAAATGGAGACTATATAGACAATGTTGCCAAATGACGTGTGCTACCAGGGACACGCATAAAGCGTGAGCACTGGCGCAACCGTAGGCTCTCTTCCATCTCTGTCATTTCCCATTTGAATGTATAAGTTGGAAAAGGACAGAAAGAGGGGGTTTTATCCCCTTGTCCATCCATTTCTAACATACGGTTCATAATGGGAAAAAGAGAGAGATGAAGAAACTCTCGGTGCACTGGCGCAATTAGGATCTCTTCCATCTCTCTCATTTCCCATTTGATTGTATAAGTTGGGAAAGGACAGAAAGAAAGGGGTTTATCCCCTTGTCCATCCTTGTCTAACATACGTTTCTTAATGGAGAAAAGAGAGAGATGAAGAAACTCTCGTTGCACTGGCGCAATTAGGATCTCTTCCATCTCTCTCATTTCCCATTTGAATGTATAAGTAGGAAAAGGACAAAAAGAGGGGGTTTTATCGCCTTGTCCATCCTTGTCTAACATACGTTTCCTAATGGAGAAAAGAGAGGGATGAAGGGATCTCGTTGCACTGGCGCAACCAGGATCTCTTCCATCTCTCTCATTTCCCATTTAAATGTATAAGTTGGAAAAGGACAGAAAGAGGGGGTTTTATCCCCTTGTCCATCCTTGTCTAACATACGTCTCTTAATGGAAAGAAGAGAGAGGTGAAGAAACTCTCGTTGCGCTACTGGCGTGAGAAAAGCAGCTCACAATCAGTGTATCCAGAGAAGATTCGAAATTAAGTGAATCATATCTTGAACCGCCGAAATTCTTTTGAAGTCTTGTTTATATGTCAAAATGAAGAGCTACTGAGCTACTCGCTTAATCGAGCGGCGAGTGAGTGATCAGCAAAGCAGCCGCAACCATTCATTCAGCGGTCAGCGATCAGCAGTTGGTCAGCTCTACAATAGTACTATAGCACATTGAGCATAGTGAGATCATTTCAATGTGCGACTAATATCGAGTCATTATTTCTCGCTTAGGGATCGAGCCTGGATCGCTCATCTCTTTACTGACTGGCTGTGTTATGCTCCATTGTTGTCTTATTTCATCCCCTTTCATCTCAATAGGGTCGTTGAACACTTTAGCTACACATGAGTTGAAGGGCTGGTTTTATGTTAACCCGTTTACGGCCAGGTTAAGAAGACAAATCAATGTTCGCTCTTTTAAATTGAGTGGGTAATTGGGTATTATATAGTTAGATATTCTTACACATCTGTGTTGATTTTGCATACACATTTTATTGAAGGCGCTAATTCAGTACGCATTTATTATGAAGTATTAACAATTAATTCGAAGCCGCATTTATATTGTGGGTAAAAAACTGAAATTTTGTGAGGCAGAGCTAGTCACTCAAGTGTGGTGTTGAAAGGGTTAAAATCAGCATAAGTAACGATGGTGCTATCAAATTCTGTCCCCGACTGTACCTCCGCATTGTTGCAATCTCTATGCACGAGAGATATCTACATATAGTTCCTCAAGTTGTGAGTCAACAAACATCAAAAGAAACTCGACGCAATTATACAGCTTTACTCACACTCACAATACTGAAGTATAATATGTGTGATTTAAAGACTTTTTTGCGTAAATCTTGGTTGTGCTGGTAAAATTCGCCCGGAGCACTGATTTCAAATCCCCCCACCCACCCCCACCCCCACCCAAAAAATGTAGTCTTTACGTTGCGTGGTTTTCTCAATATGTTCGATCTAATGCAGAAATCAACCGAAAAAGCAACACAAAAGTAAGCAAAGTTTTGAGAGAAAGGTACGTTTTATGTATCAGACTACGTCTCATAACATTCACGCTAAAACGATGACTATCCTAAATGGAAATTTACTTAACAATAGGTTTGATATTAGACGGTTTTTGCAAAAGACTTTTTATTAATAACAGCTTAATGTGAACTTGCGATGTATCGATACTTGCTCGCATAAATTCCTACAAAAAAGAATCGTTCTTTTGGCGATTCAATCGAAGCTTTTAATAATCGATACTTTTGCATTGGTCAGATGTGAAGAAAACAATATTGGATTGTTCGTAAGTCTTTCATATTTTAACATGAACATCCGCTCTATATTGGAACAATGAAGAGAATTCCAATGAAATTAACGCTCCATCTGACAGCGTTTTGAAAGACCACCTTCAGTTTTTCTCTGCTGTATAATAACTTTAGTGAACGCGTTAATACAACTTGATACTTACTACCGGCGCGGCAACTATATAAGTATGGAAGACCAGTCAATTTCGTAAATCTTCAAAGTTTGGATGTATGATTCACTGAAATCAGGTTCATTGTTTAATGTCTTAATCAAGAGAAGAGAGGCCCACACGTCCAAGCAAGAAACGGGATCTGAATGGATCTCTGCGTTTTGGATTCTCCTGGCTCATCCGTCGGTTTCGTATTTTGTATTATAACGTTAAAGTGACGAATAATGTTGTTCACATGAGAATTGTAGGCTCATGTAATGAAAATTTAACTCGCAGTACGATACGAGTGTCCGTTTTTCTTCTTCTTCTTTTTTATCCAGAATAATAGTTCGGTCAAAATCATTGCCCTCAAGAACGCTGATTGTTGAATCCAAACTTATTGTTTGTTGCTACAGCCCTCTATGTCCTCTGTCAAGCACTTTTCCAGCTTATTTGATCATTTGTTTTTGAAATAACCTCTCTATAGCAACCTCAATGTATAATCAATTGATCTGTCTTATCACGGCTGAATGAGAGCAAATTGAGAATCCTCTCCAACGATAATAAGAATGAAACCAACTATAAAATCTTACTTGTGTAAGTTATTTAATTGTATCAAATATTGGTTAAATAAACTATGAATCAATACTCTAACTATTGTTACTAATTATTTATGTAACGAATAGGTTGCCATAGAGAGGTTATTTCAAAAACATCTGATTAAATAAGCTGGAAAAGTGCTTGACAGCCTCTATGGTCAGAGATGCACTGAAAAAAGTGCCTTTAAATCAGCGGAATAAAGTAATAAAACTGATTTTTTTTTTTTTTTTTTTCGATCGTTTAGGCCTTATTAGAAACTTCTCATTGTCAGTGACATCCATTTTTGGTTAAAATTACTTGTTAAAAGTGTTCTCTGTGATTAAAAAGTTGGTCTTGAAAGTTTCTAAATCATAAATTGATGAGAAATTTACTTTTTGATTTTTGGCCACTTTTTGACAATTTCAGATTTTGTAGCGCTACAGCTTGTTTCGGATTTGAGGGCTGAATTAACCCTTTTACAGCCACGTTATGAAAGCAAAGCATTGTTCACTCGCTTAAATTAAGTGGGTAGTTAAATATTCGTACACCGCGGTGCTGGTTTTGCATACACTGTTAATTGAAGGCGCGGCTTGATGAAACGTTATTTTTCAAACGATAGAAATTTGGAGTCGCAATTATTGTGAATGGAAAAGTCACAAAACGAGTCTACTAGGGTTTATTACTTTAAGGTTTAACGCGTAATCAGTGTTTCCAAATGTCGGAATATTTCCTTTAAATTTGATGATGATATTCATGTGATATACTTATGATAATTATTTATGAATTCGCTGACTTTGTTGTTTTTCTTTGTTTGTTTCATGTTGATTTCTTCGTTGGTTTCCAACCTTGTTTTGGTACTGCTCTCCTACAACTCCAAATTAAATTCCTGTTTTCCTACCTCCGTTCACGATACTTAGGATCCATGTTGCGTAAGTACTACATACATATATTATTGTATTGTTTGTATATTAATGTCATATTTTCTAATGGTGTAATGGGACTCTTGCTAACTTTTGCTACGAGCAAATAAATAGTCCAATCTAATGGTATTACCATTTTTTTTTTTTTTTTTTTTTTTTTTTTTTTTTTTTTTTAATGGAGCTGTTGCAAACTTTTACTACAGGCTTATTAATAGTTGATAGTGGGGTTAAACCCTGTAAAAATGAAGCTTTTTGCACTATAAAATCACGGAATCCACTCCCAAACTGATAAAATGCTCTCAAACGCGAGACCGTAATGGCGACCGTTGCCGCCTAAATCTTATGGCAATTGTAGGCTTCTTCTTCTTCTTGTGTGGTGTCGCGAGAACCTCTCGTAATGATGTTGCTGATTGAGGTAGAGAAACCCAATGTAATCGGCGGCAATTACGGTCTCGCGTTTGAAAGCAGTTTATGAGTTTGGAAGTGGATTTCGTGATTTTATAGTGCGCTAATTGTTATTTTTACAGGATTTTTCCCTAAAGTTAACTCTTTAGGGCATATCCCAGTCTATTTTCATTTTTTTCTTTTATTTTGTCAATTTTTTGTTTTTTTGTTTTTAAGCTCAACACCTATTGTGTGTCTTTGGAGACGGTTGGATTTTTACTCTGTTCTAAACTTAGAATCAACTTTTCTCAGGTCCTATGATAGCTAGAGACCTCTGTTTTTTTTTGTTTTTTTTTTTTTAAAAAATGTGTTGAATTTTATGGATCATGATTGCATGCATGGATGTACCGTGACTCTCATTAGTCACCATGTAAAATAAATTTGAACATGAGGAAAAACAAAAAAAAAATGTTTTTTAAAAAATTGAAAGAAAATACTTTGAGTTAGAATAATGTGAAACTAATGCATGGAATCATGCAGCATCCTATACTGATCATTTTGAGCTTATGTTCAAGTCTCTAGCTATTCTAGATCATCAGAAAAATTGTTCCCTAAAAGATTTAATTTTGTGGTTTTTTTTTACGTTTTTCAGGGGTTGCATCAACCAGCCGCACGAACATTTCAGGAAACATTTCTGACCTTATTATCTTTGCTCGGTAAAATTTTAGGCTTCATTCAATGGGTCCGTTGCACACTTCGGCTACAGCGTTTTAAAGTATCAATTCCTACGTAAAAAGCCGAGAAAATAACAATGGCAGCATCAGAAAACATCACAGCTGACTTCATAAACAAATAAACAGTAAACACTGATGGCGTCTGTTCGAATTCTTACGTTTCAATGTCCTCAATTCCTCTCAAAAGGTTGTGAATGGTACGAAGACCGATATTTGTGTCGAAAACTTATCAAAATGAAACAATAACACACAGGAGTTCCAAGCATGATGATCGAAGTTGGAATCATCCTTGGATCTCCTGTGAGTTATTGTTCCATTTTGATAAGTTTTCGACACAAATATCGGTCTCCGTACCTTTCACAACCTTTTGTGAGGAATTGAGGATACTAAAACGTAAGAATTCGAACAGACGCCGTCAGTGTTTACTGTTTATTTGTTTATGAAGTCAGCTGTGGTGACAGTCGGCCGTGATTATTTGAATATGCCGCGCTAATTTCGCGAAATATCGTGCACGTGGTGGAAAGATACAGGGGTGAATAGTGTCTAGTGTTTTTCGCAATTTGTGAGTTTATTACTGAATTTCAGTGTTTTCTGATGCTGCCATTGTTATTTTCTCGGCTTTTTACGTAGGAATTGATACTTTAAAACGCTGTAGCCGGAGTGTGCAACAGACCCATTCAATAGAGGGAGAAAAATGTTTGTCTGGTATCAGTCCTTAATAAGCCTGTAGCAAAAGTTTGCAACAGTTCCATTTAATGATTAAAAAAAATGAGGCAAACAAACCGAGCCTGTGTGAAATTCCGATCATGGCTGCCTCCGTAGCGCACTCGTTGCGTTGTCATGGTAAATCAGATGCGCGGTTTCAGAATGAAGCCTTGAATATCTTGAACTAATATCTGCTGGTATGACTTCTGTTATACTCGATGTTGGACACTCCTCCTAACTGCTGTTTTCCACTGCGCAGAAGCGACCTTACGCGCCGCCTTACCAAGGCGCTTAATATGCTTATTGCAGCTCTGATATCGTCCGAGGTAAGCCGACGAATGTTGTAAAACTTCGCTCTGGACATGATATGACGAGCAGCGCCTGAAGAAGAATGGGAGCTGTTGATGAATGAACGCGATACCGAGAATGTCTTCGGGTCTGTCTGAAGTCCTTCCGATCAGAATTACCCCCCTTCCGCAAATTTTGCGAAGAAGCTGTGAACTGGTTTATGGTGAATTCGCGGCTGGTAAAAATGGGGCTGTTGCGAAATTTTACTGCAACGAATTCGGGCGTTAGGCCTTGGTACACGCTTCAATGGATTTGATCAAACTGCAGAATTGCCAACCTGAAGTTTCTAAAATTTAAACATAAACCTTGACCAAAACACATACTTAACGGGTTTATTGGATTTGTTAGCTGTAGATCGGTGATCAGATGACACACCATCCATCGTCACATAACTTTGCAGTTTGACAGGCCCGGGCTAGTCAAATGGGGCTATTGCACACTTTTGCTATAAGCGATTTAATAGTCGATAATGGCGTAAAAACCTCAAAAAATAACGATGGCGGCACTAAAAACTTCCAAAATCCACTCCTAAACTCAATAAACGCAGTTATTTGCGGGAGCGTAATGGTGGCCGAAGGCACTAACAATGGGAGATTCCCATCTAACAATTCTGAAACTCCATCAAGAAGTGACCAATAAGAGACTACTTTCATTTGACACCGGTGCTACTTGGTGTTGCGGTACCATTCATCGGATGTGGATCATCACTCTGATGACTAATTACTCTGTGAATCATCCTTGTCAGCATAGAAAGAGTGACGAAATTAAGATAGGAATCTCCCATTGTTAGTGCCTTCGGCCACCATTACGCTCGCGCAAATAACTGCGTTTATTGAGTTTAGGAGTGGATTTTGGAAGTTTTTAGTGCCGCCATCGTTATTTGTTGAGGTTTTTACGCCATAATCGACTATTCAATCGCTTATAGCAAAAGTGTGCAATAGCCCCATTGCACAGTCGTTTGCCGAAATAGACCGTTAACCGCTTATGGACCAAGCCCGAATATACTCGGTGATCTCCTCTAGTCTATTTCACATTGTTTTAGAATCAGGATTCCGAATAAACACGATTCTCGATGTAGTATAAAAAGATGAGATTTCGTCGGGCGCCTTCGATCCGTCGTATATGCAATTCCAACTCCCCCGAGTACGAACAGTTAACTACCTTCCCTATACAAACGGAAAAGTGACGTTCATGTGAACTAACCTGGTCTTTAAAGGGTTAACCAAACATGCCACGGTTGGCTCACCTGCCGTTTGTGGTGGATTTCGGGCTCATCGATGCCATCTTGACGATCCTAGTTCGAGCTTATATGAAGGCCTTTTGATTCTGATTGGATGGAATGCTATTATATATTACCTGATTTCCTTGTTACTACGAGCACAGAATAATACAATCAGAACGGAATCTCTGTCGAATTTTGAAGCAAATTCATTTCGCGTCCGCCAAGTTGGGACATAGGATGTTTACATCTGGATTCGCGCTCGAAAAAAAAATATAGGACATGATCCGCGAAATTTTCATTCTGAAATGCCAATAGAATAAAAGTGAGGCTGGAAACTTATGATTTCTTTCCAGAATTTACGGAAATAAATGAGTTTCAACGCAAATCACACACGTCCGCCATGTTGGGATATAGGACCACAGCGTTGCCTATTGGTGCCGTTAAATTCCAAACTTGCTTTCATTGGCTCTTATGGGAGTTTCCGTTCTGATCGTATTATTCTGTGCTACGAGGGTCGTTCAAAAATTAAGTGTCACCATTTCATGACTCCGAAACTAAGAACGATAGAAAAAATTCAAAGCAACAGTTTTGTTTGTTATATCCACTTTTCCATTGCTTAGTTTAAATGGTAGAGAAATGTGACTCACCACACTCACCACACTCACCACACTCACCACACTCACCACACTCACCACCTCACCACACTCACCAACCACCGCGCCGCGTCATCGGTCTTGATCTACTGTGCGTCCGAAAGGTTATCACTGAAGCGCGATTCTTATTTCCGATAATTCACCTCCGGTTAATGGATCCACCTTGAGATCCGATTGGTCTCTTTCTAGATAAGGGAGCCGCGCGCGGGCAAATTTGAAAATTGAATGGTTCGCGCGCCTGGCTGCCGGTCGGCGACTGGCGACTATTAAGGAAGAGAGGGGGAGGTGATAGGAGGGGAGGGTATTAAAAGGAGAGGTGTGGTGGTCGTAGGGAGGAGGCAGTAGCGTACACAGGAATTGGTCTTTCTCTCTCTTTCCCCATTTGAACACGTGTGTAAGAAAAGGACAGAAACAGGGGCTCGATAGTGTTTTCAGCCCCCATCTCTTTCCTTTTCTAGTACATACTCTCAAACGGGAAAAGAGCGAGAGAGACTAATTCCTGCGTACGGCAGTGGGAGGAGGTATCAATTCATATCGACAGCTAAATGACCCGAGGGCTGCGAGCAAAGCTGACGAGTGGAGCTGACGGGGGTCAGTTATAGAAATCAGCCAGCTCGGAGGGAAACAAAAAATATTTTTATATATTTTTTTTTTTTTTTTTTTTTTTTTTTTTTTTTTTTTTTTTTTTATCCATTTCTCTCTTTTATTTTTACTAATATTAATATTATTATCATTATAATTTTGCGTTCCTCAGTATACGTTTAGATGTTTAACGAGTCGAGTTCACCACATACCTCCACTGTTGGCGCGCGGCATAGGTCGGGTACATACACACGTATAGAAAAAAAAAAAAAACAGTGGGACCTTATCCCAGATCTCTGCGAAAGACGGTCTCTTGGAACGGAGGACGGTAGCCCCATCGAAACCCCCCTCCCTCCCACCCCCCTTAAAACACCAACCCCTCCCCGCGTTCATATTTCCCTCTAATCCCGCACGGGTATAATTATATTATTATTATGTTGATGTTCATTATTATAGTCTTGTTTTTATCTGTTTCGTACATCGAATCATATTATGAATATTTAATGAGCTCCCCTTTCCGCTTACTATACCTGCAATCCTCTCGCTGGGCTTCTTCTGCAACTGCCTGTGACCCTTTCCATCCCCCTCCTCCCCCTCCCTTGACTGACAGAGGAGTTATCCCTCACTGTCTGGTCTCTTTTCGCTGGGTTGCCGGCCGCGATGATAAAATTCCGGTCGCTTATTCACAACGGGTTGTAAAGTTTGATTTGAATCGATATTCTTTCGTATGAATCAATGGAAAAGAATCGATTTTTGACCGGGTTCGATTGGAGTTATCGGATGATCGATGTTTTTGCGTGGATTCTATTGGGGGATCGCGTGGATTCTGATTGCCGGCCGCGATGATAAAATTCCGGCCGCTTATTCACAACGGATTGTAAATTTTGATTTGAATCGATATTCTTTCGTATGAATCAATGGAAAAGAATCGATTTTTGACCGGGTTCGATTGGAGTTATATCGAATGATCGATATTTTTGCTTGGATTCTAATGGGGGATTGAAGATCTGGCAACCGAGTCTACTCGGCGTAAAGAAGAACTCATTTCGCGTTTGATGGTTGCGGTATTATATGTATGTAAGTAAGCGCGAGAGTGTTTAAGGATCTTGACTTTATGGCGTTCTTTCCTTTTTTGACGTGTAAATTTATTTCGAATTAAAAAAAAAAGGAAGGAAGGAAGGGGAAAGGAAATAATACTGAGCGGAGGTGAGAAAAACACGCACATGAAAACATAGACTTGCGCACCTGTTAAAAATGAAAACAAACAGAGATAAATGTACTCTGAACTCTACTCTTCTACCTCGTTGACTTGGTGACGATAATCTGAACTGATCCGGCGACGTGCGACCGAGGCGTGTTAGGGTGGCGGTGGCGGGGGCGTGCGGGGGTGTCTCTAATTCCTGATCCCTCTGACAAGTTGAACACGTGAGAAATCAGCGCGCGACACACTGTTTCTCTCTCTCTCTCTCTCTCTCTCTCTCTCTCTCTCTCCCAATCTCTCTCTCTCTCTCTCTCTCTCCCAATCTCTCTCTCTCTCTCTCTCCCTCCCTCTCTCCCTTTTGTCGGGGGAAAGTGTTTAACAAGAATGTCGTCAAAATGAGGAAGTGTCTAATCTATAAACTCTCACAATCTTTTACATTCACAACATTCTTCCGGCAGTGCAGTGGAATGAGAAAATTTGGCGAGGGAAAAATTATACAGACTATTTTAGTAGAGCGATTGCGATGTACCGTTTCGTTTGCCGTTCGAGGAACTCTGGTTCCGAACAAACTCCGAAGAGATCGATATATTTGCATCGGTTTAAATGGCAAAACACGCAGTTTCCAAACTGCACGAGCCGCCACCGCGAGTCCACGCCAATGAATCAATGAAACCGTAAAGCAACCTTATGTCTTATACATATGCGTCTTTGAATCACCTCTGAATCGGAATGCATTTGCGAAGACACTTCGTTCACATAACGCACTATTTTTTTCCCTGCTAGACGTGTTCGCAAATATGTTTTCGCACGTGGGTGCGATGTATTTTTAGTGTGAGAGTGTATTTGTATTCAGGGCGCGCGTGCAACTGCGATATAGTCCACGGGATTGATGTTAATATAAAAAGCGGGGGAGTCATACTTTTAGTTTCTCCCTCTCTCTCTTTCTCTCTCTCTCTCTCTCTCTCTCTCTCTCTCTCTCTCTCTCTCTCTCTCTCTCTCTTTTGGGGTCGGGCCGCTGAGAGACTTTAGACGACAATTGTTTTCTTCGTGCCTCTAATTTAAATACAATGTACAGTTGAAATTACTGAGCCACCGGGCCACCGGTCACTAGCATTGGAGAATCCATAGGACTTTGTCTCTCTCTCTCTCTCTCTCTCTCTCTCTCTCTCTCTCTCTCTCTCTCTCTCTCTCTCTCTCTGTCTCTCTCTCCTCTCTCTCTCTGTCTCTCTCTCCCTCTCTCTCTCTCTCTCTGTGTCTCTCTTTCTCTCTCTCTCTCTCTCTCTCTCATCCCACATTTGAATGCACGTGTCAGAATAGAAGGAATATAGGGGCTAAAGTCACTTGCCCTATCTTCTATCCTTTTCTAACACACTTGTAATCAAATGGGAGGAGAGAGAGAGAGAGAGAGAGAGAGGAGAGAGAGAGAGAGAGAGAGAGAGAGAGAGAGAGAGCGAGACTAATTCCTGGACCTGCCTAAGGAGGCTATACCGAACCTCTGCCCAACCCAAAGACCCCCGGATCCCGCGTCTGTATCCAAACCGCCGCTCCGTTGTCTAATCTGTCCGAAATTTAATTATATTGACATTCTATCTATATCGATAGAGAGGATTTGTGGGGTGTGATATTGAAACTTCACGAAGGTATATCCATGATGGAAATCTCGTATGGACGTTTTTTGCTGTGGCACGGTTTGTGTCTCTCATATTTTTTAACCTTTAATTTTTTTTTTTTAAAGAAAGTGAGACAGTTTTATTTGAAATGGGGCTTTTGCAAACTTTTGCAATAAGCAAATAAATAGTCCAATCTTATGTAAAGACCAGCAAAAATTACGAAAATCACACTAAGAAAGTCTAAAATTCAGTAATAAACTCACATAACTACTATAACGGCAAGCTGGTAATGGCGGTTCGACGCAGGCATCATGGGAGATTCCTGTCTATTATGTCACTTTCTCTGCGGAAACACAGAGATATGTCTCAATTTAGATAGGAATCTCTCATGATATCTGCGTCTCTCCGCCATTAAGCCCGATTCTGAGAGTAAATTTCGTGATTTTTTAGTGTACTCATCGTCATTTTTACAGGTCTTTGTGCAAGAATCAACTCTTTAATCCCCTAAAGCAAAAGTTTGCAAGAGCCCCATTGGTTTTAAACGAAAGTGCAAAACACTTAAGTGTTTTAGAGCTGCTATCTGGACACAGAAATCGATATAACTGTTTCTTCTGGAAGGATTTGCACCACGAAGAAACTGACACATAATGGAAACAAGCTAAATCTCACCTGCGCTGCGGGCCAATCTTTGAAATCATTAGATAAGGATTGTAGACTAGATGTCCATCAATGTGTTTCGGCTGTTTCACTGCTTTCTTTAAAAATAATTTTCTAATTTTCTGTCTTCTTTCTTTTTTCTGTTTCCGGTTCTATTGGCGCCAATTTTGGATGTTGTCACACAACAGGGTGTAAGTACATTTTTTTATCGCTTCTTAATATCACGGTCGACTTGGCGTGATTGGAATGAGTTTTTATTCACTCTTTTTAGAGAAAATTTGGCTCAAAATTCAGATGGACCCCCTCGTGTTTGTATGCGCTACGTAAGTTTCGAACCAAAGAGTAAACAAGAGTTGCAATTGAATGGAAGGCCTGCGTGGTCAACGCTGATAAGGGATCGGAACGAGGGCTGGCCTCTAATTGGCTGCAAGCGTGGTGCAAAAATGTCTTAGGGTATTGGGAAATTAACACGGGGTTTTCATTCCGAGACGTTTATCTCGAAACCTGTGCAAAATCATCTCTAAACAATTTATGCGAGTCGATTTAGCAGAATTTTCCGGGCAAATTGATAGGTCATAAGTGCCACTTTATTGCAAATTCGAAAAGACTGTTTCAGTTGAAAAGTACGCACAATAGTATGTTTACATGCTTGGCATATGTTTGAGCAGTGTTTGAGTAACTAACTATATTGTGCGTATACTTTTCACCTCTACCGAACTTTGCTCCGCGAAGCTATCTGAATCAGCTCGTGCTTCGGCTCTACCGAAGCTTTAGGTGTACTACCGGAGCACAGTTCTTTCAGTGTTCGTAAGAGCGGTTCAACGCAGGTATTATGGGAGATTCCTGTCTATTATGTCTCTTTCTCTATGGAAACACAGAGATCCGCCCTTAAGTCCGATTTTTAGAGTGAATACGTGATTTTTTAGTGTACTCATAATCATTTTTACAGGTTTTTGTGCAAGAATCAACTCTTCAATCCCCTGTAGCAAAAGTTTGCAATAGCCCCAATGTGCATTGTGCAAAGATTCGTATATGGGTCGTGAATGGACAGTTTGGCAACAATGTGGGGGGTGGGAGGTTTTGATCGATGATTGATTGAAGTGAGAAAGAGTTAACGACGAATTAAAAGGGATCGGCGGCGGGCGGCGAGACTCGAGACTAGCGCAAAGGACGAGCGTAATATGCTCAGGGACACTGGACACCATCCGTGGACAGCTGCTGCCCGCAACCACTCAAATTCACCTGCTTTTGCCGCCCGCCTCGCATCAGCACAGTCTCGACTCATTCGATGAGCCACTATTTAATGTAAACACGATGTATCGTTAGCAGTTGAGGTATGTGTCATATCCAGTGGCGTAGCCAGAAATTTTTCTAGGGGGGGGGGGGGGGGGGGGGGGGGTCCGAGGTCCAAAAATTGTCATGGGGGGGTCCAAAGATACTAATTTGGTCAATTTTGTCTGAAAACGCAAAAAATGACCTTTTTTAGGACAAATTTTGGTGTGAAGGGGAGGGGGGTCCAGACCCCCTGGACCCCCCCCCCCTTGGCTAAGCCACTGGTCATATCGAATGGGGCTGTAGCAAACTTTTGCTATAAGCGATTTAATAGTCGATTCTGAGCGGGCCGATCATTTACTTTATCGTTAAACCGATCGTTAAGACTGTATATGAGTGATTCTATCGGTCGAATATTGTAAAACTTAGCCGTTGCTTTGGTAACCATCGTTATAGTGTCCGTTTTTTAAAGATTACTCATGAATAGCCTTTATAAAACGAGACTCTTAACAATGGTTACCATAGCAACAGCCAAGTTTTGCAATTTTCGACCAATAGCATCACTCGTAGACAGTTTAAACGATCGGTTTAACGATAAAGTAAATGATCGGCCCGCTGGTGTAGGTAAAAACCTCCGATAATAACGATGACAGCACTAAAAACTTCCGAAATCCACTCCTAAACTCAATGAACGCTTGTATTTGCGTGAGCGTAATGGTGGCTGAGGGGAGTAATAATGGGAGATTCCCATCGTACAAGACTGTAACTCCATCAAGAAGTGACTAATAAGAGACCACTTTCATTTGACACCGCACCGCTTTCATTTAAGCCAGCGTAAAGGTTGCGTATGGTAAAAATAATGGGAGATTCCCGTAACATAATACTGTAACTTTATCAATAAGTGACTAATAAGAGACGACTTTCCTTTGACGCAAGTGTCACGGTACCATTCGTCAGATGTGGATCATTACTTTGTGAATCATCCTTGTCAACATATAGAGACGAAATTAAGATAGGAATCTCCCATTATTACTGCCTTCAGCCACCATTACGCCCGCGCAAATAAAAAACATTCATCGAGTTTAGGAGTAGATTTCGGAAGTTTTTAGTACTGCCATCGTTCTTTTCGGAGGTTTTTACGCCAGAATCGACTGTAAAATCGCATATAGCAAAAGTTTGCAACAGCCCCATTAAAAACCTGAAAAAACCCTGAAAATATGTCAATGAGTTGAGTATACAGGGTGTAACAAAACTCATGTGCCAAACTTCTGGAGCATATATAAGCCAAAATAAGAGCCAAAATAATACATTTTTCTTATAAACATGGTTCCGGAAATTCCCCCTTTTTGAGCTACAGCCCCTCCAAAGTTTGAAAAATTTTCTGTTTTTTTGGCATAGCGACCAATCAACCACCATTATGAACCGAATGCTATAAACTTTGGTTGCCTGAGGTAATTTTACGTGTAAAACCCATTCATGACCTCGAGAAAAGCAGAAATTAAGTCCGGCTGTATGCACTTTTCAGGCAATCTTGTGCCTTTAACGGCACAACTTTTTGCACACAAAAAAGGTCATCACATCCCCCCCCCCCAAAGCTGAACCCGAAATGACGCCCGTGTGTCAGAGCTCTCGTATTTTTGAGTATCGGGTTGACGGATTCTTCTAACTAGCGGTGCTTGCTTCCGAAATGCATCAAAACGGATCGGTGAGTGGTTGTTTAGCAAACGGTTACGAATCGTTGCTAACCAATCACTTGCCGATACATTTTGATGCATTATGGAATCAAGCACCGCTAGAGCGTTCCAGAAGTGTATGCGCACCTGGGGCCGAAAAATGTTGGTCCTTTTACGGGCAACTACATTGGTGGATGGTGAGGATTCGAGCATGCTAGTAGATAGTTTACGGCCTCACCATGCATCTTTATCATGTACTTTTTCGGACCGACATTTTTCGGCCCCTGGCCCATCATGTTTGGGGAATTTCCAATTTTTATTCCTTTAAATCAAAACAAAACTTGCCTCGGACATTAAACTTTTGATTTTAAAGCGTTCCTTAGTCAAAAGTCAACATTCAAATTCATTTTTATTAACTTTCATTATGTATAACATGAGAAATAATCTTGTCAAATTCCAAAGATTATCGGTCTAGGTGCGCCTACACTTCTGAAACGACCTCTACTTGGAAGAATCCGTAAACCCGATACTCAAAAATGTTTGAGCTCTTGGTACTCAACCAGGCAACTATGTTTGCATAAATGAAGTTACCAGCGAGGTGCGAGAGACATAAATTTAACCAACGATTGTTGGTGCTCGAACAGTCAAACGGTAGTCTCTTGACTCTTTTATACGGTGCAGCCGCCACAGCATGAGCGCTAAGCGGGGCTTTAGGTGAGAGCAGGAGGCAGGAGGGTGGAGGGCCCCTTATCCCCCGCGGGCAGCCTCGCGAGTACTCAGCGTGTCAGTGGCACATCCTAATTAATCAAGGGCGAGACAGGTGTCATAGCTAATGAGCCCCGACCGTTTTTATATACTTTTTCCTTCATCTTTTTTTTTTTTTTTTTTTTTTTTTTAACTCTCATTCCGAACGAGTTAGTTTGAAAGAATGGTGGTGGAAGGGGGAATGCAGGTGTAGGTTGTCGCGTACTGTAAAAGATACCCCCGGTGGGTATCTGAATGGGGTGGAAGGGGTGGGTCGGGTGGAATGTTGAAGGGTTGAGGTTGAGTAGAATGACCTTTGCCCATCGACCCCCCCCCCCAAATAAAAGAATGGGGCTCTTGCAAACTTTTGATGTGAGCAAATGTATATAGTATTTTCTGATGTAAAAACCAGCAAAAATCACGAAAATCACACTGAGAAAGTTTAAAATTCAGTAATAAACCTACACAACTACATAAATGGCAAGATCGTAATAATGGGGGTTCGACGCAGGTATCATGGGAGATTCCTATGTAATATGCCACTTTCTTTTTGGAAACACAGAGGTATGTCTCAAGTTAGATAGGAATCTCCCGTGATACCTGCGTCGAATCGCCATTAACCCTTAACTGCAGATGAGCCCAGATCTGGAACAATTACTTTGAAGCCTTATTTAAAAGTAGGGGACCTGAGTTGTACTGTTGCTGCATGGTGGGTCATATGTGGAACAGATACTAAACGAGTAAGAATTGTCGATTTTGTCCTAGAGAGCGTAGCACAGGACAGAGAACGTGCAGAGTGACTGAAAATAGCTCACTGAAAATCTGATAGAGTGCAGCCATTTTCATTGTTATGTTTTGGAGTAACGCAGGGGTACCATATACAAAAAAAAACAACTATTGAAACTTACTAACTTATTTTTTACTACTTTAATTTTTTTTTTTTTTTTTTTTAGCCTGAAAACTTTATTTTCAGTTGCATGGATACCTAAATGCGGGTAAGGCCATATTTGGAACAATTCATATTCAGCCTCTTTACCATTGAAATATAATGGAAAGAATTTTTTCCTATTTTTCCCTGTCTCAAGGATCAAAATTGTACAGAAAAAAATTATTATATAAAAAAAAAAAAAAAAAAAAAATCATGCAGTAAAGGGTTAAGCTCGATTCTGAGAGTGAATTTCGTGATTTTTTAGTGTACTCATCGTCATTTTTACAGGTTTTTATGCAATAATCAACTCTTCCATCCCGTGTAGCAAAAGTTCGCAAGAGCCCCATTGAACTCACTTGCAGAAAAAAGCGAGAAATTTTACTCTTTACTGACCCTCCACGAAAAAATAAATAAACTGTAAGGCATACCCCACGAACACTTTCTCACATCATACTTAATCTGGGGGACTCCCAGACCCCCTCGGCCTTTTCTGGGGGAAACCCACAGGCTTCCCTCTTTATTATTCTGGGGGAGACCCCCAGTCCCCCCTCCTCAAGGAGTTAATTTTACTGTAGGCTAGTTGCAGAATGTTTTTGCAAATATTCATCTAAATTCAAACAGCTGTATTTTAAATAATCAAATTTTTCCCTATGTTTACCCGTAATTGATTTTATTAGAAACCTCCATCGGGTAAGTTGCTCGACCTCCATCACTGATCATAAGTTGTCATGAGTAAAAAGGCCCGAAAGGAGTAGCAAATGATATGAGGGCGATCGACTTCATTTGCCAAGCTGAACCAATGGAGGGGTCTCAAGCAGGGTTTTGGCGAAATCCCTTTTTTGCCCATGTTACAGAGTCATGAGTTACCATGAGCTAAACGCCTTCAGATGCAAAAGATATGAAAACCCTTGAGGGCGATCGACTCCTTTTGCCAAGCTGAACCGATAGAGGGGTCACAAGCAGGGTTTTGTCGACATCACCTTTTTGCCCATGTTACAGAGTCATGAGTTACCATGAGCTAAACGCCTTCAGATGCAAAAGATATGAAAACCCTTGAGGGCGATTGACTTCATTTATCAAGCTGAACCGATAGAGGGGTCACAAGCAGGGTTTCTGTGACATCGCCTTTTTGCCCATGTTATCGAGTCATGAGTTGCCATGAATGAAAGGTCCCCAGTTTCAAAAGGTATGAAAACCTTTGAGGGCGATTGACTCCAATTGCCAACACAAACCGATAGGGGGGTCGTCAAACTGCCCAGTTTTTTGACGAACGGAACATCAATCAAACGTCCAAACATGAAACGGTTGGCTCACCTGCCGTATGTGGTGGATTTCGTTTCATCGATTGCTTGTTTGACGATCCTAATTTGATCTTGTATACGAAGCGCTCATACAATATTTCCATCAATGGACTCTACCCAATACATGACTTTCACTGTAACTTGTGCGTTTCGTATATTGCATACCCTGGCCAAGTGGCCAGGATATGCAATAAGCAACGCACGCAATACAAAAACGCGTGCGTTGCATGTCACATTTACTGGCAGGGTATCTTTGTCTCTAGTACAATTAGATTGAACGGCGAGCGCGGCATTAATAAATAGGGACCAATAAATGTTCGGTACCGACGGTCCTGCTCCCAGATGATTGGAGAGCACGTACTATCTGAGACAGATACCCAGCCAGATTATGCAATACGCAACGCACGTAATCCATGTGTTAAATGGTACATTTTGCATTGCGTATTGCATACCATGGCCAGGTATCTTTTGTCTCTGCTAGTACGTCCATTTAAAACCCAATGGCGTAGCATGCAATTTGGCAACATCGTTATGTGTCCATTTAAACCCATGCAAAAGGTCGGATGCAAAGGTGTTCACCGAACACCCAATAGTTCGATCTTTTTAAATGGACTTAAATGGACGCATTACAACGTTGCCAAATTCCACTCTACGCCACTGTTAAAACCACACGTAAACGCTCACCATCCAACGTATTTCGGAGACCGGCCGTACTGAACATTTATTGGTCCCAGCACGATGTGTGGGCATTCTGATCATCATCTTATTCTCTAATCATTCTGTAGCAGCCCGGTGTCAAAAAAGGATTTTTAGATTCTTAAAAATGCTTGCACAACTTTTCTGTTTCACTATGTAATTTTTTGTTTATTTTTGGCCTCAAGCTACGAATTACGGTCGAGATTAGTGGGGTATACGAGAAAACAAATGAAGGCGTCACTTCCCATTATCCCTCTAGAGCGAGATCGAAATCTCTATTGCAGTATTCCGAGATAATTCCGTCCTCCTTTAACGATTCACTTTTTTATCTTCCGCGCCGCCCCCCTCCCCCTCCCCCTCCTCCTCCCGCCTTTCTTTGGCTCTGCGGTGAAGTTACTTTACGATAAACCCTTTTAATTAGTTTCGTCCATCCTCAAAATGCGATTATAATAAGGCGCGTCGCCTCTCATTGCGCCGTTGCCAAACCGTTAGAAGTGCCATTCTGGCTTTGTTTGTTGATCTAAAGATACAAACAGTGGCAAATTGTGTCATTTGACAACGTTTCATGTTCTCTTTTTAAATCCAGTGGCGTTATTTCATATCAAGCCGGGGGGGGGATATGATGCCTTTTTTCTGCTTCTCATACGTTTGGTCCCTGAATCTCTGACCTTTCAGGTCTTTGATGACCCTATGAAGGCCGTTTTCACTTACTATCTGGGCAAGTTTTGGGAAAAATACATTTTGTTCATAACTTTTCAAGAAATATAAAGCTTTAGCAACCTATACTAGCTGAGACAATTTTTTTTTTTCGTTTTGAATTTTCTGTCTGAGCCAAAATTTCGGGATGTGCCACACCAGGGGGGAAGGGGGGGTTGCTCCTTCCAATGACGCCACTGTTTAAACCAAAGAAAAGGGTCAAATGATGAACGTTCTTGAATTCGTCAAACCTGTGTTCTTACAACAACCGTTCCTACAAAATTTTTCTTACCAAGTGATAAAGATCCAGTAAAATCCGTGCTTGCCTCCTATCAGCCGAAAGTAAACCTACTATGATTTTTAAAAGAAAGTATCCTATAGTAGACATTTTCATTCTTCCATTCCCTGGCCAGTTCTAAAATTGTTTGCAGTTTTCGGGTTTTTAAGAGTCCAGCAGCATTGCCTCTTGAAAGTATGCCTCAAAAAATTTAAAAATCTTTGAAAAATAATGGACAGCCTATTCAAGGACCGTTTCGATGAGAGGACTTTCTTTTGAAGGTCATAGTACACAGTGGCGTAGCGTGCAATTTAGCAACGTTACAATTTGTCCATTTAAATCCATTAAGAAGATCGAGCTATTGGGTGTTCGATGAACACCTTTGTATTCGACCTTTTGCACGGGGTTTAAATGGACACATAACAACGTTGACAAATTTGCACGCTACGCCTCTAATAGTACATTACCAAAATAATAAAAACAAAAACAAAATACAATTAATTATATCAATCATCAAAATTCTTGTGAAACAATAACTAGAGCATACAACAGTCAGAATTAAAAAATAAATCGAAAAACTAGTCACAAATACAAAAATTCCATCGTATGCATCTAGGTCTTCTTGACCAAACTCAAGAAAAGCGTGAACAGTGGACGAAAAAATAAACTGGAAGTTCATGATGTTGAAAAACTTTATCAAAGCGCAAAATAAAGGATGCATGTATCAAGGCATTAAGATATTCTTAAACTAAAAATAAGGAACCCGAAGATGCCGAAGTTGACACTCAAAATCAGAGGTTTAATGTAAAAACAGGCAAATAACGCAGTGGCGGCTCGCCTAAGGAGGCAAGGGAGGCTGTGCCTCCCCAGACATTCAGAGGGAAGAAAAAATAACGTCGACAAGACAGTAACGAGAGACAACATATTGAAATTAGGCAATCACAATGTGCGTGACTCTAAAACTTGAGTCAATCTTCACTGTAAGGAAGAGAGAGCGTGCAAGAGTAAGAAGTTATGAGCGGGCGGGGAACGAGATTTCAGAGTCGCGAAACGACAGCGGTCAGCAGTGCCAGAGTCTGTGCCTCGTCGAGAGGCACAGACTCCGAGTCGGTCGAGTCAGTCAAGTGGTCGGCGTTCGGCGCACACACACACACACCACACACACACACACAACCAAGCAAGGACTGTGCACGCATTAACGAAGGTATCGGAGGCTGCTATCCTCCACGACTCCCGCAGCGTTGCCGAGCCAGTATACGGATAACCGTCATGCCAGTCGCCGGACCAGCCGCGCCTGTTTGTTTTTGTGTTTGTGTGTTTTGTTTCTGGGGGACCTCCCCCCCCTGCTGAGGTTCCCCCCAGACCCCCCCCCACAGCCTCCCCAGTACCAAAGCCCACGAGCCGCCACTGAAATAACGTATACAAATTGATTCATTGGTCGTTTCACGATGAATGTAACACCCGTTACGTTTCGAAGTATTCTTCCTCTGCATTTAATTTTAATTCAATGTTTCCTTACAAGATTTTTAAAAAATATTTTGAAACGCGTGCTGGGTGTTAAACGTTTCAGAATGAAATGACCCCTTAAATGAAGAGTTTTGTAGATCACAGTGAAGTTTGCCATTAACAACAACATTAAAAAAATTACAAACTAAATGGCCAAAAAATATCATAGACAAAATACGGATTAAAATTGGAACTAGGCCAACAATAACATTTTATTCACGGTTTGATTTTGAAAACATCCAGGTTCTAGCACAGGAGAAAAATTACAATGCTAGAGCTGTGTTAGAAATGATTCACATTCTAAAAAACAGAGACTCCATATGCAACTACCGGGCAGACGTTGAAAAGTTGAGTGTTGCATACCTCCAGTTTTTCCAAACATTAACTACTGATTGAGGCTCTGTTGTGTTTTTGTTGGTCTGTTTTGTTTATGTAACCGATGTCGCCGTATTTTGTTAATCAGTCCCTCTTCCATCTTTGTGGAGTGTGCTCCTCGTTCTGAGTATTTGTTTTTTTGTATTTTATTTTTCCGATTGATAATGGTGCTGTGAGTGCACCGAAACGTCTCGGAAGTTCTTATTTATTGTTGGCCTAGTTCCCATTTTAATCCGTATTTTGTCTATTAACAACAACGAAAAAAACAAAAACAAAAAATGGTACTTTCTGTAGTCTGTACCAGTTACCCAGTGTACACCGTTTTCATCAGAGCTCTTGAAAGTTTCAATGGAGTCCTTTCTGAACGATTTTTGAGTCAGGTTAACTTTTCTGCCTGTTTTTGGGATAGTGAAATCCCTTCTTTTAGACTTTTCAATTCCTGTAGTGATGACAAGCTTGAAATGACATTTTTTGCGAACTTTGGATGTGAATGGCGTCATCGTTGAAAAGATACGATCATTGACGGACGGATGGACTTTAGTGGCGTAGCGTGCAATTTGGCAACGTTGCAGTTCGTCTATTTAAACCCATGAAAAAGATCGAAGTATTGGGTGTTCGGTGAAAACCTTTGCATTCGATCTTTTACATGGGTTTAAATGTACAAAATCCAACGTTGCCAAATTGAACGCTACGCCGCTGATGGAATTTCGTGTAAAATTTGTGAATTCAAGACTGGCGGTGTATCTTTTTCATGCGATTTGAACTCACGTGAAAGTATCGATTATTTGGTACGGTTCAATCGAATCACTTATGGCTCGATTATTTTCTACTTGTTTGAATGGAGAAGATATATCGATTCGTCTTACTTCACAGGCCGCTTACCGCTACTGAAGAGCCCTGATTATCAGAAGTGTAAGCGGTGCACATATTGATAATCTTTGACGAATTTTCAATGTTCATTCCTTCAAATCAAATCAAAACTTGTTCCCGACCTTGAATTTTTGAGTTGAAAGTGTTGTTTAGTGAAAATCCAAAATCCAAATTAATTGCCATTCGTTTCTATCATGCGATTTAAGAAATGACGTTGGAAAATTTCCAAAGATTATTGGTCTGGGTCCACCTACACATCTGGAACGAACTCTATCTTGTCTGACAGTGGCGGTCCGAGGGTTCAAAAGTGGGAGTGGGTGGCTTGGAAAATATGACGTCCTCCCTCCCCCTTTGGTTTTTGGCTTTGCTTTTCTTCAGCTCTATTTAAAAGTAGGGGGGCTGAAGGTAGTTTTCAATGTTTGTGGATGGAGGCTATATCAATTCATCGCACTTCACTCACTATATCACCGCACCGCTCCATACAAACTGTCTATCTCTCTCTCCTCCCATATGAATACGTGCGTTAGAAAAGGACAGAGAAAGGGACCAAAGTCAAGTGATGCTTTCCTTTTCCAACACACGTGCTCAAATGGAAGTCGAGAGAGAGAGAGAGAGAGAGAGAGAGAGAGAGAGAGAGAGAGAGAGGGTGAGAGAGAGAGAGAGAGAGAGAGAGAGGAGAGAGGAGAGAGAGAGAGAGAGAGAGACGAATGCCTATGTAATCAACCCATGGTTCGGCTGGATAAGTACCTTTTCCAAATGAACTGGTCAGCACTGTTTGACAACACTGAATGTGATTATGTTAATCAGGTGAGACTAAGCTCATAACCAGGACAATTTGTAACTCATTATACGTAATGTTGAGAGTATGAAAATTAAGTAACCCTCTCGCTACCTCGTAAACTTGAGCTCAGTATTACTTTTTATATTTATTTTTATTTTTTTCTTCGTGTTTAAAGACAAAGTGTTTTGAGTGTTTGATCAAAATGTAAGATCGCGCTTCAGGTGGTGTGAATATTTTAAGTTATCTTCGTTTCGAGGTGCGAAGTTCGTTCAAGGGGGGGATCAGGGATAGGGGACAGGGCAATGGCGGCTGGTAAATTGAAATGTAGCAATAGCTCATACACATTTTTGTGGAGAAGACTCGAATGATAAGGGGGCTCGATTAAACCATACAATTGCGGTGATTACAAAATTATGAAACGAATCAAAACAATTTTACAAGCCCAAAAACCATTTTTTGACCAATTTCAAGAGGCAGACGTGTTTTTCCCCAAAAGCGATTCGCCAGTGAAACCATTTTGACGTTAATTTTGTTTTGTTTTGTTCTTCGTTTGTTTTTTGTTTTTGTTTTTAACTGAGCCCTTTAAAGAAACTTATTTTTATAACATGGTTCGTGGCGCCTTGTAAAGTCCTTGAATATCCTTTAATTTTTTTTTCTTTTTTTTTCGTTTTTCATATGCTTGAAAATCCTTGCATTTTGATTAATTCGTCAAATGAAAAAAATAGTTGGTAAGATTTACCATCATGATGGCTGATTCTTCACCTGCCAAAAATATGGTAAACTTAACCATATATCGGGTTGAATGAACTAGACACTTGTTCTTTTCAACCCAATATCTGGTAAAGTTTACCATCTTTTTGGCAGGTGCAGAAATCAGTTATCATGATGGTAAATCTTACCAACTATTTTTTTCCGTGTACTTGAAAATCCTTGAAAATGACCGGCTTCAACTCGTTGTAGTTCGCCATTTTGTCGATAATTTTGTTTGTGTGCCTGGGGAATGTCGCATTGTTTTGGCTGCAAAGTCGTGAGAAAGAATGAAGGGAGTTAGGAAGAACTTTTTTTTCTTTCTTTTATTTCTTTGTGCTCTGTTCTCCTCTGGTTAGTGCACCCTTATGTATCAATTACCTTGTGTTTTTTTTTTGCCTCCAGAAAATTGGTGTGAAAAATATTACGTTTTTCTCTTATCGAAAGTCCTTGAAATCCTCCAAAAAGTCCTTGAAAAGTCGCTGAAAACCCTTGATTTCTCTTTAAAAAAATCTGTCGTGAGCCATGAAGCCCAGAAATCAATTTTTGACCAATTTCAGCAGACGTATTTTTCCTCAAAAGCGAATCGTCAGCAAAACAACTTTGACGTTATTTTAAAATTTTGCAACAGATCTGTTTTACAGTTTTAAAATGTATCTGATAATGCAGTTTTGCTACTATTGGTCAACCACATATTTCTAACTATATGGGTCAAACAAATTATTTGTGATGACCTCACTTTTCAACTGGAAGAGGAGACTTGTGTTAAACAGAGACTCAAACGAGCGGTTAGAAAAGTAGTCGTGGAGATAAAACCGATGTGAGATCACTAAAACGTTACCCCCGCGGGGCGCAAGTTTGAATTCCCAACATTTCCCAGTTGAGCTACTGTTGAGGCGCTGCGCTGTTTGCTGGTATGGGCATATGATTGTATGTACGCATTATCAAAGTCCTAATGTTGAACATTGTTAATGACTGCTCATTACTAGTGTTACTGCCGGTTTTACTCGTATTAATGGCCAAGTCTCTGTCTCTACCCACTCCTAGATATGCGTTGACTCTGATGAGATAAGTCGTGTTGAGTCGTTTGCCCGTCGGTATATTTCTACCCACATTACATGTTCATTTTCTGGTAAGCCTCGTTTTTTTTTTTTTTTTTTTTTTTTTTTTTTTTTTTTTTTTTTTTTTTATTGAACAAAAGGCGGATCGGTCGAAGTAAAAAGTACGAAAAGGGCATATCCTCTACACAGTCTGCCCATAAATACCGTCACACGCAAAAACGCGGTTTTAGAAAAACGGCTGGAAAAAAGTATACATATAACTATACATATTCTAAACGGTCATGTCCTTACGCATCCAAATCTTTTTACAGATTTGAAATTTTTGAATTACAGCGCACAAACGAGCAAAAATAGTGAGACAAAATCGAAGTCCCGATTTTCGCTCGATTATTGCATTTTGATATCCTTGACGCGCTAGCGATGTTATCAAGATAACGATCTGAACCCCCTGGATTACAAGCTATGGGACTTACTCGAAGAAAAAGCTTGCAAAAAACGCCACCGTAATTTAGAAAGCTTAAAAGTCAGCATCGTCGAAGTCACCCAAAAAATCCTGTCGGAGACCATTCGCGCGGCAATCGATCAATTTCCCGCAAGGTTAAAAAAGTGTGTTGAGGTCAATGGTGGGCACTTTGAGCACTTGTTGTGAGGTAATTTTTTTTATCCATCTAGCTGTTATTTAGTACCTAATAAAGAGATGTTGCCCCATTCTGCCATTTTCCCCTCATTTTTTTCTCATTTTTTTTTTTTTTTTTTTTTTTTTTTTATCTTTTTCTTGCCTAAAAGATGTCGAGTAACTAACGAAAAATCGAGCGTAAATCGGCACTTCAACTTTGTTTCGATATTTTTGCTCGTTTGTGCGCTGTAATTAAAAATGTTCAAATCTTTAAAAATATTTGGATGCGTAAGGATATGACCTTTTAGAACATGTGTAGTTATATGTACTTTTTTCCAGCTGTTTTTTCTAAAACCGCGTTTTTGCGTTTGACAGTATTTATGGGCAGACTGTGTATAATGGGGCAGTTGCAAAGGTCCGAAATGTTTTGTTTTTTATAAAGAAAATGAAAGTAGAGGTCGTTTCATAAGTGTATAGGCGCACCTAGACTGATAATCTTTGGAAATTGTCAACATTATTTCTCATGTTATAAACTGAAAACCAATGAAAATGAATTGGAGCGTTAGCTTTTCATTAAGGAACGCTATACTCGTAAAATCAAAAGTTTAAAGTCAGAAGCAAGTTTTATTTTGATTTGAAGGAAGGAAAATTGAAAATTCGCCAAAGATTGTGGTCTAGGTGCGTCTACATACTTCTGAAACGAGGTCTACTTAATGCGATGAGCTGAGAACAATAGATGCCTTTGATTTCTACATAAGTCTCATTGTTCCGGATTTGAGATTTTGGTCCAAAATACATTGTTTGAAATGGGAATTCCGCGTATTGACGTCACTATACGCACACAACTTTTTACAACTTTACACGTGTGTATCTTCAAAACCGGGACACTTAAAAAAAGGGCATCGTTGTTCCCAGCTCATCATGTACTATCATTTTCTTTTCACATAACGCAACATTTCAGACCCCTTGCAACTGCCCCATTATCAATTGGGCTCTTGAAAAGTTTTGCTGCTGGTGATTGAAGATTTGATTCTTGCATAAAGACTATACATATGTAGCTGTATGTCGGTGATAATAGTGTCTATTGTAGCCCGGGTCCTTTGAAGTAGAAGCAATTTCCATGGATTAATGAGTGGGTTTTGAAAGTTTTTAATGTGCGCATCATTATTTTCGCCGAATTTTACGTCAGCATCAATGTGTCATATTGCTATAGCAAAAGCACGGAACAGACTCATTAAACAGAAGTTATACCTAATCAAAAGCTTATAAACTTTTGTATGTGAAGACTGAAGTCTTCTGCGGAACTTACAGCGGTTCGATGTGCATATCGGACCCTGCTACCTTGTTATCAGTCCTTTAAATCACCTCCGTAAAGATTGTTTTCAATTTTTTTTTTTTTTTTTTTTTTTTTTTTTTTTTTTTTTTTTTTTTTGCGTTTGTAGTTCTTTATAGCTACCTGAAAATGCCGACAGCTGAATATGCTCATAGTACCGAGTGTGGCGACTGCCGAGTGGTTGTGTAGCAATGTTGCCAAATCTTATCAATAAAAACATTCGATAAAACATAAGCATTTTATCGACCATCCGTGTATATTTCTACGATTTTTGCGCCTCTAAGACATAAAATTGTCCACCCTCAATGAAGATAAAATTGGGTTTTTTTTTTTCTCTTTTGATTAAACCGTTTTCCGCGCATTGTCCAATGTTTCCAATGTGATCTGACCTCCCAAGTTCTTTCACCTCAATAAGACTCTTTCAAACTTTTGCCATAAGCAAATGAATAGTTAGAGCTGCGGTGTTAAAACCAGCAAAAATCACGAAAATCACACTGAAACAGTCTAAAATTCAGTGGACTCTATCTATAGCTATTGTTTAGCTCGATTCACCCGTCTATCCACCATAAACCAGGGAAAAATGTATTTAATCAATGAAAGCTTTCCTTAGTTATCAACCGTTTTATTTTATTTTTATTTATTTATTTATTCATTTTTTTTTCTTTTTCTTTAACTTTAGTTTACTTTAGCCTAGTTTAGTTTAGTTTAGGGCAGTAAACCCCTGACGGGGTTTGCCCATTCATATATTATGTATACTTTTTTTCCTATGTTAATTAAATATAAAATAAACTCCCTCCAAGCAGGGTTACTGCTTGGTGGAAACTGAAAAAAAAAAAAAAATCTTGATTCAAAATCGCCCCTTGAAATTAGGCAACTCTGCTGACGTGTCTAAACCGTTCGGCGGTCAGCCTCAAGCACAAAGCACAAGACGCAATGGGCGAACCCACACTGTTGCCAAATTGTCCTTATTCTCCTATATTTCTCTCATGGTGGACACCAAATTCTGCCATTTTTAATCCGCCCAATGGCAATGTTGTATACGCAACGTAACATAGAGCGGCGCAGTAAGTGTACAAACCCTTCCGATACGTAGCGATTCCTTATCTTTACCGCCTAATAATTTCTGCATAGCTTCTTTCCTTCGTTTTTCACCGCGAACCAAGGCTCCCTTTTGCATCTTAATCACTCCCCCCCCTTTTCTTCCCTTGCGTATCATTCCCCTGGATCGCTACGCTTACAGTGTGCCCTTTGCCCCCCCCCCTCTTCACACCCCTTCTTCCTCATAGGCATTCTCTCTCTCCTATTTCAGTCACTCGAAGAATGCGTATCAGATTTATCTACGGAAAATGCTTCTTTATTTTTTTTTTACCTTCCTCGTTTTGTTATTTTTACTTTCTCACTCTAAAGAAGTTTCCAAGAGATTTTGTCC
This sequence comes from Trialeurodes vaporariorum, assembly GCA_011764245.1. NCBI lineage: Eukaryota > Metazoa > Arthropoda > Insecta > Hemiptera > Aleyrodidae > Trialeurodes > Trialeurodes vaporariorum. The sequence goes on along the minus strand of VMOF01000013.1, from coordinate 43,789,181 downwards.
AAAAAAGATCGTCCAATGTAAATTAGTACAATGGAGCTGTTACAAACTTTTACTACAGGCTTATTAATAGTTGATTATGGGGTAATTCCCTGTAAAAATAACGATTAGCGCACTAAAATATCACGAAATCCACTCCTAAACTCACAAAATGCTTTTAAATGCGAGACCGTAATGGCGGCCGACGCCGCTGTTTCCGTATGGCAATTGTATGCTTCTTCTTCTTCTTGTGTGGTGTTGCGAGAACACCTCGTGTAGATGGCGCTGATTGAAGATAGGGAACCGCAATGAAAACCGCGGCCCCGGCCGCCATTACGGTCTCGCGTTTAAAATCATTTTGTGAATTAAGGAGTGGATTTCGTGATTTTTTAGTGCGCTAGTCGTTATTTTTACTGGGTATTACCCCGCATTTACAACTATTAATAAGCCTGTAGCAAAAGTTTGCAACAGCTCCATTTAAACTGTCCATTATTATTTCGTCCAAAGCGCTAACTTGTCCAACGTGCATTTTACCCACATTTTATCAAGTCCATGTTGAATCGGATTATCAATTTCGTCCAATATTTTGAAACATTCGTGGAAATAAACAAATCAACTGAACACACTATTACGCTTTGGAAGAAATGAACAATCTCATTTTTTAACTGTCCTATCGTTGAATATTGTGTTTGGATTTTGTGTAGAACGCGCATCTTCTCATTTTTGTACCTAATGTTTTTAGCCAATTTTTCTGTTTGGACAAAAGTATTCTCCCAAAATTTTTAAATTTAGACCAGTAATTTTGTGTATGTATTCTTACATTGGACAAAATAGAAAGTTGGGCCAAAAACAATTGGACATTTTAACTTTGGACAAAATCTCTACTACCCTTAGCGAAGTTAGAAAAAATTTAGTAAGTATTTGCGATGACGCATCGATTTTCAAGGTGGAAGAAAAGTTTGGATAAGTCGAGTAATGGGGAATACCGAGGAAAGCTTTCTAAAGTTATAAGGAAATTTTGTAACCGGAAAACTTTTTCTTCTATTTCCTATTTTTTAATCCAATTTTGCTCTATTGCAATTTTCTCTGTGTACTTTTTTTTTTTTTTTTTTCTTTTCTTTTCTTTATTCCTTTTTGTTTGTCTAATTTGTTGTTTTATTCTCTTTTTTCCATGTTTTTGGCCGTATGCTCTTTGATTCTCTTCATGGTAATACATCAGTATGTGAGTACTCTATAATTTTACATTTAATTCATGCTTTTAACGTCACAGTTTAGATTGCAATTAATTTTATGCAATCGGGTAATTTGGTTTCTAATTAGTCCCATTGTTCCGGAGATGAGATTTTGGCACAAAATACATTGTTTTAAATGAGAATTCCGCTTGGTGACGTCACTACGCACACGATTTTTTACAACTTTACATGTGTGTTTATCTCCAAAACCGGTACACTTACAATTAGAAAAAAACCAAAGGCATCATTGTTCTCAGCTCATCAAGTCGTATCATTTTCTTTATAAAAAAACATACAATTTCAGACCCTTGCAACTGCCCACGTTGGGCGATTTACAATTTACTCGTCTCTCATTTTTTTGAGTGCTATTTTGCTTTATATCCACCCCCCCCCCCTATATAAGTTTTCTTTTAATTTATACCTTTTAAAAGTATCCGTTTTGATTGCAATTAATTTCATACAATTGAGTGATTTGCAGTTTACTCTATCTATCTCATTTTTTTCTTTCGTTGTTTTTTTTTTATATTTTTTTCCTCATTAACTTTTTCTTCTCGTCTATCTATCTATTGAATTCAGGGCCGGACTGGCCGGGGTGATGGGGGTGCGATCGCACCCCGGGCCAACGGCCTCACGGGCCAAATTGCTACTCTGAGATGAAGAGAAAAATGAGAAAAAATGGCAAAGTAGCTCATCGTTTAACTTGACCGCAAAAAATAGTTTCGTTAGTTAAATTAGTAAATACTAATGCAAATGAAGGCTCACAACCCCAGCTTCAGCTAAAAAAAAAAAAAAAAAAAAAAAAAAAAAAAAAAAAAACGAAAAAATCTACCACAAATCAACCATAAATGTCAAGCATTTATATTTAAAATTGCCCTGCTCGTGTCTTTTATTTGTATTGCGTTATTTGACAAATTATTTATGAAAAAAAAAAACGGTAGAATAAGCATAGTTACTTCTACTGTGAAATGCACTGAATTTCGTTTTGAGAGGGGGATATGTCAAAAAAATTTCCGGGGGAGGACCCCCCGACACCCCGCAGTAAGGGGTTTCCCTCCTTAAACCGCCCACTCGGGTACCCGGGCCATTTGGGGTATCTGCAACCCGGGCCAAATTTTCCCAGTCCGGCCCTGATGGAATTCTTCTTTTCGTGTGTTAATCACGAAACGTCAATAAAATAATGCAATTGGCACTACCAATAGGATTGAAATCTACGTAAGTGTTTCCGCCTATTGAATCACGCCGAAGTTGTTTTCCTATCGTCTAGGTACGTATTTTATCGTTATTATTTTTTTCTCAACCTGGCATCCTGTAAGTGAGGATGCGGCGCGGGCGTTTTGAAATGACAATGAGCGCTCGAAAATCAAGTCATAAATTCCAGACGTCAAAAACCGTCAGCGATTCCGGATTCCGTGGATGAATTTCCGAGATAAAGACCTCTGTCTCTTCTTTCTTTAGGCCATTGATCGTCTGTCCTTCTCCTGCGTTGCCACATCTATCAAGGTTTCAAATCAGTTGAATTGAATGTTATATTATAAACTTTTGCTACATCATTATATGAAGGGTTGATTGTACTGTAAAATCAGAGCTGCCGATTTGCGTAGATTTAATGGCGTTTTGAAATTCACCGAAGATTCCACCGGTTGAGATAAGATTACAGAGTTTAGCTCAGTGTATGACTGTAATGCACGAAAATACTAGCGTCTTTAACCTTTTCTTAACCGGTAGATTCGTCGATAACTTTGAAAACCTGCGGGTATTTTGATTAATTAACGGCGTTTCCACTGATTGAGAAAATATTACAGATCAGAGCATTTTCGTGCATTACAGTCATACACTGAATTGAACTGTGTAATCTTTTCTCAACCGGTGGAATCATCGGTGAATTTAAGAATGTCATAAAATCTACGCAAATCGGCAGCTCTTGGTAAAATCGCGTATGAATTACATCGAATGCATCGAAAAGTCTGAAAGTTCTCTTAAAAACCCACAAAAAGCAATCTAAGGAAAGACTGAGATGGTGGTCGAATGGGTAAAATTAATCCTTCCTGTTTTCACCAAGAGCACCAAAAGATGGCCGACGATGGAAAATTTTGTCTGAAAATCTGGGGATTCCAAATCCATTTCCCTATTAAACCTGACAACGTTGCAGTCTGTCCCTCCATCCATCCATCGTTTCAATCGGTTGCGAATCCGACCTGGAGGACCAGTGACCACTTCTCATCGGGTCGTGACCATATTTGTTAATTGTCGTATGAGTTTCCGATTCCGCACGCACGAGCGCGCTCGAGCACACGTCCTGTCACACAGTGGTTTAAACGTGGATTTTTCCGGACAAGAACTATTTTTGTTTTTTCACTTCGAAAACATTTTTAGTGTTGATATTTTCTTTCAAAAACATTTTTAGTGTCGATATTTTCTTTCAAAAACCATGTTATAATGGACTCGTTATAAGCTGTCGAACCGATGACTAACCGTCTGTTTTTGTAATACACCGACATACAACAGGAAACACCGATTTTAAGTAAACTTCAACGGAACTTACAAACTTTTGCTGTAAGGAAATGAATAGTACATTCTGATGTGAAAACCAACGAAAATCACACAAAAAAGTCTAAAATTTAGTAATAAACTCACGAAACTGCTCAAACCGCGAGATTGTAATGGCGGTTCAACCCAGAGGGCCGATCATTTACTTCATCGTTAAACCGATCTATAAGACTGTCTATGAGTGATGCTATTGGTCGAAAATTGTAAAACTTGGCTGTTGCTATGGTAACCATCGTTAGAGTGTCCGTTTTTTAAAGGTTACTTATGAGTAGCCTTTATAAAACGAGACTCTTAACGATGGTTACCATAGCAACAGCCAAGTTTTACAATTTTCGACCAATAGCATCACTCATAGAAAGTCTTATCGATCGGTTTAACGATGAAGTAAATGATCGGCCCTCAGGTATCGTGGGAGATTCCTGTCTAATTTGTCAAATTCTCAACGGAAACACAGAGATATGTCTCAATTTATAGGAATCTCCCATGATACCTGCGTCTCTCCGACTTTAAACCCGATTTTAAGGGTGAATTTCATGATTTCTTAATGCACTCAACGCCATTTTTACAGGTTTTCATGCAAGAATCAACTCTTTAATCCCCCGCAGCAAAAGTTCGAAAGAGCCAAAACCCATTCACCCATTCTTGTGTTATCAGCAAGATTTATTAGTCACCTCAAATAATGAATCTTTAGGGTACATTTACTACAACAGTATAGAAGCTTGATTCTTACGTAAAATTCGGCGAAAGTAACGATGCGTACATTAAAAACGTTCAAAAAACCACTCATTAACTCAGAAAAGCACTTCCATTTCAAACAACCCGCGCTACACTAGACACTATTTGCACCGGCATACTACTACATTTACGGAAACACCTTGCACTTGTAAACAACAATCGTTATGGAATTTCCTTCTAATTACATGAAATTGTAGCTGCATTTGCTGTCTGGTTCTTTTTGGTTTATCAAAAATTACTAATTAATAATTACTTTCTTATTTTTTTATTTTTATGTTTTTTGCTTATTTTTCGAGAATTGAATGCATATTTAAACGAAACGTTCAAATGTCTTTAAGTTATGTTGATAATTATATAAACGTGATGACTCCCTCTATGGAGTATGTCGGTGATAGTATTGTCTATACAGCGCGGGTTTTTTTTAAATGGAAGTAATGTCCAGAGTTGATGAGTGGATTTTGAAAGTTTTTAATGAGCGCATCGTTAATTTCACCAAATTTTACGTAAGAATGAAGGTGACTTATTAATGCTGTTGCAAAATTACGCAACAGGCCTTTACTGTCTTGATTTTTGTCCACGAAATATTGGTCCGGAAAACGTCAGGTTTTCAACCCAGTGTGTGCCGTAGGTGATCGGATACAGATAAGCATAGGCATATACGCATACTGCACGCATTGTTTGTTCGCTATTTGTAATTTTTTAATCTGTTTTACTCCTCTCCCTCCCTCCCTTTCTCCCTCCCTCCCTCCCTCGCATATCCCCCCACCCCTGTCTACAGTCTGAATAATCCTCCTAGCACTTTTGATTTATACCTAGCCATTCAAGGGTTGGTGTTTTTTTTTTTTTTTTTTTTTTTTTTTTTTTTTTTTTTTTTTTTTTTTTTTTTTTTTTAATATGTTTTCTCAAATTTCTGAAAGATGCGATGCCTCACCGCACTAAGGTCCGAAATCGAAAAAAAGTGGCAAAAAATCAGTAAAAAATAGCCGGGTCATAATTTCAAATCGGGCCAATTGAGCCTGCATGCTCCGTGAAAATTTCAAGTCAAAATTTAAACCCAATGAGTAATTTTTTACCTTCAGTACTATTAGAAAAGACTGTTTACCGAAGGGTTCCGCTGAATTTTTGATATTTCTCACGTACCGCGGAAACAGCCAGAAACGCATGATGAACTAATGGAAAATAACTTGTCGATTGTCGGTTACGCTGTCGGTTACGTAACCGACTATTTCAAAAGTACTTCAAAAAGACTTTTCAGTGACATTTTTACAATTAAATTACTTGTTAAAAGTGTTCTCCGTTATTAAAATTGGTCTTTAAATTTTATGAATGATAAATTGACAAAAATTAATTTTCTGATTCTTGTCCACTTTTTGACGATCTCAGACTTTAGTGCGGCGCTCATTGAGAGAAAAGAAGTCTGTCCTCTTATGGAGCGTTATCAGCCGCGGAAGATACAAAGACACATTGGGCGGGGCTTGTGATGAGTTGGTGTCTCCAACGTATAGATAGACTAAAGAAAAAGAATCGATCTTTATAGAGTTCGATTTGAACCTCCGAATAAATCGATACTCTTCCTTGGACTCAAATACAGCAGCGAAGCCTGCAATCCGACAGCGCCTTGGAATTTTGCAGCGCTATGGTTTTACATAGATCTCGAGAAGGGTTTTGAACAACGCATCGATGATTGAACACACTTTAGTCTTGACAGTGATATTGAAACTTCAAGGAGGTGGCCATGGTGGAATCATCTCATGGGCATTTTCACACTGGCTCGGTTTGTTTGCCTCACTTTTTTTAACCTTCAAATTTAAAAAAAAAAAAAAAATAATTGTGACAAATACATTTGAAATTGGTTATAAACGAAAGTGCAAGTGTTTTAGAGTGGCTTTATCTGGACACAGAAATCGATGAAACTGTTTCTTTTGGATTTGCACGATAAAGAAACTGACACACATGACAAAAGAAAGCAAAATTTTCTCACCTGGATGGTTGTATTAGAATTCTGTGTCCAGATAGCCACTCCATAACACTCACTTTCGTTTAAAACCAATTTCCACTGGATTAATTACAATTTTTTTTAAAGAATAAAAAAAAAAGTGAGGAAAACGGACCGGATTCAGATCGCCCGTGCTGCCGCACTTTGAGATAGGACTCAGAACATGTATGACGTATGTCCCCCTATATCGCTATAGCTCGTTTAGGACGTAGGCATGGGCGCCCGTAGAAAACTTTCCAAGGCGGGGCAAAATTGTTGAACCCCAATGGAAAGTGTAGCCCCCCCCCCCGAGGAAAAATTATTTATTTATTTATTTATTGTTTCTCCCAAATGGTAAACAATTTTTAAGCTATTGTATCAAATAATATTGGTAATTTTGATGTGTTTGTTATTATGAATTAGGTGACAATAGATGATAATGATGATAAGAAAAATGCATAAATACACTATTCCTTGCATGCCTTAAAATGACAAAATAAATTAATAATGAAGTTCGTCAACTATTATTACTCCTTCAATTAACATTTCATTTTCTTTTGTTCTTTTCATTTTTTATCGTAAAATTTGGAATTTTCTGGATTCCAGGGGGAGGGGGGGCAAGTGCTCCCTCTTGCCCCCCGCTGCGGGCGCCCATGGACGTAGGTATACTAAGTATAAGCTCTTCGTACGAAATTCAAATTGTATATCGATTCGCGCCTCTGCCGCGGTCGTCGCTAGTAGCTTTTTCATAAGCGATGCATTCTTTTCTGCGACGTATTACTTTTAAATTCTCGCGAGCGTGTTCAACTCAGGAGACGGAAACTTTATTTTGCTCGGGAAGGACGAAGCTCTGAAGATTAGGATCTGGCGGATACAAGTAGATTAACATGTTATTAGTAGACTGCGGGGAAAGAGAAAGAGAAAGAGGAGAGTTGTCGGGAGGGGAGAGGGAGAGAGAGGAGGGAGAGAGAGAGAGAGAGAGAGAGAGAGAGAGAGAGGAAGGAAGGACTGCTCGTCCCCGTGCTACACATTGTTCCCGTAAGGAACTGGAGAAAAGGCATGCAAAGCGCTTTCAGCTCGACAACAATGAAATGAAGATTAATATCGCAACTTGCAGGTCCTCTTCTCTTTTACCTATGTAATGTTTCATCCTTCGATAAGAATATAAGAGTTATGTATCTATTCCTCCCAAAACGTGCAGACTTTGCGACGAATACATGTACACGAATTTATTTAAATGCTTTATGTAACCATTGGAATAAGCAAGCAAACAAACAAAAAAATAAATAGATAAATAAATATATATAGATAAAGAAATAAAGAGATAAATAAATAGATAAATAGATAAATAAATACATAGATAAACAACTGATGATGATCTTGTGATTGATCGAAACGTTTCGGGTTTTTATTTCCCTTTTTGGCTTAGTTCCCATTTCTGTCTCGTTATAAATAGATAAATAGATGAATGAATAAAAATAAATAGATCAGTGATTAAATAAATTAAAAATACATCATCAACTGTAGTGTCTTCATTTTTAAATGCGGAAAACGTAGAGTCCCTATATATATGTAGAGAGTTAAGACTAAAGGGTAGTTACCGATTGCCGATTGATTGTGAGTTTTAGGCTCTGCGGGGGTCGCCATAGGATGCGTTTTTGTACATTATTTGTTTACATACATACATTTATTTACAAACGAAGGGGTCCGATGGTATTTTACGAATAAAAGAGTTAATTGTCGAAGAACTTGTTAATTTTAATTCTGATGCACCTCAAGAATGTCTATAATTCCCGAAAGAATCTTTGAAAGCGTCAAAAGACGTCGATCAACTTAAACAGTGAAAAGATTATACCGTTATAGAAACTCTGCGGTACTGCAATATTTGCAGTGGACCAAAATACACAAACGACCCTCAGAATGGAAACAAATGTGCAAAATGTGTGTGTCCAAATGGTGGCGCGTGGCGCCCATGGTTTCACTTGAGTCCCTATATGTAGAGAGTTAAGACGAGAGGGTTGTCAACTTCTGATTGGTCGATGAATTTTAGGCTCTACGGACGCCGCCATTGGATGCGATTTTGTACTTTGGTTTGTTTACCAACGGTCTTTTACAGATAAAAGAGTTAACTTGCGATGAATCTGTTAATTTTAATCATGATGCACCACAAGAATGTCTATAAATCTCAAAAGAATCATTGAAAGCATTAATACATGTCGATCAACAAAAGCAGGGAAAGATTACATCGTTTCAAACTTGGCGGAACTGTAGTCTTTGCAGTGGAGCAAAACACAACAACGGCCTCAGAATGTAAACAAATGTGCAAAATCGCATCCAATGGCGGCGCCCATGATTTCACTTGTCTTAACTCTCTACATATAGGGACTCTAGGTTTCACTTGTCTTAAGATGATTCCAGGGTCGATTAGTTCCAACTGTAGACACCACGCCGCATCGCGCTGCTCAAAACGTCAACAGTTTTTGGCTAAAATTGACGAATTTTCGCAAAGCACACACATTTGAGGAACGTCAGCACCTGCAAGCAACCGAGCATACTTTAGGAAGATACCCTGAAAGTTTCAAGATGAAACACTCAAAAATAAAGCCGGAAATGATGAAATACGAAAATTTCCATAAGCCTCAATGAGTGTGAGTGAGGCAGATAGACGTATTATCACTCGCACTCACTCTCATTCACTAAGCTCATGGCAAAACAAAGTTCTCAATTAATTGACGGCTTTAATTCTAAACCAATTTTGCTCGTTTTGGGCTCAAAAAATCAATAAAAAAATTTCGCTGGTGCTGACGTTATATTGTTATATGCGTTTTAAGTAGATTCCAAGATGAATAATTCAAAGAAAATCATAACATAACCTAGTTATTGAAAAACTTGTATAACCTAGCTTTTATTTCTCACTTGCATTGAAAAGATTACACATTTCTCTATTGGGTGGCGTTATTCGTCGGTACGGTACCGACGTCTAAGCCGTTATTCGTCGGTACGGGAAAACTTTTTTCTACCGCTAACTGGATCAGGTTAGGTCGGTACTGGAGTGTATTTTTAAGAATTGCAAATTCAATAATGAACTTTTTTACAAGAAATGAGGGTACTTAATAAGGAATCGTTTTAAATGTACTCAAAACTGAATCATGAAAATTTCTTTGGTTTATTGAAATCACGTCAAATATAACAAGTAGGTATAACATGCGAAAAAATACATACATGGTCAAATTAGAAAAAAGTTCATACAACAAGTAGGCATTCAAGTACAAAAAACATACATTGACAACATTTTTGAAAAAAAAACTTATTTAAAATCTAATGGCATAGCAGCCGAAACATTATTCACAGTCGTTTAGCTCTTTTTCGTGTCGTGGGTCCACAATATTCGTTACGGTTGGCACTAGGGTTAGGGGTTGGGCTAGGGCTAGGGTTAGGCTCAGGGTTAGAGTAAAGGTCGGAATCAGGGTTGGAATCAGAATCTGGTGGTGGTTCTTTGCGTTTATCGGCCGCTGTCTTATTGAAGGAGCACAACTGCCGCTTCGGCCGCTTAGGTCGCCCTCGACTCACAAGTTTAGTTCGGAATTTTAAGTTTTGAAAGCGGCCACGGCTGTTCTCTTCTATGTTGTTGTCCGAAGGATGGGCTACCTCAGATTCGCCGTCATTTTCGGGCAAAGGCGTCTCAGTAGCACAACATGTTGAGGCTGAAGTGTTTTGAACAGACGTACATTGAAAATCTTCCCCAGCCCTCACCATACTTTCAACATTTTTCAGTGCAGTCAAGTAACTATGAAATTGGGTGGTGCCGTGATTTGAAGCCAGAGAGGCTATCTGCAAGGCGATCGGAAGAATGAGGTTATATTTTTCACGGACGTCTAATGTTTTATTTTCGTTGCGAATCTTTTTGGGAATAGCAACCACCTCTTCAAATTCTGCTAGGATTGTTTCAGCCTCACAGAGCTCTGATTCCGGTTCACATTCTTTGTGGTACCGAACGTGAAAAACGGCTGCCTCAAAAATAGGTAGCTGCTCATGTTCACGCATCAGGATAATATGTCGAAAAGGTGCTTGATGATTGCAAAAAAAAGTACAATTACATTGGGATGTTGAAGTGGCATACAGTTTATTTTCACCATCTCCATATTTTTCTCGAATGCCACTCATTTCCACTGTAAGGTATTTCCGTCTCTTCTCAACTGTCCCAACCATGTCACAAGAATGAATATTTTTTATTTGTTAGTTTCCTTTTCCAATTTTCAATCGGAAAAAAAATTAGAAGAAACAAAACAATCGAATAAGCAACTTACCATAATAGGGATTCGTTATGTGTGGTACCTAGTTGTAGTTTATACACCAACCGTACTTTCGGTAATCGGACAAACACTTTCTGCATACACTTCAATACAGCACTAAAACCATAATTTCAAAATTAACTTTTTATGAGCATTAAATTCCAAAGAAAAACTTGAAAATACTTAAAATACTTAAAAAAAAATACGTAAATACTTTCAATGGTCTGCTAAGATGCTTCTCTTATCACTGAGCAAGCCGTATAACTGTAAACATGCCAGGTACTTCACCTCACCAAAACGAATTGACCGTCTCAGTTAGGCGGAAAAAGCGCAAAATTTCCCTAGGTCTCGTGTGTTGACTGTGATAACGCGTGAGGTTGATAAATAGTAGAGTCAGTACACCGCGGTCACGCACTACGTTATCGCGGTTCCTTCTCATAATGACAAAGGATTACTATAGATGGCGTTAGCTTGTCGGTTTAGCGGTAGAAAAAAGGTTTCCGGTAAAGCCAAGTTAGCGGTAGAGAAAAGTTACCCAGTTTAGCCAAGTTAGCGGTAGAAAAAAGTTTTCCGGTACCGACGAATAACGGCTTAGACGTCGGTACGGTGCGGTGTACCGACGAATAACGGCTTAGACGTCGGTACCGTACCGACAAATAACGGCTTAGACGTCGGTACCGTACCGACGAATAATCACTTCGATATAATATTTTTCACAATAATATTTGGATTTTGAGCAGCTGATAAAATAAAAAAGAATTTAACGAAAATTATAACCTATATTTAAATTTGTGAAAAAATGATTTAACCAAGCATGGAATCTACTTCGTCTTACCGGCCTGCCGGGAGGCATTTTTTCGTTTGTTTCAATTTAAAAGGCCAAAAACATGAAAAGCGACTTTTTCCAAAAGCGACTAGTGGCGCCATCCATCGGACTGAAATCTGGAAAATTCGCCTTGAATCACCTTAACTCTCTACATACAGGGACTCTAGGAGAACTTACCAGTTTTATTCCATTCTGCATGATCTCTGTTACTCCTCGACCCAGAAAAAGAATCCGAATATTATACCAAAGAATATATTCTCGACCTGAACGCGGACGGCCCCGAACGATCGAAAAGAGCTTTCGATGGTGTCGATCGTCTCTGCGCAGTGTAATCTGCTATCGCACAGAAAACAATGGACCTATTCTCCCCCCCCCGCCCTTTGTCATACGTTTGCGAATCATGTGCTATATCTTTATCTTTAACTCCTTCCCTCTTTATTTTCCTCGTTCAATTTTATTTCTTTATTATTGAATAGGACAAAATAACATTCCTCTATGCCTGAAGAATTGGTTATGGCTAACACTGTAAAAGATGGTACCGTTACCGTGGTTTCAGGTCGTTTGGTCTACAGTCACTAGGTCTAATAAATTACGTCTAATGACAAAATGTCTAATTCATTCTCTGTCCGTCTGTCGCGTCGGTCCGTGGGTGTAAAACGTGAAATCCAGCGTAGCTTTTGAACCATTGATCCATATGCATCCAAATTTTGCAGAGATGTTGCTATTAACATTCCCGAGAGGTCTTTTTTTTTTTTTTTTTTTTTTTTTGAAATTTTAATTTTTAAGTTAGTTATGTGGTTTCCATTTAAATCAATGGGAAAATGAGTCAAAAAAAGGGAAAAACTTAAATATTATCTTTAATCTCAATCAAAGATCTATAAATATAGATCTTTGGATCTGGATAAAAATTTCAAAAGGGAGATCTGGGATCTTCCCCAGAATATTAAAGGGGGATTCGGGCACCAACAAAATGGAGAATCTTTTTATATGATTCTAATCGAGGTTAAATGAATATGATGCCACGGCAAAAATGAGAATACTTACAAAGAGCAGATGAATAATAGGTATATTATGAGATTGGTTATCAAAGATTACTAGGCGTATACCGTTTGAAACAAGGAACGTAACATAAATAACAGGAATACCAGTGGAGGAAAACAGGAGAGGACAATAGAGGGTTTTAGTGATGGCGACTGCCGGTGATGAGCGTTCCAAACAAAGCCAGTTTATCTCTCTCGCTCTCACGTGACCCCTATATGTACTGCCATTTCACTCTAATTTCAAAAATCGTATATAGAGACTTATTTTGTGAAATTTTATGGTAGAAATGAATTTCTCGAGGCATTTTAATGCGATGTTGATAATGATATGTCGTAAAACAAGGCCCTGTATACGAATTTCGACACTAGAAAGAGATGGATATACATGGGGGTCACGAGAGAGTGAGTGAGATAGTTTGGAACGCTACGCGAGTTTTATCACAACCGATTGCAACCGATGAGCGCATTGTTGTGGTTGTTGGCTAACCGTTGGCTTTGCACTAAAACCGTCTATTCGCTCACAGCTCTCAACAGGAGACATACTTTCTTCAAGTGTTATATTTTTCTCTTAGTTGAAACCTAGGATACGGCGTCACTACCCTTGAATATTAAAGGGGGGTCTGGGGGTCTCCCTTAAATTAAATGTGATGTGAGAGAGTGTTCGTAGAGTGTTCCCTACAGTTTATTTTGTTTCAGCGCCACAATTCCAAGGATGAAGTTTTCTTTGTGTGTGTCACGGATTCTTTCCGGTCCGGCAACATTGCAATTTAACTTCTCGGGTCTTTACCCCTCCGTAAAAAAAAAAAAAAAAAAAAAAAAAAACCGAGTTCCGTAAATTTAATGAAGACGTCTTTTAGCCGTCGCGGCAAGGCCGTGGCTGTATATACGCGAAAGAAACCCGCGCTACCATTTAAATTCAAACTCCGGGTTTTTTCTTTATTTTCCTGCGGTTCTGAAGTCGAAGAGAGCGAGCAGTCCCTCTTTGAATGCAAGCCCAGCGAAAGGTGAGGTCTGCCGTTGATTCCTTCCATTCCAAAGCTGGAAGGGGCCTATCTAGTAAGGCCAGAGTCGGAACTCGGTGCTTTCCAGGCAGAGGACGCGGCGTCGTGACGTCACGGCCGAACTTGATCGAGATCGGTTCTCTGAGTTTGCGAGCAGGGCCTACTTCGGTGCGGACCCCGATGACAAGGGCCCAATTAAACGGGCGCTCTTCGCTTGTCGTCGTGGTCGTTGGGAGGCCTTCAGGGAGGCCATGCGCCATGGCAACGGAGCCCAGAGGGCCTGAGAATGGTATAATCTGGAAAGAGGTTGTTTTACTATAGAGCAGCGGTTCCCAACCTTTTTTGGTCGCGGACCACCAATCGGACGATCGGTGGAGGCCGCGGACCACTAACTTGAAAAAATGAACAATCGGTTAACTTTTTTTTTTTTTTCCTTTGACAATGGAGGGAGGAAATAAAAACTAACCTACCCTGCTGTTTTAAATACACCCACCGGTGGGAACCGCTAGCTGAGATAATTATTGAACAAAAACAATAATTGAAAACTTTCAATTTTGAAATTAATTTTGAATTTAAAAAACCGAAAAACGAAAACCCCGAAGGAGGGATTTTTGAACTTATAAAAATTCAGGTTATTACTCGTTCAAATGCTAACTTTATTTATTTTTTTTTCTCCATTAAAAAATATTGGTCACAAATTCAATGTCTCCACTTTCGGGCGAAAAAAACGGGAAAAATTCGGTAAGGTCTTCGCGGACCACCAAAACTTGGTCCACGCACCACCAGGTGGTCCGCGGACCACTGGTTGGGAGCCGCTGCTATAGAGCGATAAATCGCATCGATTGCCAACTGAGGATCTCTGGTTCCAAACAAACTCTGACTCAATTTATTTTCCTCATAAGCGCATGTTTGAATGGAAATCAGGATGTTACATCCAGGAGTGTCGTTTGAATTTGGGGGGAAGGGGGGGGGGTCTGATCCGACCACCAAATAAAAAAAAAACTTTCTTACGAGTGAAATAAAGATTGGGGCTCTTGCAAACTTTTGCTACAGGTGATTCTGGTGATTGAAGAGTTGATTCTTGCTTAAAAACTGTAAAAATCACGATGAGTGCACTAAAATATCACAAAATTTACTGTCAGAATCGGGCTTATCGGGATATTTCTGTCTAATTTGCCACTTTCTCTACGCGAACACAGAGATTTTTTTGAATTTAGATAGGAATCTCCGATGATACCTGCGTCTCTCCGACGTCATGCCCGATTCTGAGAGTGAATTTCTTATCGTTATTTTACTGTTTTTTTTTTTTTTTTTTTTTTTTTTTTGCAAGAGCCCATTAGCCACTCGGGAATAAAAGATGATGAAAGGATCCATGGGCATGGGTGAAAATAGTTAGTAGCACGGAGAGGGGGGATGTATGTTGTACATTTTTTTTTTTTTTATCCCCCCTCCCTTTTCTGCTCCCCCTCTCAGTTTTCCCATTTATGTTTGACTGAGTACAAAAGAACTGTTAAGAGATTCCCCTCTAAAACAAAAACAAACAAAAATCAAACGAAGAGGGTAAAAACGTAGACAAATAGAGACCCAACCGGAATCTTGCGATCATGAGCGCCGGCAGTGGCGGCTCGCGCAATGTGGCAACAACGTATTTTCTCCATTTAAACCCATGCAAAACAATCGATCAACAGGAGGTGCAATTGCAACGCCAGGATATCGATACTTTTGCATAAGTTCAAATGGGCAAGTAAGCATGGTTGCCAAATTGCACGAGTCGCCACTGGGCGCTGGCTCCGTCAAGAGGGCTGTTCAGTCAGCTCCCCCTGGAAATGGGAAATTACTCAACTTCTACCCAATTTTTTTTTTCCAAAAACGAGCTAAAAACAAGCGAAATTTTGTAGAAATCGAGTCCCTTCCCTGAACTTTTACAGGAATTGACCCTCAATAACGCTACAGCAAATTTTTTTAACCGACCCATTCTTGGATCCACGCACGGCCTGTTTTTGTCCCACTGTGCGGTCCAATGGCACGGGCTAAGTTAGTAACGTGGCTTTGGGGGCCTGAATGGCAATATGTAAGTAATTCGATATAAACGTCGCATCGCCGGAGTTCGATATCTCGAATTATCGATACCGCTCGAGCTCGGTGACGTATTAAGGCACGGTGTCGACCAGGTGGTCCGGATCCCTCCCATTCACAATCGGGGGTGTCTCCAACTCTCCACTCGATGGTCTAGTCTCGCTGCGCTCTGATTAAAAAGTATCCCCCCTCATCTCTCTCTCTCCCACCCTCTTTCTTCCCCCTCTCTCTCTTTTTCTTTCCCTCTCTGTCTCCCCCATTTCGTTCTCTCTCTCTCTCTCTCTCTCTCTCTCTCTCTCTCTCTCTCTCTCTCTCTCTCCCTTCCCTCCTCATGCAGCCTCCCTTCTCTGCAGACTGGACAGCCCCCCCCCCACTTGGTTGTTAACTCTCCTCCTACGCTTCCTTACCTATTTTCGCCCCTCCCCTTTTTCTTGGTCTCGAAAGATTTTCTTGTAGAGATAGTTGTAAACACGAGTACTTACTGATTAGTTATACTAATAACGGACTGCATATTAGTTCCTTGATTGGTTTTGTTTTGTTTAGTTTTTTTCCCCCTGTCTTTTTTTCACAGAACAAACAGAAAACGCGCTTTGGTAGTCAAAACCTTCGGTTGATGAATGTCCCAGCGAAAGACTTTAGAGAAGTACTCCCAAGATTGCTACGTACGCCGAACTAAAGAGATTCTGAAACAGTGGCGTAGCGTGCAATTTGGCAACGCTGCAGTTCGTCCATTTGAATCCATGAAATATATCGAACTGTTGGGTGCTCGGTGAACACCTTCGCATTCGACCTTTTACATGGGTTTAAATGGATACAGTACAGCGTTGCCAAATTGCACGCTACGCCACTGTTCTGAAAAAGATTCGCGAGAAAGACGTAAATTGAAATTTTCGTAAAATCTAGGCCAATTTAATGACAACTGATAGCATTTTTGAAACCAGTGTCTCAAAATACAGTTGTGAGCAATGATGAAGTGACATTTACTATGGGCGGAGAATTATTCTAAAACACTAAAAATTAGTCGAATTAGACTTTGATGTTCGGTGAATGTCTCGGAAATATTATGTCGTTTTGGATGCTTACTTGTAGCCGGGCGACGCAATCGATACGATGTATCTTTGTACTAAAACAGTCTATTTGCGGTTATATCTCTCATCGTATATTCGATGAAGTCCAAGGAACAAGCTGCTATCTATCGCTTTTGCAACGAACAGCGCTGTGTTTAGATAAAGAACTTGTCGGAAGTGCATAATGATACGTCTGCAGATACTTCGCATAGTGTGTTCAGTCTGCCTATATCGCGAAGTTGTCTCGAAGTTGAGAAGGGTTCGAGGGAGCTTTTTTTTGTGGTCTTTTTGTATTCGCTTCGTTCCTTTGTTTTTTCACCGTGTCATGGATTCAGCCTTGTATCGGTCTCGTTGAATGAAAATACAAGGTGTGGCAAAAGCCCACCCTCTGGCTAACATGTGGACGGTTGCAGATTTAAAATAAACTGTAGGGAATACCCTACGAACACTGTCTCAAATCAAATCTAATCTGGGGGAGACCCCCAGACCCCCCAATTAATATTCTGGGGGAGACTCCCCTTCAATATTCTGGGGGAGATCCCCAGACCCCCTTTTGATATTTTTATCCAGATCCAAAGATCCATTTTTGAAATATTTAATTTTTTTTTTTTTTTTTTTTTTTTTTTTTTTTTTTTTTTTTTTTTTTTTTTTTTTACCGATTTTCCCATTGATTTTAATGGAAACCATTTTTCATCCATAGTCACTAACCTAAAGACTAACATTTCAAAAATCCCTCTGGGGAATGTTAAAAGCAACATATCTGCAAAATTTGGATACATATGGATCAACAGTTTTGCTGGGTTTCACGTTTCATGGCTCCAGACGGACGGACAGATGCTACAGAAAGTTTATGCATTTACACCTCCAAGCGACGTATAGTTAAATATTGTTGAAACTTCATGGATGAATATTCTTTAGGATAGTATTATCCATGATGAGAACCAATTATTTTGTAATCATCATGATTTACTTAGTTGTAGTGGGCCGAGTATGGAAACAAAATACCTTGAAAATTGCTCTATTTCTAACTTTGTTAGTAGTGAGAAAGTAAAAATCCTCGGGGGGGGGGCAAAGACGCCCCTCGGAAATTTTGGATACGCCTAAATTAAGTTCTCAAAACATCCCCAAGTTTTTCTTTTTTTTTTTTTTAATCTGCAACCGTTCAAAATTTATCCGGGAGGAGGGGGACTTTTCCCACACCCTGTATTCGCAGACGAATAACTTTCCTTCCGCCGAATCGAAAGTCAGGAAAAATGTATCGTAATAGAACAACGCTCGCGGTGGAAGCCGGAGCTAGCCGAACAAAACAAGCTGTCACCACCAAAACAAGTATGTTTGGGCAAGCAATGCTGTCCATTATCCATATCCAGTGTCCATGCCTATGGATACTAAAATTTTGAATGATGGTGAAATAAAAATAGCTTATCAGCGTTGAGCGTGGTATATTTTCAGTCCATTCACAGTTATGACCATTTTGGGGCTATAAACTAGCCTTGCAAACTTTCACCCTTCCAGCTTCTTGCCATCTCAAAATATCTTCTCTCTGTTTTTAATCCTTTCTGTCACGAACTATGAAAGAAATGTCTCTGTAATCTGAAACTTGTACCATTAAATTGAACGAACTTTTCTCATATGATTTCATGTGCGAGTCAATTTTTCCGAATTTCCATAAGGATCCATGTAAAATGGTCGTCCACCATAGTGGACACTGTGACGGAAAGGGTTAAATTGATCTAATATGATCTAGAATCCAGTAGCTTAGCTTGCAGTTTGATAACGTCCATCTTAAGGGGGGGGGGGGGGAGGTAGCTTTGTGAATGGTCCACTTCAAGGGTTCGTCCACCGAGCTTCTATTATTTCGATTATTTTCATCGGTTTAAATGACGACGACGCATTCTGTAATCATACTCATAGAAATAGGTGGTAGGAGGGGGGGGGGGGGGGTCCTTGCCGTGTAAAATGTTGTATTCGAGGGTGCGTCCGATAGTTTTCGTAGGTTTAAATGAACAGACTGCAGCGTTGTCAAGCGTTGCACGTTCTTATACCTTCGTTCAAGTCTCCGTTCGTATCATCCAAACTTGTATATAATAATGTGACATCGCTTAAAACCGCCAGTGTAACTGTAACCAAATCTAATTGGCTGAATAATATATTAACTGACTTGATGGAGAGACCGCGCTGAGATTTCACCACGGACACTTCACGTATCAGTTTAGGCTTTAACCACTTGGGTACTTTAGGTAAATATGACCTCTTCATTGATCGAAAGGGATCGTTTATAAAAGATGTGTTTGAAGATTTGTCTGTACAATCCAACGAGGTATATAGCAATATCAGTGCCGTAGCCCCTCTCCCCCCCGGGGGGGGGGGGGGGGGTTACAGGGGGTATCCCCCCAACACCAACATTTGCCCTAAAAATAGATCATTTTATGCGTTTTCAGACAAATTTTACTAAACTAGTATCTTCGGACCCTCCGTCCTCTTGACACTTTCCAAAAAGTGTCAAGAAGACTGAGGGTCCGAAGATACTAACGTAGTAAAATTTGTCTGAAAACGCATAAAATGATCTTTTTTTAGGGCAAATGTCACTTGTAGCAAAAGTGCGCACTTTCGTTTATAAATAATTTCATATGGATCCGTCCCAATTTTGTTTTGTTTCGTTTTGGTTTTTTGTTTTTTTTTTTTTTTTTTTTTGTTTTTTTTTTTTTTTTTATTTAAAGGTACAATATAAATGAGGCAAACAAACCGAGACTTGGTGAAAATGTCCATAAGAGATTTCCACCCGAGAGTAAAATTTGTCTGAAAACGCATAAAATGACCTTTTTTTAGGGCAAATGCCACTTGTAGCAAAAGTGCGCACTTTCGTTTATAAATAATTTCATATGGATCCGTCCCAATTTTGTTTTGTTTTGGTTTTTTGTTTTTTGTTTTTTTGTTTTTTTTTTTTTTTTTTTTAAAGGTACAATATAAATGAGGCAAACAAACCGAGACTTGGTGAAAATGTCCATTAGAGATTTCCATCCGAGAGTAAAATTTGTCTGAAAACGCATAAAATGACCTTTTTTTAGGGCAAATGTCACTCGTAGCAAAAGTGCGCACTTTCGTTTATAAATAATTTCACATGGATCCGTCCCAATTTTGTTTTGTTTTGGTTTTTTGTTTTTTTTTTTTTTTATTTAAAGGTACAATATAAATGAAGCAAACAAACCGAGACTTGGTGAAAATGTCCATAAGAGATTTCCATCCGAGAGTAAAATTTGTCTGAAAACGCATAAAATGACCTTTTTTTTAGGGCAAATGCCACTTGTAGCAAAAGTGCGCACTTTCGTTTATAAATAATTTCATATGGATCCGTCCCAATTTTGTTTTGTTTTGGTTTTTTGTTTTTTGTTTTTTTGTTTTTTTTTTTTTTATTTAAAGGTACAATAGAAATGAGGCAAACAAACCGAGACTTGGTGAAAATGTCCATTAGAGATTTCCATCCGAGAGTAAAATTTGTCTGAAAACGCATAAAATGACCTTTTTTTAGGGCAAATGTCACTCGTAGCAAAAGTGCGCACTTTCGTTTACAAATAATTTCATATGGATCCGTCCCAATTTTGTTTTGTTTTGGTTTTTTGTTTTTTGTTTTTTAATTAAAGGTACAATATAAATGAGGCAACAAACCGAGACTTGGTGGAAATGTCCATAAGAGATTTCCATCCTGAATGTCTCCGTTCTGCCTCAAAAGCAAGTTCCACAATACCTCTCTATTTGTATAGCTCGTTGATCAGTGGCGGCTCGCGAAATGCGATATATCGATGTCCACTCCATTTAAAACTATAGAAAAGTATCGATCTCTCGGGGGTTCAATTGCACCCCCTGACGATCGATACTTTTCCATAGTTTTAAATGGAGTAGACATCGATATATTGCATTTCACGAGCCGCCACTGTCGTTGTCGTTGATACAGTCCGACAACTAGACACATTCTCTCGCAAAAGAGGGGTTATGAATGAAAATCGAATAACCGAGAGGACATTTCGCAGAGAATCAACTTCACAGCGGTGAGCTGGGGAGGATTTCAAGTGAAGCGTGCGCCGATGATTGGCAAGAATACGGATTAGAAGTGATCCTCATAGACCTACTGACTCTGTTGCAGTGTTGCCAGATCGAGGGTAAAAAGCCGTATCGTCCCCATTTAAATCAATGTAAAGCGTACGGCTTTTTCACCCCAATCTGGCAACACTGCTCTGTTGCCAAATCGGACCAACACATCGCCCGAACGACGATATTGGAGCTCTTCCAATGTTTTGCTATAAAGCAAATAAATAGTCCAATTTGCTGTAATAATCAGCGAAAATCACAAAAATCACACTAAGAAAGTCTAAAATTCAGTAATAAACTCACATAACTGCTGTAATGGCAAGATTGTAATGGTGGTTCAACGCAGGTATCATGGGAGATTCCTGTCTATTGTGTTACTTTCTCTACGGGAACACAGAGTAGTATGGCGGACTTTCCGTAAACCTGGGGAAGAAAACTTTTTTTTCGGAGAGAAAAAACTTTCGTTGTGGGAGAAAACTTTTTCTCGGGAGAGAAAAAACTTTCGTTGTGGGAGAAAACTTTTTTTCGGGAGAGACAAATTTTTTTCGGGAGAGAAAAATTTTTTTCAGGGGAATAATTTTTTTAACGGAGGAGGAAACTTTTTTTTCACGGTGAGGAAAAAAATTCTCCCCCTCCAAAAAAATATTCCTCTCCGCGGGACAAAAAAGTTTCCTCTCCACAGCGAAAAAATATTTCTCTCCACTGTCAAACGACTTGCCCTGTTGCCAAGTCGCGCTGTCGTCTTTCATCCAACAAGGAACACCTCAAATAAGATAAAATAATAATAAACAAACAACAAACAATATTAAAATTGATTAAATCTTCAATTTCGCGACATAGATACAAATTAATTTCATTATTTGGTGGAACACAAGTTATCGAACTGATATCTTCATAAGTAAACATCCAGTTAACCTCCAAATTTAAAGTAATGAAAATAAAACATGATAATTGAAAGCAATATTTTGCCACAAAGAAACCAAAGACATTATTGCAAAGATGTCTACAACGTGAAAAATAACAAAAGGATAACCGGCAATCGGGCAACAGGTTGTCGTTCCATTCTCATTCCTCATGCCGTTCCTTGTTGGATGAAAGCAGGATGAAAGACGACAGCGCGACTTGGCAACAGGGCAAGTCGTTTGACAGTGGAGAGAAATATTTTTTCGCTGTGGAGAGGAAACTTTTTTGTCCCGCGGAGAGGAATATTTTTTTGGAGGGGGAGAATTTTTTTCCTCACCGTGAAAAAAAAGTTTCCTCCTCCGTTAAAAAAATTATTCCCCTGAAAAAAATTTTTCTCTCCCGAAAAAAAGTTTTCTCCCACAACGAAAGTTTTTTCTCTCCCGAAAAAAAGTTTTCTCCCACAACGAAAGTTTTTTCTCTCCGAAAAAAAAGTTTTCTTCCCCAGGTTTACGGAAAGTCCGCCATAGAGTAGAGCTGCCGATTTGCGTAGATTTAATGGCATTTTGAAATTCACCAAAGATTCCACCGGTTGAGAAAAAATTACAGAGTTTAATTTAGTGTATGACTGTAATGCACGAAAATACTATAGCGTCTTTTATCTTTTCTCAACCGGTATAGAGTCGTCGATAACTTTGAAAAATTGCGGATATTTTAATTAATTGACGGCGTTTCCACCGATTGAGAAAAGATTACAGATCAGATCATTTTCGTGCATTACAGTTTTACACTTAATTGAACTATGTAATATTTTCTCAGCCGGTGGAATCATCGGTGAATTTAAAAATGTCATTAAATCTACGCAAATCGGCAGCTCTCACAGAGATATGTTTCAATTTTGATAAGAATCTCCCATGCTACCTGCGTCTCTCCGTCATTAAGCTCAATTCTGAGAGTGAATTCCGTGATTTTTTAGTGCACGCATCGTCATTTTTACAGGTTTTTAGGCAAGATTCAACTCTTCAATTCCCTATAGCAAAAGTTCGCAAGAGCCCCATTGTGAAACGTAGTTTTGAAGGCACCTCGAAGGCAGCCATAACAGAGATCATTAATTTTGTGGCCGTTTGCAAATGAAGCAAAGTCCGAAGATTATTGGTTAAGGTGCGCCTACACTTCTGAGACTGCCTCTACCTGCGTAGCCCTGCCATCAAGCTTAATTCTGAGAGTGAATTTTGTGTTTTTTTTTAGTGTACTCATCATCATTTTAACAGGTTTTTATGCACGAATCAAATCTTCAATCACAGGTAGCAAAAGTTTGCATGAGCTCCATTGCTGCACAATAAAGGAATCATCCGAGGGTGAAATTCACACCCTTTCACTTATTTCATTGCATTGTAACACCTGTAAAGGCATCGTAACGAAAACCCTCTCTAAAAACTTTTCCTAAGCCATCCATGGTGTGGATTTTGAAACTTTTCAATACTCTCCCTTAGTTTGTACAGCTTAATTTTACAATATAATTACTATTTTACCGCAACATTTTGCCCATTGGGCCATTGAATCGGAAAAAAATAGTAGGATTTTTTGTACAATCTGACAACATCGGGGTGAAAGGATCGAAAGTGAGTCTTTTGAGAGTTATTCGATCAAAGGTCGCCGTGACCCAGTGAGTGTGCCTCAAGGATTCCCAGATTATAGTTCATATCGGATTTAAAATCAGAAGCCGATTAGGCTAAAGAGAGGCCGATCGTCTAGACCAAGAGGGTGTCTCTACCTAAACCTATATGCATCATTTGAAATTTCACGGTCGGTTGCAAAGTCGCGGTTTTCCTTTTGTTGCGCCAATTTTTCAAAGTGACCCGCGCTGTTTATTGTCGTACGATACTATAGACAAACATCATGTGACCAATTCGTTTTGCTGGGGGTCTTCTTCCGCCTATTTGTTGTGTAGGGTCTAGGACTTATTTTGAACCTGCATTGCGCTGTGGGTCAAAATCGAAAAAAAAGTGGCCGAAACTCAGTGGAAAAGAAAGACTTCAAAAATCATCGTTTCGCGGGACTTTTTTAGCTTGATTCAAAATGTTTGAGTGATATTTCTAGGTTGTTTGTTGTTAAAGTTGTTTTCTGTGACTAAAATTGATCTGGAAAGTTTATTAACAAGATAGTATTCTAGGATATAGGCTCATCGGCACCATCACACCACGTGTTATACCTCGAACAAGCTTCGATTCGAAGATAGGTTAGGATGATTGAGGGTTATGGCGGTGATACGCTTATAAGAGACCGTGAGTAAGATAAGGAAAAAACATAGAACATCTTTCGGTATGTCTGTGATTGTAAATTGCTTTGTGATCTTTCAGGAATTATGTCGGAGCGAAAAGATAATTTAGTGTACGTGGAATCTTATGGTGCAGACAAATTTGAGAAAACCTGTAGTTAACTAGCATGAATTTGCATTCGAAGATTTGGATCTGGTTTCTCTTGCGTAATGGGGCTATTGCACACTTTTGCTATAAGCGATTTAATAGTCGATTATGGCGTAAAAACCTCAAAAAATAACGATGGCAGTACTAAAAACTTCCAAAATCCACTCCTAAACTCAATAAACGCAGTTATTTGCGCGAGCGTAATGGTGGCCGAAGGCACTAACAATGGGAGATTCCTATCTTAATTTCGTCACTCTTTCTATGTTGACAAGGATGATTCACAGAGTAATTAGTCATCAGAGTGATGATCCACATCCGATAAATGGTGCCGCAACACCTAGTGACACCGGTGTCAAATGAAAGTAGTCTCTTATTGGTCACTTCTTGACCAGAATTGTTATGGGAATCTCCCATTGTTAGTGCCTTCGGCCACCATTACGCTCGCGAAAATAACTGCGTTTATTGAGTTTAGGAGTGGATTTTGGAAGTTTTTAGTACCGCAATCGTTATTTTGTGAGGTTTTTACGCCATAATCGACTATTAAATCGCGTATAGAAAAAGTGTGCAATAGCCCCATTCCACGTGAGTGAGGTAGATAGAACATTTATTTGGATCCAATTTTGATCGTGACGTCATCACTTTGACAGGTCTGTTAGCGGTCCATTTGATTTGAGCTAAATCATCTCGTTTGTAAAATTGTAAAACAACCATCGTTTTGATTCGCCCAGAACCATACTTCGCGTCGCGTCCATTCTTGTTCTCTCGGGAGTATATTTGTACTTTGTCTTTTTATCAGAACCCCCCCCCCCTCCCGAGTTGTACCGCGACTTGAAAACAAGCGAGTCAAAAGCATTTGTAAAAAAGCAACTCGTAGAAGAACACGAAACCGTACTTCACAACTGGTACTGTGAGAAAATTTTAAGGGCTCTTAGAATCACATTTTCTAAATATTTCATAGAATCACGAACGAGATTTCAAAGCGAGGGCTTTGCGGATGAAGACATCAACAGAAGGATTTTTCTTTTTCTCCGTGCTCATGAAAACAGAAAACAGCAATCGGTCGCTACATAAAACGCGCTTTAAAATATTTCCATCTCGCTGGAAGTTTTTTTTTTCGCTGCTTTATCCCCCCGAGTAAAAGATTTTTATCAAAGAATCGAAAGAAATTCCCGCGTAGAGCCCGCGTTCCCGAGAGTTGCCATTCATGATAAAATCTGCATAGCTCAAAAACCGCTTACAACTGTATTCCGAACAGAGCTGCCGTTTTGCGTGTATAATTAATGGTATTTTTCAATTCACCGATGATTCCACCGGTTGAGAAAAGATTACGGAGTTCAGTTAAGTGTATGACAGTTCTGCACGAAAATTCTCTGATCTGCAATCTTTTCTCAATCAGCGGAGTCGTCGATGACTTTGAAAAACTTGCGGATATTGTAAAAATTTAACAGCGATTGCACAGATTGAGAAAAGATTACAGAACAGAGTATTTCCGTGCAGTATAATCGTACACAGAACAGAGCTGCCGCTTTGCGTAAAATAATGACATTTTTCAATTCACCGATGATTCCACCGGTTGAGAAAAGATTACACAGTTCAGTTCAGTGTATGATTGTAATCCACGAAAATACTCTGATCTGTAATATTTTCTCAATCTGTGCAATCGCCGTTAGATTATTAAAATATCCGCGAGTTTTTTAAAGTCATCGACGACTGCACCGGTTGAGAAAAGATTACAGATCGATGTATTTTTGTTCATTACAGTCATGCACTAAACTAAACTGTGTAATCTTTTCTCAACCGGTGGAATCATCAATGAATCGAAAAATTCCATTAATTATACGCGAAACGGCAGCTCTGGTTCCGAATGGTTGGAAGAGTAAGCGAGTTTTTTTTTTTTTTTTTTTTTTTTTTTTTTTCTCTCCACCTGCAAAGAAACTTGGCAATCGCTATGAAATCGGTCCCTGCTTTCGGTTGACAATCGCTTGTAAACGCGAAATCGGAGATAAAATGCCAACACGACTCATCAGTAGCGCACCGAGAGTTTCTTCATCTCTCTCTTTTCTCCATTAAGAAACGTATGTTAGACAAGGATGGACAAGGGGATAAAACCCCCTCCTTCTGTCCTTTTCCTACTCATACATTCAAATGGGAAATGAGAGAGATGGAAGATATCCTGGTTGCGCCAGTGCGACTCATACGATGTTTTTTTTCTCAGAGCTACTGGATATCTGCTACCGAACGTAATTCCGACCGGGTTTCACGTGAACGTTTGAACAAGATTGGCTCTGAGTTAAGGGAAAAAATTGTAGATGCTGAAAAAATAAAAGATAAGTGAATATTAAAATACACATTATAAATTATTCGCGTCGTTGAAAGTGTGCATTAAAGTTATTAAATGTTTTTGAAAATTGAACATTGATAAAATTCTCTTTTTAATCCAAGGTGTATTTCGTTTGTGTTAAAGAAATTGCACTGTGAAATATTGACTAAAAGGGAAATTCTTTTAACCTAAGGAAAATGACTGCTGCTACAAGTAAAAGATTCCTTGTTGTAACTATGATTCTCTTTCATGCAACAGAAGTTTACTTCGCGCAAGGAAAACTGTCACAAGTCAACGTGTTTCCTCGTATTTAAAGAAGTGATTTCTCTCAGTAAAAGGGGTCCTGTATTTTAATTTTTCAAACGTTGGCAATTCTATGGTTTTAGTGTTGGTCAAAAATTAACTTTTGAATGATCATGAATAGTTTAACACTAAAATTATTCACATTATTTTCATGTTATTTCTATTAGTAAATAGGAATTTTAACACTACCAGTCATCCATCTTATATGAAAGATGAATGTACTTGGTAGTGTTAAAACTTCGATATAAGTAACATGAGCATGAGAATAGTGTGAATAATATTAGCTAATAATTAATTATTCATGATGCATTTAGACCATGTTTTTTGTTTTTTTGTTTTTTTTAATTTATGATTCTCACTCTAATAACAAAGTTCGAAAAATTGAAAAAAAATATTGCGATGGCGTAGAGATTTTCAAAGTATTTTGTTTCGATACTTGGCCCACTACTACTCAGTCAATCGTGACTTATACAAAGTAATAGCCTCTTTTCATGTCTACAACCCTATCCTAAACAACACATCAAATTTCAATATTTCTCACTCCTTCCAAATTTACAGGGTTTTACGCTAACAAATGGGGCAGTTGCGGGTCTGAAATATTGTGTTTTTTATAAAGAAAATGATAGTACGTGATGAGTTGAGAACAATGGTGCCTTTGGTTTTTTCCTATGAGTGCCCCGGTTTCGGAGATACACACGTGTAAAGTTCTGAAAAATTGTGTGCGTAGCGATGTCACTACGCGGAATTCCCATTTAAAACAATGTATTTTGGGTCAAAATCTCATCTCTGGAACAATGGGACTTAATTAGAAACCAAAAAGGGATCTTTGTCCTCAGCTCATCAAGTACTTTTATTTTCTTCCCCATTCTGTGACGTCTGTCCGTCTTTCATTTCGTATAATCCATTAATTTTTAAACCATTATTCCATTTATGCATCCAGATTTTGCACAAATGTTGCTTTCTAGATTGCCCAGAGGGGTTTTGTTTTGTTTTGTTGTTTTTTTTTTTTTTTTTAATATGAACATTTAAGTTAGTTACATGGAA
The DNA here is from genome assembly GCA_011764245.1 of Trialeurodes vaporariorum. Classification (NCBI taxonomy): domain Eukaryota; kingdom Metazoa; phylum Arthropoda; class Insecta; order Hemiptera; family Aleyrodidae; genus Trialeurodes; species Trialeurodes vaporariorum. The sequence goes on along the minus strand of VMOF01000013.1, from coordinate 43,761,335 downwards.
ACTTTCAAGTTAGTCTTAAATGGGGGTCTGCGGGTCTCCCTCAGCATACCAATAAGGAATGATCTCTCCCAGCATTTAAAAGGGGGTCTGGGGGTCTCCCCCAGAAAAAAATGGCGTGAGAAAGTATTCATAGGGTATTCCCTACAGTTTATTTATTTTACGAGTCAGTAGCGCACCGAGAGTTTCTTCATCTCTCTCTCTTTTCTCCATTAAGAAACGTATGTTAGACAAGGATGAACAACGGGATAAAACCCCCTCATTCTGTCCTTTTTCTACTTATACATTCAAATGGGAAATGAGAGAGATGGAAGAGATCCTGGTTGCGCCAGTGCAACGAGAGTTTCTTCATCTCTCTCTTTTCTCCATTAAAAAACGTATGTCAGACAAGGATGGACAAGGGGATAAAACCCCCTCTTTCTGTCCTTTTCTTACTTATACATTTAAATGGAAACTGAGAGAGATGGAAGAGATCCTGGTTGCACCAGTGTTATGAGTATTTTACGAGTTTCGAGGATCGTCGAATAGTAAAAATATGAAAAATCAAGGTAACCATTCAGACAACGCAGTAGCGCACCGAGAGTTTCTTCATCCCTCTCTTTTCTGCATTAAAAAACGTATGTTAGACAAGGATGGACAAGGGGATAAAACCCCCTCTTTCTGTCCTTTTCCTGCTTATACATTCAAATGGAAAATGAGAGAGATGGAAGAGATCCTGGTTGCGCCAGTGAGACAACGGAATGGATTGCCTATCTGATTCGATGGCCTCTGATCGCACTGAAAATGAATTCAGATGGCGCGTGCGGTGTGGACAGGATTTTTACGGATGCCGGCGCTGATTGTTACTGATCTCCGCTGATCTCTCCTGATCTCTCCTGATCCCTTTATCGAGTCTCAAAGGACCGCGTTAGGCAAAGAATGGTGCTGTAAAGAGCCTCATAGAGGCGTGCGACAAACCGGATCGCTCCGATGAAAAACAGTTCAAACCTTTTCTTTCACTCATTGAGTAGTTTGAATGGACCTTCCGCAGTAACCGTTATTGAGCTAATGAAGACAAGCGGATTTGGATTAAAGTGGTATTAGTGGTAGTTGTCCGCTAAAAGTGACCGGTGGTATGGCTTGGCGCCTTGTGGCTCTAGTGATCTAGTCAACCGGTGAGAAGCGAATGAAACCAGCAGCAATGTGGTCGGTATTAGACGCGCACAAATTATAGACGCATTGAGTGTCTGTAACATTTCATCCTTGTTTTCAACCAACGAGCTATGACCTTTATATTTTAAAAGGCTGCTACGGTTGTATCTCAACTTCTTTTTTTCGTGTACAAGTGATAACAACTATATCCGAGTCAAAAAATTTTGCTTGCTTCTGACATCAGCCATAGTTTATTTATCATGAGAATCATTTCAAAAGAAACAGTTGTATAGATATGTGTGTCCAGATAGCCACTCGAAAACACCCTCTCCTTCATCACAAACCAACTTCAAATTGATCTATTCCAATGGGGCTCTTGCGAACTTTTGCTACGAGCAAAGAAATAGTCCAATCTGATGTTAAGACCAGCGAAAATCACGAAAATCACACTGAGAAAGTCTAAAATTTAGTAATAAACTCACATAACTGCTATAACGGCAAAATCGTCATGACGGTTCAACGCAGGTATCATGGGAGATTCCTGTCTAATTTGTCACTTTCTCAACGGAAACACAGAGATATGTCTCAATTCAGCCTTTCACTGCGCAGTGTTTCCTAATAAGAAACAGTTACTTTATTACTCACTATCAGCCAGTATAATCTAAATTTGACGTTGCTGCGCGTTGTGTCACCCATGACACATATAAGAGCATTGAAAATTAGTGCACAGTCCCGAAAACAGAGAGCGCTACGTATGAGATCTCACATCAAATCATGAAAAATCAGGTCAACGGCAAAATTGTCACTTGAATCAAAAAACTTCTCTTCATTATAATGACTGCCATTTATTTTTCGGTAATAATTTTAGAATTCCTTTCAACATCCCCCCCCCCAAAAAAAACAACTTTTTATTCAAAAATAATAAAAAAAAATCTCGCCTTTTTGTATGCGTCATCGGTTACAGCATGTTGAAAAAATGGCGGAAAATTACATGTTTGAGCAATGAGCATACAAATCAAAAAATAACACTATGATTTTTATTTTTTTTACTATTTTTCCCATTATTAGGATGACTAGATGAATTGAAAAATTCATGTTTCGTCAAAAAAGAAAAAATCGTGCAGTGAAGGGTTAAATAGGAATCTCCCACGATACCTGCGTCTGTCCGCCATTAAGCCCGATTCTGAGAGTGAATTTCGTGATTTTCTAGTGTATTCATCGTCATTTTTACAGGGTTTCATGCAAGAATCAACTCTTCAATCCGCTATAGCAAAAGTTTGCTAGAGTCCCATACTAAATTTAGGGTTAAAAATAAGAGGCATACAAATCGAGCCGGTCACTGGTCAGTCGGTGTGGAGTGTCCATGAGAGTTAGTGGCGGCTCGTGAATTGCGATTTATCGATGTCTACTCCCTTTAGAACTATAGAAAAGTATCGATCTTCAGCGGGTGCAATTGAACCCCCGAGAAATCGATACTTTTCCATAGTTTTAAATGGACTGGACATTGATATATCGCATTTCGAGCCGCCACTGATGAGAGTCCATCGTGGCTGCCTCCTCTATGGAGTGTCTCCGTGTGACTTTCTTTTTGTCCGCGATTGTACTTTTAGCTATAAAGCAGATACAGACAGACAACCGCGAAAACTCAGCTGTTGTCCACGCCCGCGCCGCGCCTGCGCCATGCTCTCGAGATACGTGGGGTCAGGGTCACCTGCTTGGTTGGAGACGAATCGACCCCCCTCCCCCACCCGAAAGATCCCTCATCTGTCTGTCCACGATCGTTGAAAAACCCGTCAGTTATATGATTGATTTGAGACCGTTCACCTCTTTTCACCCTCATGAGCAGTGCGAATGTGTACGCCTTCTCGCGGACTCTTTACGGAAACACTCCAAGCGCTCTCTATAGACAGGGAAGACGTGTAAAAAATGCATGAGGGCGTATTGCATAGTTTGTTTTTTGATGGTAGAAACATTCAAATTTTTATTTGTAGTCATACGAGGGGAGTTATAGCGAATGGTTTTTTAGTTTGGGGTTTTTTAGGGTTTTTAGTTATTTTTAGTCATGTATTTCCAGTCCCAAAAGTAATTCATCAGTCGACCTAGAGTCCCTATATACTAAGAGAGTTGCGCCATTGTTGAATCCATTTCTAGATTGGCTCTCAGATTTAGGCTGTCAAGAAAGCCTCAAGAGGCAAATGCAAATGGCGGAGGGTTCGTTTACTTCTCGCGAACTCGCTTTCATTACACATTTGAAGTAACAGTGACCGCGGTAATTATTGTGAATTTTTCCTCTGCTTGAATGTTATTTTGGAGAACATTATCTCTTTCAATAACGACCGCTATTGTCTAGAATCTGAACCTAACCTATAAGAGATAGCGAAATAGTGGCAACAGCGCAGAGGCTAATGGCCATCCGCCATTTGCAATTTGCCTCTTGGGGGCTCCAGTGATCCGCTTCTTCTTCTTCATTTTCAGAGTCTTGTCGCAACTCTCATAGTATATAGGGACTCTAAGTCGACCGTACGAGTTGTTTGGAACCAGAGGGCCTTGGACGGCGATCGATACGATATATCGATCCACTAAATCAGTCTATAGTCTAAAGGACACCGCGCTTTGCTTATGGGAACTGGCTCCCAGTCAAATTTTTTTAAATTGAAATATGTGTCGTAAAAGTGTCTCCTGAGAAAAAGCTCTCACGGGCGGAAAAAAAAATAATGACAGGATTTCGAGATATTCGCGTCTAAAGTTGGGGACTATTTGCCCTCCGCCTCGTATTCTCGTACGTAGCAGGCCGCTTAACTACTACGCCAACTGGAAACCTTCTCGGTCGAATCGCCCGACTCAGCGCGCATTGATATTTGCAGTCCCTCCCAACTGCTTATTTGTTTACCGCACACCCACTGCTCTGCCTTGACCACCCCCTCAACTGATTACTTACCTACATCAACATTTTCTTTTTCTCTGCGAACTATGTGTTCTCTTCCTCTCTCTCCCTCATTGTAAATGTAGTTCCGATTAATAATAGTTCATTGTTGTTTCTCTCGCAATATTTGACACCTAGTTTTTGCGTCCTTTTTTTGTTTATTTGTTTATTTCTCTTTTATTATTCATGGATTTATTTATTTTGATTGAGGGGGAAGGGGTCGTTAGCACACGACGTAGTGGTTCATGAGCATTACTATCGTTCTACTTCCAAATCTATGTTTGTTTCGATATCTCCTCTATTTAAACCTACAAGAGAGAGTCGATCTTCAGACTGTTCATTTGGGCTTCCGAATAATCGATACATTTCCTTAGGTTAAAATGGGATGGAAAATTCAGTTGATTGTTCACGATCCGCCGCTGTCCTTGTCGCCATCGGATCGATTCTTTTTGGTAGATTTTTATGGAGGAGCCATCGATACACCAAGATACACGATTGTCCGCGTTCGTGTGGCACACTTTTTTTTTTCTCTCTCCGACCCCCCTTTCCTATTAAACTTCAGCACGGCTCTATACACTTGTCAAAAATCACGTTTCTTTGGTTTGATTTTTTTAGGGGGGGGGGTTTTTTTTTTGTTTATTTCTTTTCATTTTTCTTTTTTGACGACTCTTTAGAAAACTTGTATCACATCGCTTGAAACATCGCTTTGGAAGTAGAACGATAGTATAATGGTCATGAACCACTACGTCGTGTGCTAACGACCCCTTCCCCCTCAATCAAAATAAATAAATCCATGAATAATAAAAGAGAAATAAACAAATAAACAAAAAAAAAAAAAGGACGCAAAAACTAGGTTTCAAATATTGCGAGAGAAACAACAATGAACTATTATTAATCGGAACTACATTTACAATGAGGGAGAGAGAGGGAGAGAGAGGAAGAGAGCACATAGTTCGCAGAGAAAAAGAAAATGTTGATATAGGTAAGTAATCAGTTGAGGGAGTGGTCAAGGCAGAGCAGTGGGTGTGCGGTAAACAAATAAGCAGTTGGGAGGGACTGCAAATATCAATGCGCGCTGAGTCGGGCGATTTGACCGAGAAGGTTTCCAGTTGGCGTAGTAGTTAAGCGGCCTGCTACGTACGAGAATACGAGGCGGAGGGCAAAAGTCCCCAACTTTAGACGCGAATATCTCGAAAACCTGTCATTATTTTTTTTTCCGCCCGTGAGAGCTTTTTCTCAGGAGACACTTTTACGACACATATTTCAATTTAAAAAAATTTGACTGGGAGCCAGTTCCCATAAGCAAAGCGCGGTGTCCTTTCCGTTGAAGTTTGTTTGGAATCAGAGGTGCTCGGACGCTAATCAGTATACGGTATATCGTTAAATCAACCTTGAGACGAATGTTTTATTAGCATGCAGAATCAAACAAAACGGTGTATCAGTACAGCGTTCGTGGCGATGTAATTAATTAACCGATCTATTTTTGTAATTTTGTCGAGTCTATTTCTCCCCTCCCCCCCCCCCCATGGTATGGCAACTCCAGCAGGTAAAAAGGTGGACGTTGCGAAACTAATTGTAAACGACTGTATACCACATCGTATGAATTTTCCTTTTTTTTTTAAACTGTGGATAGACGATAGCTATTAATTAATTAATGGGTGCAGAGGTTCGCGGCTTTTATAGCAGCTGCAACGACAATTAGTTAACATCCCTGTCAACGTTGTCTCATCATCGTCAACCCTCCGATCGCACCGTTGTCACGTCGAAGAAAAGTCTGCCCACTCACCGTCTAACCAATGGGTCTGCGTCAGGGCTGCCGTTTTGCGTATAATCAATGCTATTTTTCTATTCACCGATGATTTCACCGGTTGAGAAAAGATTACGCAGCTCAGTTCAGTTCATGACTGTAATGCACGAAAATACTCTGATCTGTAATCTTTACTTAATCGGTGGAAACTCCGTTGATTAATCAAAATATCCGCAAGTTTTTTTAAAGTCATCGACGACTCCACCGGTTGAGAAAAGATTACAGATGCGAGTATTTTAGTTTAATTCAGTCATGCACTGAACTGAACTGTGTAATCTTTTCTCAACCGGTGGAATCATCGGTGAATTGAAAAATAGCATTGATTACACGCAAAACGGCAGCCCTGGTCTGCGTTGCGCACTTATGCCGCAACAATATACAGGGTGTGCACTGTGCAACAAAAAAGGATCAGGGGCGAATATTTCGGAGGCGGCTGCGATTTTCGTAAAACGCTCAAACACGTGGTCGCTTATTTGGGGGGGGGCATCTGTTGGGAAGGGTCACCTTTGGCGCCCCCCCCCCCCCATGGGGACCGGAGCGGAGGGCACCGCACCCCCCTAAATTGCATATTTAACCTAACCTGTCCCCACACGAGCCGCCACTGCACTGGGTGGCACTAGCGGATCCAGTGGATTGTCTTTCTCTCTCTACGGCCATTTGGTCGCGTGTGTTAGAAAAAGACAGATGAGGGGCAGTCACGTGACTTTCGCCCCCTCTTTTATCCTTTTCTAACAAACGCGATCAAATGGCCATAGAGAGAGAAAGACAATCCACTGGATCCGCCAGTGCTGGGTGGTGGTTGGGGCTGGGGACTTAGTGAGTTTGTTTCGATTCGAGAACTAAATAGAAGAGAGCCAGTCGAACTTTTCTTGTAACCTCTTTGAGTCCTGTGGATAAAGTTAATTCGTCTATTTCGCTTGTTATGATTTTAATAATGGGAAATGGGAGAATTTTCCTCGGAAATCTTGAAACCTCGCCGATCGCCCTTCGCTGCAGTTCAGTTTGATGCACCATGTGATGCGGACGAAACTGGTGATTTATCACTCGTATCGAACCCCTCCCTCCCTCCCCCCTCCCTCCCTTCAATCAAAATTTCAAGTGAGGAAGGGTTAGCTTTCATTAAAAGCCTTCATTAGCGCAGAATAAATTTGCAATTTGGGAGGGGGCACAGTAACGCACCCAGATTTTTTTTTTCCTTTTTTTGGAGGGGGAGTGAGCCGTGGGGGTTATTTTTCAAGGGGGGCTAAGTTTTAAGAACCGAATAAAAACTATGCCTCATAATTAATTAATGGGGCTCTTGCAAACTTGTGCTATGGACAGTGGCGGATCCAGAAAAATTTTCGGGGGGGGGGGGGGGGGCACGCCTGTGAAATTTTGACATTTGAAGCGTCGCGTCGGTGGATGCAATTTCGGGATATTTTCTGTTGAAAAAAGGCGAAACTTGAGGCTTCGGGGAGGCACGTGCCCCCTGTGCCCCCCGTAGATCCGCCACTGGCTGTGGACAAATGACTTGTCCATTCTAATTTAACAATCAGCGAAAAGCAGAAAAATTACACGAAAAAATCTAAAGTTCAGGAATAAACTCAGAAAACATGTAAAGGCACGATCGGAATGGCGATTCAACGAATTTACCGTGGGAGATTCCTGTCTTATTTGTCACTTTTTCTATGGAAACACAGAAATACGTCTAAATTTAGATAGGAATCTCCCATGATATAGGCTTTCCCAAGAACGATTGGGCTTAACAACTGTTTCTTTGAATGAAAATATCAGCTTTCATCCGCAGATAGGGCAACCTGATTGGTTAGGAGCAGTAAGAAGCTGATTTTTCATGAAAACCGTAGAAGTGTCAAATCCAATCTTTACTGGGACAAGCTATGCCTGCGTCTCTCCGCCATTAAGCCTGTTCCCCTATTTATTCAAATAATCTATCTATCCATGTATCCATGGAAACAGTTTCAGGTTTCCAGTTGTCCTCTCTATGTCTAAAAAAGACTTTCTTATTACAAGGAGATATTATCCCTAAAAAGTTGGTTTTATCATTTTATTAGTATTTATATCAACGATTGTTGATTAATAGATCAACAAAGCCTATTATAGTTCTGAGAGTGAATTTTCTGATGTTTTAGTGTACTCATCGTCATTTTCACGGGATTTCATTCAAAGAAACAACTCTTCAATCCCCTGTAGCAAAAGTTTGCAAGAGCCCCATTTTAAGGATTGAGTGGCTTTTTGGCATACATCGGGGTTATTTTTTTGAGTGGGGGAGGGGGATTAGCTCGAAAAGCCCGGCCTTATGTGTGCCACAGAAGGGAGGGGATGGAGGGTCAATAAGTGTGAACATGAATGATCGTTTGTCATTTTTTTCCCATTTTTTCCCCATTTGAATCTATATGAAAGTATCGATTATGTGGAGGTGTATAATTAGATCCCATGCTAATCGATTCTTTCCCATAAGTTCTTATGAAGTGAGTATCGATGCGATCGCAATTCGCAACTCACAAGCCACCATTGGCGTATAGGCATAGGATCGTGCGAATGAGACATTATCCTCGCCGTAATTTCTTCTTCTTCTTATTCTCCTTTTCTTCTTTTTCCCCCTCGTTTTTTAATCGCAGCTTAATTTATATTAACGGTTTATGTTGCAGACGGCGCTACACTGGGCAGCGAAACATGGAAGTGAGGATGTTGTCAAACTTATCGCTGGCACGTACAACGGGGATGTCAACGCCAAAACGGTAAAGTTAATATTTGCAAAAACAGCTAATTTCCGTGCTTGGGTTAACCCTTTCATGCCCGCATTTTGGGATTTGAGTTTTTTTGAGATTTATTTAGACCGTTCGAAAGAGGACACTTTTTTTTAAGAACTTTGATGGGTCACACAACTTTTTGAAAAATGTCCATTTAAATTCCATTGAATCACATGTTACATAAAATGGTACACAAGTGTACCACTATCCAAGAAAGGGTTAAGAGACTGGACATCTATCGGGAGCTATACCGCTATAATCTCATCGGAGCACCGTAAGTCCCCAAAGCAGTGGCAAAAACACGCTTCCTGCTCGGATTTAGTTAGGGCCTTGGTGCTTTCTATGACACCGGTTGCGGCTCCTGCAACTTGGCAACCATGCTTCTTTTCCATTCAAAACTATGCATAAGTATCGATGTATTGGGGGTGCAATTGCTCCTCCTCAAGATCGATTGTTTTACATAGGTTTAAATGGAGAAAATATGATGTTGCCACATTGCACGAGCCGCCACTGTATGACAGTGGTGCTTCCGATGGATGTCGAAATCCCGGCACCAAAAATCTGAATGATCATTAGCACGAGGCCGGAAGGAACGCAGGAAATATACACATTCCTGGTCATAAGTTCTGTCAGTGGAGGAACCGTCACTTTTGTGCATTTTTATGCGATACCGTTCCTGATGAGTATAAAACCCCCTATATATCCTGGAAGTACATAAAAAAAACCTACAAAATGGTCTAGACTGAATTCAAACATCCCGCCACGGAATCTTTCATATCAGGCGTGACACTATATGACGCAAAGATGCCTTTAGAGCGTCGTTGTGGAAAACCCCACTATGATTTCATAGATTAATGGGCCTTTTTGGATACTCTGAGATTTTCTCTTGATCATGAAAGTGTCTAGAAGGTGGATCATATCACCGTTTTTTAGAAGAAAAAGAGGTTAACATTATGGAGATCAATATACTGCAGAGTGCAGGTAGCATACGTAAAAGAATGGGTCTGTTGCGTACTTTTGCTACACCAATTTAACTCATTGTTTCTAACGTAAAATTCGGCGAAAATAACGATGCGCACATTAAAAACTTTCAAAATCCACTCATTAACTCAGAAAATATCTTCCATTTCAAACAAACCCGCGCTACACTAGACACTATATCACTGACTTATAACTACATAGATGGATCCATCTCCTTTATGTAAACATGAACAGAACTTACAAACATTTGAATGTTTCGATTAGATGCGTACATTTCTTATATTATTTTGTAATCTTTGATAAACCGAAAAGACCAGACAGCAAAGGCAGCCAATAGTTCATGTATTTATAGAAGGGAATTCCATCATTTTGTAGTTACGATGTTCTTCACTTATGCACGGCGGTTCCGTCTATGTAGTAGTATACCGGTGCAAATAGTGTGTAGTGTAGCGCGGGCTGTTTGAAATTGAAGTGATTTCCTGAGTTAATGAGTGGATTTTGAACGTTTTTAATGTGCGCATCGTTATTTTTGCCGAATTTTACAGAAGAATCAAGGTTCTATATTGTTGTAGCAAAAGTATGCAACAGACCCATTGGGGGTCATCTGAAAATCCGTTTGTTCCCGACTGTATTAGGAAACTTAAAAGTTTTGAGTCAAGAATAGGTACTCGTGAAGCGCAGAATGCTGCTTTGATTATACCAGGACTCGCTACTGATCTCGGTTTCTTTCCCGCCAAACGTTTTGCGTTTGACAGTACTTCCGTTTATCGTGCATCCCTATTGTGTTTATTTCTTCTTTAATAAGTATCGCTAATTCTGTTTGGTTTTATTTTTGTTCTGTTTTTTCATGCTCTCTCAACCTGGCTCGTGATTTGAATCATAATTTGGCACCTTCGACAGAATGGGGTAAGCTCAAGTTTCTTTCAAAATAATATCATATTATGTATATAACATTCTCTTATTGATATGTTTTCTTTTCGTGGAGAGAATTCGAACCTACAGTTGTCAAGTCCAATCATTCTACAAACAGAGACTCTAATACTGATAACCTTAATGTATTCATATCATAATATCATACCACCTTAACCCCCCCTCCCCTCCCACTGTTTTTCTCTCCAGCTGTATCAAACCCCTTTTTCCCAGTACCCTACTTAGCGCGTCAACGCGTTCTTATTATATTTAAGTTATCTCTACCCTCCCCCCCTCTCTCCCTCTCACCCCCTTCCCCTTCGGTTCGACACGAAATAGAGGAGTGTTTCCTCTGCGGTCCGCAAACCGCGTTCCTCGTTTCGGAAACGGACTGTTTTTTTTTCCCCCCCCGGTCCACAGTTTAGTAGTAGCAGGAACTCTTCCTCCTTCAACCGCCCCACCGTTCCCCCTCCCTCTCCCCCTCCCCCCTCCCCCCGCTCCTGGTTCATCCAGTCACCGCGCTGCGTTTCCGGATGACGGGTATCCATCATTATTAAAAGCACATTTCCATATTAAACAGCGTGTATTTAGCACGTTCCAGTTTCTTCTTTAATTCCATTTTAATACGTCCAAGAGCAGTCCACTTCTTATATGCGCCGCGTCTTTGAGTTGTCAGGCTATGTTGATGAAAGGGTGAGGGAGGGGAGAGGTGGGGGAGGTTGGTTCTAAGGGGTTGTCGGAAAGAAAGACCGCATCAGAGGGCACACGGAAAAAAAACTACGGTTAAAATAACCATACGGATACCTGATTTTGGCACCTGCTAGATGTTATGGTAATGTTAACCAGAAGTATACTATGTTTTGACTAGGTACTAGGTGATGTTACCTGATTGCATGTCAAATTTACTCAAAGTATCGGTAAATGTATCATACTTCTGGTCAAGTTTACCATAACATCTAGTAGGTGCCAAAATCAGGCATCCGTATGGTTATTTTCACTAATCTTTTTTTTCCGTGCAGTGTCGACTTGAACGTTGCCGATTGTACGCGCGGAGGGAAAGGGTTGGCATTGGCGGATCCAGGAATCTGTCCTTCTCTCTCTTCTTCCATTGGAACGTGTGTGTTAGAAAAGGACAGATTCAGAGGCAGTCACGTGATTTTCGCCCCCTCTTCTATCTTTTCTAACCACATGCACTCTAATGGGGTTTGATAGAGAAGGACAATTTCTTGGATTCGCTATAGTGAGGGCTGGGACTGTTTCGACCCAAAGTTTACGTCCTATATAGACTGTTTTAGTAGAGCGATATATCGTATCGATTGCCGTCCGACGGCCTCTGGTTCCAAACAAACTCTGATTCAATGCATTTTCCCCATAAGCGGATTTTTGAACGGAAATTTAGACTATTAAATTAAACAATTAATGCGACCTTTTTGCGATTATGAATTCTACGCTCTCGAAAATGCTTAATTTTGCCTGGTTCCACCCGTAAAACTTCCAAAATCAACAAGATATTACAGATTAAACGATGCGTTTGGAGGTTGGAATCACCCAAATGTTATTGTTGTTGTTGTGGAATTGGCGGGATGTTGGGCAATTCTAACCTACAAATGCAACATTTAATCTGTAATATATTATTGATTTCGGCAGTTTTAGTCAAGGAACCAGGCATAATTAAGCATTTTTGGGGACGTAGAATTCATAATCGCAAAAAGGTAGCATTAATTGTCTCATTTAATAGTCTAAATTAATTTCCGTTCAAAAGTTCGCTTATGGGGAAATTACATTAAACCAGAGTTTGTTTGGAACCAGAGGCCCTCGGGCGGCAATCGATACGATATATCGCTCTGCTAAGACAGTCTATTGCACCGGCAGCAATTAGAGAAATATTTTCTTTGAGGGAAATGTTGCCAACTTTAATAATGGAGAAGTCACCAAAGTTGTCTAATATTCCCCACAGCTTTTGGTCTAAATTTACCCAAGTTAACGATCATTTCCTCGACTATTGCTGGTGCAAGTGCAATGAGACGTAAACTTTGGGACAACAGTATACCCAATTCAACCGTTTTTCACCGGTTTTGAATGTAGTGTAGGGGTAAACCCGATAATCAGGTAAATGTTTTACTTTAATTTTAATGAGAGATTATAAAACAAAATTAAAAGAAATTAAATGAGACGTTGATGGGGCTCTTGCAAACTTTGAATGTAGTGTAGGGGTAAACCCGGTAAACAGGTCAATGTTTTACTTTAATTTTAATGAGAGATTAAAACTAAATAATCAGAAATTAAATGAGACGTTAGTGGGGCGCTTGCAAACTTTTGATGTGAGCAAGTAAATATTGTTCAATCTTTTGTAAAACCCAGCAAAAATCACGAAAATCACACGAAGAAAGTCTAAAATTCAGTAATAAAATCACATAACTGCTATAACGGCAAGATTTTAATGGTGGTTCAACGCACGTATCATGGAAGATTCCTGTCTATTATGTCACTTTCTCTACGGAAGCACAGAGATATGTCTCAAATTAGATAGGAATCTCCCATGAGACCTGCGTCTCTCCGCCATTAAGCCCAATTCTGAGAGTGAATTTCGTGATATTTCAGTGTAGGTACTCATCGTCATTTTTACAGGTTTTTATGCAAGAACCAACTCTCCAATTCCATATAGCAAAAGTTTGCAAGAGCCCCATTAGAGAGCATTTTTACTCGAACTCGAACGGTAGCTCTCTGGCGGTAGAGTTCGGCACTAAACGCTGAAGATTCGTTTAACCCTTTTCTACTATCCGCGCAAGTTTAGTTCATTAACAAGATTCGCTTATCGACGTCAATCACCCCTGCTTCGCAACGAGAATCATGCGTATAGAGTCGAACGGGAAACGGAACAAGAACACACCCCGTAGCGAATCGAGTATCGCATATTGTCGAGACAGTCAAGCATAGTTGTCAGCTCGTGCTGAAAAATTGTCCAATGGGGGCCGTTGCACACTTTTGCTATAAGCGAATTTATAGTCGATGCTGGTGTAAAAATCTCCAAAAATAATGACGGTTGCACTAAATACTTTGAAAGTCCACTCTTTAACTCAATAAACGCTTTGATTTGCGCGAGTGTAATAGTGGCGTATATAGGGCAGTAATAATGAAAGATTCCCATCAGTGGCGTAGCGTGCAATTTTGCAACGTTGTACAATGTCCATTTGAATTCATTAAAAATATCAAACTATCGGGTGTTCGGTGAACACCTTTGCATTCGACCTTTTGCATGAATTTAAATGGACTAATACAATGTTGCCAAATTACACGCTACGCCACTGATTCACATCTTAATTCCGTCTCTCTCTATGCTGACGATAAGGACAATGGGACTCTTGCGAACTTTTGCTATACGGGATTGAAGAGTTGATTTTTGCATAAAAACCAGTAAAAATGACGATAAGTATACAAAAAAATCACGAAATTTACTCTCAGATTCGAGCTTAATGGCAATTCGACGCAGGAATCATGGGAGATTCCTATCTAAATTCAGACGTACCTCTATGTTTCCAAAGAGAAAGTGGCATATTAGATAGGAATCTTTCATGATACCTGCGTCGCACGTAGGAGTATTTACCCCAAAAACCTGACCAAAAATATTTGCGTGTTCTTGAATGTTTGAAAATCGATTTTGGTTAATTTTCCAATTTAAACTCAAAACTCCTATTGCACGGTTTATGGTTGGAAAAGGCGTAAAAAATTAAGAATTTTGGCTCAAACCAAAGGTCGATAGCTCATTCTTTTGCCGAGTTATTGACGCTTATTTCATAAAAAAGGCTTGACTTCAACATGTTTTTTTAAAAAAAGGGGCAATTTCTTGCAATTTTAGACTGTTGGAGCAGTTGCCTAAAAGGGTCTACTCTAACCCCCTTGTTTTGGTTGTGCCCGGTTTTGCCCGGAACGTATTCATAATTGCCTTTTTTTAAGAAGATAGAGCCTAAAATTAGAGATTTTTTTCATGTCCACTTTAAATTAGATGTAAAAGGGTCAAAAATGCACGGAAAAAGAAATTGTTGCCACCAAAATGAAGCACATACCATCTAAAACAATGTCCATAATCGCTGAAATGTTTGGATGCCCCAACGCTTGTCCTCGATGGAAAATGTTAACTGATTATTAACAGCGCTTCGAGCGGTGAATAACCGCAGGTGCGCCGAGCGCTCAGTTCCATGTTGTCCCCTAAACAGTAGATAAACGTAGGTGTTCCGACACATCTATTACGCAATAGAGCGGTTACTTACCTCTCAAAAACCATCAATAGTTTGTTTTTTGGACGACTTTTCAATTTTCCGTTTTTGGCCAGGTTTTCGGGTCAAATACTCCTACGTGCGTCGAACCGCCAATCCGATCTTGCCGTTTATGTATAGTTATGTAGGTTTATTACTGAATTTTAGACTTACTCGGTGTGATTTTCGTGATTTTTGCTGGTTTTTACATCAGAATGGTCTATTCATTTGCTCTTAGCAAAAGTTTGCAAGAGCCCCATTCTCTGAGTAATTATGCACCAGAGTAGTGATCCATGTGTGATTAATGGTACCGCGTGACTCTTGGGGACACCGGTGCTAAAGGAAAGCCGTCTCTTATTGGTCACTTCTTGATGGAGTTACAGTATTATCAGTGGGAATCTCCCATTATTACTGCCCTACGCAGCCATCATGCTCACGCATTTAAAAGCATTTTATGAGTTTAAGAGTGGATCTTGTGAGTTTTCAGAGCTACCATCGTTATTTTTACAGGTTTTTACACCTGAATCGATCCTTAAATCTCTTGCAGCAAAAGTGTACAACAGCCGGTCATTATACCTGATAGAAAAACCAACCGTGGACTTAAATGGGTCTGTTGCATACTTTTGCTACAACAAAATAGAACCTTGATTCTTTTGTAAAATTCGGCAAAAATAACGATGCGCACATTAAAAACGTTCAAAATCCACTCATTAACTCAGGAAACCACTTCAATTTCAAACAGCCCGCGCTACACTAGACACTATTTGCAACGGTATACTACTACAAAGACGGAACCACCGTGCCTAAGTAAACAACATCGTAACTACAAAATGATGGAATTCCCTTCTAAATACATGAACTATTGGTTGCACTTGCTGTTTGGTCTTTTCGGTTTATCAAAGATAACAAAATAATATAAGAAATGTATGCATCTAAACGAAACATTCCAATGTTTGTAAGTTCTGTTCATGTTTACATAAACGAGATGGTTCCATCTATGCAGTTATAAGTCGGTGATATACATAGTCTGGCCAAAAGTTCTGCCAGTCGAGGCACTGTTGGTTTTTTCCGTGTACATGCAATCTCAGCAAAAAACGCCTGTCGGCGTGCTACGGTGAACGGAAAGTCCGGGCATACATCTCGTTCGTTCGAATGGCCAACTCTTTCTTCACCCCAAAAACGATCCCGGAATATTTTCGTTTCTGATCTGATGATACTGCATCTCAAAAACTCGACTTCGTTCCGATTCATGCTCTACAGGCACAGTGATATCAGGAACGAAAAGTCCTTTCTTTGATTCTTTCTCCCTCTCTTTTGACAAATACTATGTATGATAAAATCGCCTTCAATTCGACGGTTATGCTTTTCCACGTACACCCACTTTTTTGAGCTAGGTAATAAACTAATAACAGATCAGTTTTCATCGAAATTAATTCGAAAGGAGAGGAGAGGGGGAAAAGGGGGGAAAGGGAGGGAGACTTGCCGTGACTAATAGACGAATGGCTATGCAATGTAACACCTTGTCCTTGCACCTTGCTGCTAGTGGTGAATTTCGGGGAGACACCGTAGTGGGGCAACTCTCCTCCTCAGCGAATCCGATAAAATAAATTATTTCGGCCCAAAAGACCTAGTGCAATTGAAAACTACTAATTCTAGGAAATGCCCCCTCCTCGCTTATTTCCTCGACCACAAGTGTGTTCTGGATGGCCCTTGCTTGCTCTGTGCGTGATCACTCAATTTACATAGGACAAAGGGTTCTGTACACACATCAATACTCACACCCCAAAAAAGTCACGGCAAGTCTCCCTCCCTTTCCCCTTTTCCCCCTCCTCTCCTTTCGAATTAATTTCGATGAAAACTGATCTGTTATTAGTTTTTTACCTAGCTCAAAAAAGGGGGTGTACGTGGAAAAGCATAACCGTCGAATTGAAGGCGATTTTATCATACATAGTATTTGTCAGAGAGAGGGGGAGAAGAGAATCAAAGAAAGGACTTTTCGTTCCTGATATCACTGTGCCTGTAGAGCATGAATCGGAACGAAGTCGAGTTTTTGAGATGCAGTATCATCAGATCAGAAACAAAAATATTCCGGGATCGTTTTTGGGGTGAAGAAAGAGTTGGCCATTCGAACGAACGAGATGTATGCCCGGACTTTCCGTTCACCGTAGCACGCCGACAGGCGTTTTTTGCTGAGATATCACGACTGTTTTTTACTGACGTGGTACCGTCCATTAAGTTCGTTTAGACTGATCCCACATCGTAATGCACAGCTGTTCCTACTGCGAAGATCTCACGATGGATGCGTGAATTCTCGAGGTGTAAATGCGAGGAAAGAAAGCTGTCAGGAGGAAGAGAATAGCGAGGAAACCCCTTTAGAAAAAAGACAGTCAACGATATAGTATGTCCCGCAAAAAAAGGGGGATGAAAAAGTGATCAGTATTCAGTGGTAAGAAGAAATCGGACCATGCCGAGTCATTGGTTAGTCCAGCCAGACCGTAGCGCTCTGAACAGCGGTTTGCGGAACTACTGTAATTCGCAGGGCAGCCGCTGCGGTCTCTCAGCGCTGAGCATCTAAGCGAATTACAGATAGCCACTGTAAAGCGAATCATCCAGTCACTGTGAAGCAGAAGTTAGTCCATGGCCATATCCGGCCCGTTACAAAAGGACTGGGAGCTTGCGACTTTCAAACTAATTTTGAAGTAATAAATCCGCGTCTGATTTAAAGAAACTTGGTCTCCTTGAAAGCTAAATACGACTAGTTTTCTGACCATTCTTTAGTTTGTTCTCAAATGTCCTTTTTGCTGAGATATAATGAGCGAGAAAATAATTTCTCCGTGTTGTTTACATTTGTGAAAGCAGAAATAACCTTTTACATATGTATATGTTTTTTTAAATTTTTGGTCCGAAACAGTCCAAAATTACCTCTTCACTCTTCAGTCTTCATGACTTTGTTAACTTGGTGTGCTCTTTGTTTATTTTTCGTGCATGTTCTACGAGGAATATCAACTCAAGCTCGCACTCTTGAATTCACAACCTGTACCTACAATGTTAAATGTTGTTCCCCATTACCTATATTTTGTGTAAACGCAAGCTGAATCTATTTTACGTTTGTCAGAAAACCGGTTGCCGGTTCTTTAAGTTCTGAAGTTTCCTCTTGAGTTTCATTTAGTTTGAAGACTTCCATCAAGCTTCTATGGAATCAGTGCATTTCCAAAATACCTAGTGATTAGAGTCGGGCAAATAGGAGCGTAATTGATTACACGATTTCTGGCTAATCGGTAATCGTCAAACCTTTGGATGGTAATTAAATGTACCTATTCTTACTAGATAAATAGAAAACTTCAGGGTTTTTTAGGTTAGATCCAAATCTTCCCCAAACTAATATGATAGATGGCTTGTAAAAAGTCATCCCTGATTACCATGAAATCGTGTAATCGATTACCCCCATATTCTGACCAACTCTGCTAGTGATACACGAGTTCCTCTCACTTTCTTCGATTAGTTATTGGTTGTGCTCATGAATTTTCAAGTTAATGTTGCCATTCTCTGTTGCGCCTTGAGATGAAGGAATCCCTAATATTTCCGCTAAAAAATTCTTGAGCTGCAAGGCAGCGGCAATCGTTCCCCTGACTGCTTGCTGAGCAAAATTTGATGCTAAGTATTTTTAAGGGCAGTTGAGCTTGTCACTACGGGATAACATTTTTTAAGTTTGGAGCACAGAGGGTTTCTTGAAGGACCCAAATCTAGACAGTCAAACATGAATCAGGTATTTTTAAACATGCCACTGAGTTTAAGGTATGCTGAATTTTTCTAATAGTTGAACAGACAAATCGAGTGACAGTTTCTTACTCGACAGTTTAGTTCCTAGAGAGCTTTTAGAGCATCAATTAGCAGGGTGGTTGCTATAGCAGAACCATTTGAGTATCGGGTTCTGACAAGTAGGAGTGCCTGCTTCCAAACTGCATCAAGGCACAGCGGTGAGCGTTGATAAACATCCAGTTGAAACTCTGCGCTAATCAACTGCTCAACGAAGCATGTTGATGCGGCTCGGAAGCAGGCACCGCTCCTTGTCAGAACCTCATACTCAAAACGGTCCTGCTTCAACTCATCATAATCTTGTTTGGTCAGTGCAACAGCTGGGTTCTGAAGTGGAGAAGGAGCTCGACCGATAATCTTTGGCATTTTTAGGTGCTGTTTGTGGCCCAAGCCCGTATGCCATCGTTCCAGCATTAGTTTTCATATGGCATGATGGAATGAAATTTTTTTGAAAAGAGAGATTTAGCCATTCATGAAGGAGCGCCTTAAAAGCACACTGTATAAGTCTACGGAAAATTTGGTTTTGGAGAAATGAATACATTGAAACATAGCTAAAGATTATCGGTCGAGCTCTGCCTGCACTTGTGAAACGAGCTCTAACCTTTTGAAAGAATCTGACTGACTTGATCAAGGATAAGTGGATCGGCTCAAGCTCGTTAAGTTGTAAGCTGTCAAGGTGCTGGCATTATTGTTTCGAGAAGCCTCTCAAGGTTGCGGTAGGTACCTACTTTTGATCACTATATGGAAGCTAATATTTTTATTTATGGAACAAGATTGAACGGGTTACTCTTGGCTGATAAAAAATTACTGCAGTTGGAAGAAATTAGTTGGCTAGTTCCTTCTGATGGATCGTGTGAACCATGCCTGCTTTAAACCCCATGAAAAGAGTGCAGCATTCCATAGCGTTCCTGTTTAAAAATTAGCCTTTAGTTTACGAAAGGATTGATGGATTAGCTATCCGTGATACATCTAAGCGCATCGGTGAGCGATTGGTTAGCTAAGAGTTTCCGCTCATTGCCAACCAACCTTCACTGATGCGTTTTTAAAGAATTTTGGAAGCTTGCTCTGCTACTTTTTAGAGCATATTTGCACCTAATCAACAACAGGTCAGGAGTATATCATGGATAGTTGTAAGTTTAACTTAAACCCAAGTAGAGCGAGAATTTTGAGTGTCGGGCTCTGACAAGTAGCTGTGCCTCCTTCCGAACTGTATCAACACGCATCGCTGAACCGTTGGTTTTGGATGCAGTTCAGGCACCGCGACTTGTCGGAACCTGATACTCAAAATGACTCTGCTGTAGAACTTCTTGTGTTGAGCATGCAAAATGACGATACCGACCCAAATTTGATTATTATGCCTTAGATAGGTCCAGGTTACACAGAATCAATCAGAATATCCACTAATTGACACTCAATCAGGAAGTTACCCCGGGGTATTTGAAATTTATTATAAATAGATATGGAGCGATGTAACTACATTGATTGCATGATGGCTTATAGCGCAAGGTCATTTTACAAGAGTTGGCGGACTAAATAGAATGTCAAAAAATTTTACCGCGAAGCACATTCCTTTGAAATTGAAAGAGGGCTGACTCCCTATAGGACCCTCAAAACCAAAATGTAAAGGTAGAGAGATGAGACTCAATTTCTAGGAGAAAGGAATTCCACAACAAAAATCACAACATGATGGAAGTATATCGCAAGTCAGCACATCACCAAGAACAGGTCTGTTCAGAAGTTCCCATTGTTGAACCTTTGAACTCTTACCAATTCACAAGTCAGAGCTACTACAGACGCAAGCAGAGTAATTTTATTACGTTGAGCATAAGCAATGAATAGGTAGCTGAAAGTTGATAGAATAGGAAAAAGGAAAAACATATGCCAGGAGGAGACTAGGAGAGGTTAGGGCTGGGACCGCTATGTAAACAACGAAATCTGGGTTGTATCAGAGAGCCTCTTCGATGCCCAGTAAGTTTTGGTAATTAAAAAAGAATTCTGAGGATTAAGGTAATGAAAGATCAGATTTCTCATCCTTTTTTTCGAAAGATAATAACACTACGAGCACAGAATAGTATTAATTTTCCTCCTGATTCCAGCAGAGGTTGGCTGCCGATGTGATGTATTCCGGTATTCGGTGGGTTTATGCGGTTGGTAGCATTGATTGATTTGCGAGCCGCACGGTCCGTTACATCTTTTGTTTTTCTTAGGTTGCCACGACTTGCTTTGAGGCAAATCATTTGAAATTCCCAGAATTTGCAAACGAGATTTCTCGCTTACGAGATAAAATTAAAAGTCGAAAAGTAGAAAAGTATCAAAACGAACTCAAATGGAGACGATTGGTATACGGCGATATAGGGTTTCGTTCAGCCGTTAATTCGGTAGAGAGTCATATTAGAACAAAACGGTCCAAACGAAATGATTCTTGTAATTATAGTGTGTGGTCTCTTTTTCGTTCTGTTGGGACTTTCCGTTTTGCGTTTGACCAAACGCTATAATACCATTCCAGATAAGTACATAAACCCCTACATATTCTAAAAGTAGACAAAAAAAACCTGCAAAATGGTACCAATTAAATTAAAAAATTCATTTTTTTGTTTCTCCAAATCAGGCCTCAAACTTGTGCCCTTTTTTTTTTTTTATTTCTCTTTGGTCGCAGCCAAAAATTACATGTTTATTTTTCTTTCAAAGGCAAGAAAATGAAAACTACTGGTGTCAAATAAGAAAATGTAACCTTTTAATTGTTCTAAACACAAAACGTTCAGAAATATCCAGCGGACTTAACGTTTCCCATATTTCTTTTGGGCCTTTACCGCAGCGGTGCAAGGCAATCACTGCGACTCGATTTTCTTACGTGCCCCACTCCATTTTTGAACCGGAACACTTCCACAAAAAATATGCAGTAAATGCACACACGCTTGCAATTAGCACTAAACTTATTACATAATGTATTAAACACTTCATCGAAGCGACGCCAAACGGCTACCTGTCTAATTAATTCGGTAAACATCTTTATCTGACAAGTGACCATCGCGACCAGAAAGATATCTT
Organism: Trialeurodes vaporariorum; assembly: GCA_011764245.1. Taxonomy (NCBI): domain Eukaryota; kingdom Metazoa; phylum Arthropoda; class Insecta; order Hemiptera; family Aleyrodidae; genus Trialeurodes; species Trialeurodes vaporariorum. Next base: position 43,739,720 of record VMOF01000013.1, on the reverse strand, counting down.
GAAAAAAAAGGTTGCAAGTTGGACGCTCGATAAAAGGGATTTAAAAGCGGTATTTTCAAATTTGATTACCATCATTTTGTAGGTTTTTTTGTCTACTTTTAGAATATGTAGGGGTTTATGTACTTATCTCGAACGGCATTGCATGTACACGCAAAAAACCGACGGTGCCTCGACTGGCAGAACTTTTGGCCAGACTGTGTAGTGTCTAGTGTAGCGCGGGTTGTTCGAAATGGAAGGTATTTTCTGAGTTAATGAGTGGATTTTGAAAGTTTTTAATGTGCGCATCGTTATTTTCGCCGAATTTTTTGTTAGAATCAATGAATTATATTGATGCAGCAAAAGTACGCATCAGACCCATTGTTGGATTTAAAAAAAATTTAGGACTAGAAAAGGACGAAATCTCCTATGACCGACTTGACGAAGGGTCAACGAAACGTGATAATGTGCTCTTTCGGAGGGATCATCCTTGCATTTTAAATGAAAATATTACCGGAAGAGCAGATCTCATGTTTCGATCGTCAGCCCTTCTCCTGTGGAAATTAATTTTTTCTGCAAAAACCGGCAACCCTGCCTCCAATCCACAGATACAGATTGACCCCTGTGACACTCCTTTCAATCCCTTTGAATTAACTGCAATTAATTAACGCCGCGCTTCGCTTTCAATTTGTCACCGAGGCGAAAGGGACAAGAGGGTGCGAAAAATAGCTTCGAATATCATATCTGTGTGGAGGACGGAGTGGGACCACCCTCGTCCCTCGGCCTGCCACGGTCCCTTGCTTTAAAAGGGATGAGAGAGGAGAGGGGGAGTGGGGTTCCCCAATGTAGCAATTGAATCCGGCTACCGAATATTATTTAAGTTTAGAATCGAAATGAAAATAAATAATAACAAAAAAAAAAGAGTGCGAAACTATTGAAAACCGCACCCCCTCGCACCCCCTTGAGCTCGAGGGAGATGAAGAGAGAGATAATGAAATTGAATTTTAAAAGGGTTGATGTTGATGTTGATATTGATACCTACGTTTATGATATTTTTACCCCCCCCTCTCTCTCTCTCTCTCTCTCTCTCTCTCTCTCTCTCTCTCTCTCTCTCTCTCTTCTCTCTCCCTCTCTCCCCTCCCTCATCCTAATATCCGCTGCGGTGCGATAGTGAGCTGTTGTCCGATGTACATTAGCCGTGGCAAAGATGCTAAGGCGCGCGCGGGTTATGCAATACGCAAAGCACGAAATTTCGCACCAACGCACAGTAAATAATTAATGTTGCATTACAAAACTGAACTTAACGAGTAAATAAAGCAGAATGAACATCTTCAGGATTTAACGAGGACACGCTATAATAATTAAGTCACGAATTTACAAGTGTCATATTTTGGGCAACTTAGAGGTATTTTTGCAATTGAAAAGGAGGATGCAAAATGGAAATTATCTATAATATGGACAAAAGTAAAAAAACCGACCATCTTGTAGGGTTATTTGGACTTTTCTAATGGAAAGGGGGGTAACAAATGGGTAAGTTTCCGGCATTGGTTTTCTTTAATTGCAAAATCAACGACTGTGGCGACAATGGGAAGATAAGAGATCGACGCTTCAGATTCGGCGACGCGCATTAAATTTGAGTTACGCAGTGGCGCTACCCTAGATGAGTCAGATCACGAAGGCAAATGTCGGAATAACAACTATGAATCTCTCCACTTCCGATAAGTTATTTCTTTAAGAAAATAAGTTTGTTCACTTATTTAATTGAAATAGTTCGCTTATTAAAGCTATTTTGGAAAAAAAGGTTAAAGCCGGTTTTTTTAATTATTCAAAATGTTTGGAGACGTGTATAAAAAATATAACGAATTATAAAACCCCCATTTTCACTTGTTTTGTAGCCCAAAATATGAGGATTTAGAATATTTGTTCAGATTTTGCGCAAACTTGCGCATAATCTCACAGCGATCGTTTGAAATGTGACGGTTTTACCATACTCCCTGAAAATCGTGTTTACAACCAGAGCTCACAGGAATATTCATAATTCTTCTGAATTAGTTGGTATAGAGAGCGATAAGGGCTTGAGACCTTAATGAAACAATGAGTTGTGGTAACAAAGTCATCTTGTATGATTATATTGCTTAATAATCCCTCTTGTGATTCTCATTTCTTTAAATTGCGAAGTGAATGTTCTTAAATCAGAATATGGAACTGATAGAAATAAGAGAAGAGGCAGAGTATTTTCTTCGGACCATCTTGGCTGGGTTCCTAATAAACAGCCTACTCAAGACTGAAATAATTAATGCTGCATTACAAAACTGAACTTAACGAGTAAATAAAGCAGAATGAACGTCTTCAGGATTTAACGAAGACACGCTATAATAATTAAGTCACGAATTTACAAGTGTCATATTTTGGGCAACTTAGAGGTATTTTTGCAATTGAAAAGGAGGATGCAAAATGGAAAGTATCTATAATATGTTTGACATGTAAGACATGTTGATACATTTATCATAAATACGGATTAATCTAGGAGAGGATTATTTCACTCTACTGCCTGAGAAAAGGCCGTAAAAAAACCCTTTAATTTCATTTGACAATGCATTGCCGCAATGGTGAAACTTAATAGGTGAAGGTTGAAGTTTTGTGATTACAGTCGCCTCGCCACATACATCCACGTTTACGCCTCAACACTCTCGCTACAATTGAATCAATAAATATTTATTACAAAATTTGTTCCAATATCTTTTGATGAAGACTAAATTTTACTTTCCTTAATAATTAGAGAAGTCTTTTACGCTTTGTTCACGTTTTTTTAATAACATATTTTTATCGTTGTTATCAAACTAAGTTGGTGAGTTTTTTTTCTTCTTTTTTTTTGAGCTCGTCGTTTTTCTACCAAGCTCACATTATGTTTTATCTAATAAATACTCCAGCTGCATCCTCAACAAGGATATCTGATTTTTAATAACTAGTAGTATAGTTTTTATTTCTTGTCAGTCCGACAGAAAAACTGAGAAAAAAAAAGAAAAAAAGAAAACAAAAGGGAGTTGCAATTCAACAGTGTTTTCCAGATTGAAGTGGCATGTACTACATTGGCAGGAGGTACAGTTAAAAATACATTAGCGGTGCCCCGGAAAGGCAGAGGGGACGTTTTGTGAGCCCTGAGCCTTGTCAGCGATAAAAAGCCCACCAAAACGACAGGTCTGCTCGTAAGTCTATTTTCCCATTTGAAAATACATTGGCGGTGCCCCGAAAGAGCAGAAGGGACGTTTTGTGAGCCCTATGAGCCTTGTCAGCGATAAATCGCCCACCAAAACGACAGGTCTTCTCGTAAGTCTATTTTCCCATTTTGAAATACATTGGCGGTGCCCCGGAAGAGCAGAAGGGACGTTTTGAGAGCCCTGAGCCTTGTCAGCGATTAAAAGCCCACCAAAACGACAGGTCTGCTCGTAAGTCTATTTTCCCATTTGAAAATACTTTGGCGGTGCCTCGGAAGAGCAGAGAGGACGTTTTGTGAGCCCTGAGCCTTGTCAGCGATTAAAAGCCCAACAAAACGACAGTCCTGCGCTCGTAAGTCTATTATCCCATTTAAGGTATAGTGAGACCCCTCTTTCGAAAAAAATAATGTATATACGTGTGGTATTTCATTGTCTTAGCCTACATATATTTTTGATACCATCCCACCAATTCGTCAAGTAAACCGATAGAAAAAAAGGTATTTTACTATGACAGAAAAAGGCGGCAAAATAATGCTTGTAGATTCTTGGTGATTCTGCGGCCCTCCTGCCCCCCATCTAGAATCTAGTTACCATTCAAAATTGTAACTTTCCCAGTGTTTAGCTTAAAAAATTACCTACATTTGGCCCAAGTTTCAAGTCTTTCTCTGCTTTCTTTAAAAAAGTTTGACTTTTGTCCGTATCTCCCATAAGGTCAAATCACTGTGCAACGCTACCAACGGGGTACTTGCAAACTTTTGCTTTAGGCATTTTGAAGATTTGGGTTCTTGCATAAAACCTGTACAAATGACGATACATAGTAGACTTAAAAGTCACAATATTCACTCTCAGGATCGAGCTTAGTGGCGGAGAGACGCAGGTATCATGCGGGAGATCCCTCTCTTCATATTTTAGACAGATCTTTGTGTTTTCGTACAGAAAGTGACAAATTAGACGTAATTTTTTAATGTTTTTTATGGTAAATCAAGGTATATATTTTCTTTGTTAGCACATGGTAACCCACCATCTATAGTCCTTCATCCTAGTTAAAGTCGGAGGTCGATTCCGTTTTTCGTCCGAATTCGTCGTTTGTAGATCGACCTTCGACATTCGATATCTCGAATGTGAAAAACGATATCGACCTCTGGTTTGCTCCAAAATTCTCAGTTTATTATGGCCTTTATATCGATGCATCATTTGATAGAGGTCATCCTCCAGAATTCTTGAGATAACTTCCCCGGAGCGTGGTCGGGTAAAAACGTTAAAAAAATTGTGGGGGTTGGGGTCTAAACCCAAACTTGGGGGGGGGGGGGTTTCCCATGTGAAAGAGGAATAATCACTAATCATGTCAAAAGCGCAACAGATTGGAAACAATATATTGTTGTACTATTCAACCGCATATTGCGAAAGTTTGGAAGAGCCCCATTCGATCTTTTTCATGGGTTCAAATGGACAAAATAGTACGTTGTCAGATTGCTATAGCTATACGCGCCGCGTCACTGCGGTCACAACGCCACATTGAATTACGGCTGATTGATCACCTCATATCAAGTCACCGGCTATTCACTGCGGAACTTGAAGCTAAACAGTCTCTGGAGCAGTATGAATCCTTGCCAATTCTGACCCTCTCAGACTTTTCGTCCTCTTTTATCGCAACCACCCCCTCTCTATCTCTCTCTCTCTCTCTCGTCGCACTTCTCAAGGGATGTGACCCTTACTTTATGGACGTGTCCGGAGATGGAGATGGGGGGGGGATGTCTCGTACAGCCACGGCTAAGGGGAAGCGGGGATTGTGGAGCATTAGCGTTTAATTAATCAAAAGATTTCAGACGAGCGTGGTTGTCAAACCGTTCTGAATGGGTCTGTTGATGTGTAATTTTGCTGCAGGAATATGCACGGGAAAAAAGACTGGTAGAATTTACCATCTGCATACGCGGAAAAAAATAAATGGTAGAATTTACCGTCTGCTTACCTGATTTTGGAGTCAGCTATCAAGTATGGTAAGTTTTTCTACAATATGGTAAAACGTACCGACAAACTAACTTAATTTACCATTTACTTGATAGCTGACTCCAAGATGGTAGATTTTACCCGTGTTTTTTTCCGTCGTATTTACCATATGATGGGAAAATTTATCATACTTGATAGCAGACTCCAAAATCAGCTATGCAGATGGTAAATTCTACGAGTCTTTTTTTTCCGTGTGACGCATTGATTCTCCCGTTAAAATTCGACGAAAATGACGATGCGCGCATTAAAAACTTTCAAAATTTACTTATCAACTCAGAAAATCACTTCAATTTCAAACAACTCGCGCTATTCTAAACACTATTTACAGCGGCATACTATTACATAGACGAAACCACCGCGTTTATGTAAACATCAACATAATTTATACAAACATTTGAATGTTTCGTTTAGATGCGTACAGTTCCTGTATGACTTTGTAATCTTTGATAAGCCGGCCGCGGCCCCAGAAAAGACCTGCAAGCTGATTATAAACGATTGTATCATCATGCTTATCGAGTAGATGATGAAGTGCGTGTTATCTTATGGGTGGTGCCATTCCGATAGAAACCCTCCCATCTCTACGAAAATTCTCCGATAGCTCAGGAGTCATCGGTGAATTTCCGCAGAGATGGGAGGGTTATTTCCATCAGAATAGCACCACACACAAGACAACACGAACTCGATAAGCATTACGATATGATCGTTCATAATCAGCCTGCAGACAGCAAGTGCAGCCAAGATTTCTTGTAATTAGCAGGTAACTCCATAATTTTGTAGTCACGATGTTGTTTACACATACAGGGTGGTTCTGTCCATGCAGTAGTATGCCGGTGCAAGAAGTGTCTGTTGTAGGGCGGGCTGTTAGAAATTAAAACCCTTTGTTGCGACGGTACTCACAAGTATCACCAATGTTACTTACAATTTAATGGAAAATACAAAAAATCAATACACACATCAATTTACATTAAAATTCCGCGACTGGATCACCCATAGCAATCTCAAAAATCTGATGAGACTAAGTATAACCCTTGGGCGACAAAGGGTTAAAGTGATCTCCTGAGTTAATGGGTGGTTTTTGACCGTTTTTTTAATTCTCTGAGGACCGGGTTAGTTAAAAAGACGCCACTCTTTCGTTTAACTAGGGCAGGTAGTTAACTGTTCGTACTCGGGGGAGTTGTAATTGCATATACGATGAATTGAAGGCGCCGCATCTCATAAGTGTTTTCATCGCTAATCGCGTTTTTCAGGAATGAAGACTCAATCAATATGAAATAGACCAGAGGAGAAAAAACGAGTAAACTCGGGCTTGGTCCATAAAGGGTTAATGTGCGCAGCGTTATCTTCTCCGAATTTTACGTTCAAATCAAGGTTCTATTGTTGTAGCAAAAGTTAGCAAGAGATCCATTTGGGGATTTTCGGTTGCTATTTCGCATCCTCGCAAACGACAGGACACGCTACGACGAGCGGGATGAAACGCGAACGAACGGCTATGGCGCACTAGCGGATCCAGGATATCGTCCTTCTCTCTCGCTCCCCATTAAAACGCATGTGTTAGAAAAGGGTAGAAGAGGGGGCGAATATCACTCGACTGCCCCTAATCTGTCCTTTTCTATCATACGCGTTCTAATGGGAGAAGAGAGAGAAGGATAGACTCCTAGCGGATCCAAGTTATTGTCCTTCTCTCTCTTCTCCCATTAGAATGCATGTGTTAGAAAAGGATAGAAGGGGGGGTGAATATCACTTGCCTGCCCCTAATCTGTCCTTTTCTAATACACGCGTTCTAATGGGAGGAGAGAGAGAAGGATAGACTCCTGGATCCGCCAGTGCTATAGCGACCAATGTCCATTGAATATTTTAGCGGCCGACCTCTGTCCTCTGTCGCGTTTCGGCCTCTCATGAGGCCTGCAGATGTTTTGACACACCATACGATGCGAAATATATCGGGGGTCGGGGTCGGGGTTTTCGAACTATTCAGAATGGCGCCATTTGGGGGAGGGCGGGGGGGGCAATTCCCCCCCCCCCCAAGGATTTTCAAAGTGGCCAAAAAATCAAGTTAGAGAAATTTTTTTGAAGATGCACAGCAAAAAAAAAAAAAAAAAAAAAAAAAAAAAAAAAAAAAAAAAAAAGGTCGTCCAAATTAGACTTTTGGAGGCCCCCCCCCAATCAAGTCAGAAAGTCAGAGAGATGGGTAGATTTTTTAAGATGCAAGGCCAAAAAAAAAAAGGTCATCCAAATTTTTGGGGGGCCTTGCCCCCCCCCCCCCCCAAGGAAAATCTGAAATGGCGCCCTGACTATTCTATACCCTGACATCAGAAACTATACCGCATTACCCTCGTCTACCCCCCCCCCCCCATACATTCTCCCTCAACCCCTCCACCCCCCTTCCCGCAAACCTCCCCCCGCTCCCCTACCGCTCTTTATACCGTATGATTGCCGAAGTGCTTAATCACTTGTGGGTTGATCATTAAGGTTATTCTTCAGCGTTTAGTGCTGATTTCTGCCACCAGAGCGCTACCGTTCGATTAATGTCAAAATACAGGCCGAAAGTAATTTATATTTAAGAAAACGGAGTTTCAGTTACTAGATAATCATCATAAGAAAAGTCTGCAAAATATCTCGCCAAAAACTTCAAAAATAAAGCTGAAACAAAGAGTAAACAAGAGTCGCAATTGAATGGAAGGCCTGCGTGGTCAACGTAGATAAGGGATTCGAACGGGGGCTGGCCTAGGCTGGCCTCTGATTGGCTGCAACGGGTGGAGCAAAAATGACTCGGGGTATAGGGAAAATAACACGGGATTTTCGTTCCGGGACGTTTATCTCGAAACCTAAGCAAAATCGTATCCAAAAAATTTATACAAGTCGATTTAGCAGTTTTTTCCGAACAATTTGATAGGTCATAAGTGCCACTTTATTGAAAATTCGAAAAGACTGTTTCATTTTAAAAGTACGCACAATAGTGAGTTACTCAAACACTGCTCGAACACCGCCAAGCATGTAATCACACTATTGTGCGTACTTTTAAACTGAAACAGTCTTTTCGAATTCGCAATAAAGTGGCACTTATGACCTATAAAATTTGTTGGGAAAAAATCTGTTGAATCGACTCGTAAAAATTGTTTAGATACGATTTTGCTTAGGTTTCGAGATAAACCCCCCGGGAACGAAAATCCCGTGTTTTTTTCCCTATACCCCGAGTCTTTTTTGCTCCACCCGTTGCAGCCAATCAGAGGCCAGCCTAGGCCAGCCCGCGTTCGAATCCCTTATCTACGTTGACCACGCAGGCCTTCCATTCAATTGCGACTCTTGTTTACTTTTTGGGGCTGAAAGTACCAATTAAGGAATATCGCATTTCGATACAAGAATCGATTTGCGATATTCCATTTTATGGTACTTTCAGCTTTTTTTTTGAAGTTATTGGCGAGATATTTTGCAGACTTGTTCTTATGATGATTATCTAGTAACTGACACTCCGTTTTCTCAAAATAAATTACTTTCGGCCTGTATTTTGACATTAATCGAACGGTAGCGCTCTGGTGGCAGAAATCGGCACTAAACGCTGAAGAATCATAAAAATAAAAATGATCTGTGTAAATATGGCATTTTCGCGAAAGGAAACCTAATGGGTCTATTGCGTATTTCTGCCACAACAATATATGTAGAACCCACTGACGGAACTAGGATTTTTTTCTGGGGGGGGGGCGAGCAAGCAAAATACTGATGAGTTTTTTTTGGTTTTTGTGTTTTATTTTTGTTTTTTTGTTTTTTGTTTTTTTTTTTGCTTCTCTTATGTGTTTGATTTCGGATAACTCTGACCATACCATCAAGATCCTCAATGCCCCATTTTCTCTCACAATCCAGGCAAATTTTGGGGGAAAACATAATTTTTGCTCCTAGAATTCCAAATCACATGGCTCAATGGCTGACCGTTTTTTGTCTCCAAAATTTTCTGGGAAGGGGGGCTTAGGCCCCCAGCCCCCCTATTTCCGCCTATGAATTAGAACCTTGATTCTTACGTAAAGTTCAGCGAAAATAACGATGCGCACATTGGAAACTTTCAAAAGTCACTCATTATCTCAGGGACCAAATAGTGTTGCGTCCTCACGGTCCCGCACGCAGATGATCGGTGAGCACTTACGGGGGGTATAAACTACACGCAAATATACTTACGTGCGCACCATCCAACGTCTTTCGGAGGACCGTCAAGCCGTAACACTATTTGGTCCCAGGAAGAACTTCAAGTGCAAACAACCCGCGTTCTACACTCAGCACTATTTGCACTGGCGCGGCGCGGCATAGTACTGCATAGCCGAAACCACCGTGTAAACATGTGTAAACAACATGGTAACCACATAATGATGGAATTTCCTTCTAAATATAGGTACTTGAAATATTGGCTGCGTTTGCTGTCTGGTCTTTTCTGGTTTATCGAAGAGAGGTGTTTTCTCAAAAGTAGTGACGCAATGTAGTTATCGATACAATTAGAGGCATTAGATTGAGGTGAATAAATACAGAGATGTTGCGAACCGACTTGCGTCAGGGTGGAGCAGTCGTTTGTCAATTTATACGGAATTGACATCGATTCGCGGAACTTTATTTGATGGATGACGTAAGTCGTTGTACGACCGCTGATATGGAGCTACCTATTTAAAAGGATTTGAAGCAGGGACGTCATTTAGGGAGGGAAAGACCCGCACCATCCCCTCCACCCGGTGTCACATAATGTAAAAAGCCCTATATCAGACATTGTAATTTATATTTTGACTTATTTCAAATTGTATCATCTGCAGTAACATAAAAAAAATAAGAAAACATAAAATTGGGCTCAAGCATTTTTCCAAAGACTACCAGCGCTCATTATAATGCCTTTAATAGTGGAAATCACAGCGGGGGGGGGGGGGGGGGGAGATTTTCCCCCGTGTCCAATTCAACCCAAATTTTATTATTATTACCAAGATTTTGGCATTTGCTTTTTGAAAAAGCCAATCAAACTTTTTTTTTTTTTTTTTCTTTTCCCATCATTTCTGATGGTGTTATTGCTCGTGTTAAAAATGGATAAAAAATGAAAAAATTAGACTTTTTACCGAAAAACTGTTTAATTATATATATTTTTTTTTTTTGCTATTTTTCCCATATATTTGACCACCTAATGAATGGTTTAATAAATTAGGTAGAACTATACTAGACAAATTAAATAAACCAACGTAAAATTAACAAGCAAGAGAGCGAGAGAGACAGTTTGTCTTTGTTTGGAACGATCATCACCGGATGACGTCATCACTATCACTGTCTCTGTTCTCTTCAAGGGACTCTTTCGGTAATCCGGGGGTTAGAAACTAAAAATTAAATAAAGTTTATAGAATGCCCCACGAACACTTTCTCACATCAAACTTAATCTGGGGGCCCCAGATCTCCTTATATTTTCTAAGAGAAACCCCCATACCTCCCTTTTATAGTCTAGGGGAGACTCCTAGACCCTCCTTAAAGGGTTAATTTTACAGTATAGGCTGGTTGCAGAAAGTTTTTGCAAGTTTTAATCAAAGTTCAAACAGCTACATTTGAAACAAGCTCTATTCGAGAAAAAAATCGCCTTGGACCGCAATGCACTATGGTCTGAGCTCTGAGATCGTCAAAAAGTGGCCCAATATCAGAAAGTAAACTGATCAATTTACCAATTATAACCGATTCAATACCAATTTTGATTTACTGTTTACTGCGACGCACGTCACGAAAAAAAATCGGATCTAAACAAATGCTCCATCTTACTTGCTCTCGTGGGTTTTCCCATAAGAAACAGGATCCAAATATTTATAATGCAAATTAGTGCTATAGTAAACAACAAGTTCTCTCAGATTTTATTACACCATTGGATTCCACGTACCTTAAAATATAACCGCAGTTCAAAATTTTTTTCGAAACATCACACATTATTTTACAATCACAGTTATTTCGAAGAAAGTCCTATGTTTTGTCCTTGTCCATGGGCGCACCCAGGATTTCTGTATGGGGGGGGGGGCAAGTTGTCATTTCATATGGGGGGCTGGGGGTCCTCCTCCAGAAAATTTTGAAAATTCAGCTCTGCTTAGACGCAAAATTAGGCTACTTCTATTCAGAAACTATATTGAATTAACTCTCGAGAAAAATTAGATTTTCCGAGAATCTGCTGATATTACGGAAATATCTTCATCATGCTGATAGAAAAACGGAGTCTTCAGGAAATCTAGATTTCAGAAGAAGATCGAGCGAAATTAACAATTAAGGAAATTGCTGTCGGGAAAGATGTGTTCCTCCAAGGAAAAATATGTTTCATGACATTGATACTTTTTTTGAACTCATTTCCTTTCTCATCTTTTCTTTTTCTCTCCTCCTCTTTTCCTCTTCTCTCTTTCCCTTTTCCTCATTTTTTCCTTTCCTTTCCTCCTTTTTTCCTTTCCTTTCCTTTCCTTTCCTCCTTTTTTTTCTTCCTGGGTGCGCCCATGTCCTTTTCTCACTCACAATTTCTTATGGGCACAAAATCCTAGGATATGAAACCATCACACCACGTGTTATACCTCGAACAAGCTTCGATTCAAAGATAGGTTAGGGTGATGAGTGGTATGGCGCATGGCGGTGATACGCTTTAAGAGACCGCGAGTAAGACAAGGACAAAACATAGAACATCTTTCGCTATAATTGTGATTGTAAATTCAATTGTGATCTTTCATGAATCATGTCGGTGTAAAAAGATACTTTAAGGTACGCGACATCTAATGGTGCAATAAAATGTGAGAAAACTGATCCTTTACTAGCATGAATTTGCATCCGAAAATTTGGATCTGATTTCTTATGAACAAATCCACAAGAGTGAATTAGATGGAGCATATGTTTAGATTCCGTTTTGATGGTGACGTCATCACTAAACAGCAAACAGGTCTATCACAGAGAACCTACTTTTAAGAAGTAATGGGGCTCTTGCAAACTTTTGCTGTGAGCAAATGAATAGTCCATTCTGATGTGAAAACCAGCAAAAATCACGAAAAACACGATAAAAAAGTTTAAAATTCAGTGATATACCTACGTAACTACATAAATGGCAAGATCGTAATGGCGGTTCGACGCAGGTATCACGGGAGATTCCTATCTAATACGCCACTTTTCTTTGGAAACACAGAGGTATTCCTTAATTTAGATAGGAATCTCCCATGATACCTGCATCGAACCGCCATTAAACTCGATTCTGAGAGTGAGTTTCGTGTTTTTTTAGTGTACTCATCGTCATTTTCACAGGTTTTTATGCGAGAATCAACTCTTCAATCCCGTGTAGCAAAAGTTCGCAAGAGCCCCATTTAAACCTATAAATTACTCATATTAATCATTAATCGATTACACCTCTAAAATGACAAGACAAATAACACTTATGTAGCGAAGTCTTCTCACGGACTTTGACAAGCTTGGTTATTTTTATAGTCGTTACGATCCACATCCCTGTGCATGGCTTTCGTATTTTTCAGTATAATCTTTCCGCACCCCTTCACCCTTCATAAACGACTGCCTTTCCTCGCCCCCTCGCCTTGCATGTTGCATCACGCTCGAAAGAAGGCACTTTTTGCACTTCCTAAAATTTCTCAGCGTTTCCAGAGAAGATCCTCTCTCCTCGCACCCTTCAACACATCCCAAATAGGGGTAAATCCCATTCTCAGGGGGTCACACGCTTGCACTTGATAAAATACTGATGGATCCGAACTTGTGTACAAAATACACTTGTCGTGAAGTCTTCCCATCATGCATTGCACGCGTGTCACTGTTCCACGCTTTTAGGGGCGTGTGCACGGTGTGTTTTGGCATTGCAGTAAAGTGTGAAGAGAATGCGTTAACGCTTTGACTCGTCCGCCCTCTTTTCCTCACGCTTTTCGATATTCAAGTACTGCGACCCTTGATATATACGCAGGCGTTGCGTTGCGGCCCTACTTACCCCTAGTCCCTGTGACGCCGTAATGTACCGCGGCGAGGCGAGGCGGTCGCGCGGGAACTTTCTCACGGGCAATGCATCGCCCGCGCTCCGCCGCCATACGCATGCCATTAGCCCGGGGCGCGGATTCGCGATCTTCTGTCATCGCTTGCGATTCGTCTCGCTGAGGGTCGTAAAGTGGTGAACTCTCGCAGGGTTGTCAGCTTGTCTGGTGTATTACCACTTTATGTCCCTTTTTGTTTTGATGTATTGTGTAATGGAAATCGGCTTCATTTGGCAACTTCCTGTCTCGATTGTCGAGGAGTCGAAAGTCTCATTTTAAGTCTCCTCCGACCTCCGGGTTGATTTTGTCGTGCACTTGTTTTCTCATCTCTTGTGTCCACAATCATTCATCGTGAGCGCGCGTGACCCGACGGTCATCCCCTACCGCTCATCTCTGCGTCGTCCCTTCCCCTCTCCTGGCTCTCACCGTCCTTCATTCTTCAGATTTTTTTTTACTTTCTCACTCTAACGAAGTTAGAAATTGAGAAAGTATTGCGATGGCGCAAATGTCTGTCTGTCATTATTTCGGCGTCCAATTTTTTGTTCAAAATTTTACAGAGACGTTGCTTTTAACATTCCTCAGAGGGACTTTCTCTGTTTTAAATTTAAAGCATGCAGTGGCGTCATTTGAGGGGGGGAGGGTGGGCATTTGCCCCCCGCCTCCAAGGATTTGAAGTCAGGCTCAAGAACGCGACGCGAGAACAAATTATATTGACGAGCAAAAAAAAAAAAAAAAAAAAAAATCATCAGATTTTTATCCCCCCCCCCCAAGTTTACTGATGAGCAAAAAAAAATAGAAAAGAAAAGGTCATCAGATTTTAGCCCCCCTCCAAGCCGGCTCTAAGGCTCTAAAATTATACTGATGAGCAAAAAAAAAATAAAAAATCATCAGATATTTGCCCCCCCCCCCACAAGCCAGACTCGAAATGACGCTCCTGAAAGCATGAAGGATAAAAGGTTTGATTATAATCAATATGGGAAAATGGGTAAACGAGAGGAAAAAATTGGAATATGCGAAGCTTACTGATAACCTTTGGCAAATTTTCAATATTTATTTAACCTATGGCGAATTTTCAATATTTATTGTTTCAATTAAAACTAAATTTGCCTGACATTGTGATTTGTGATTTCAAAGCGCTCTTTGTTGAAAATCCAAAGCCACGCGAATTCATTTGGATCAGAATTCCATCACATGAAAGATTCCAACGTTGCACGATGGCCCTGACTTCACTCCTGAGCAGAGCTGCCGATTTTCGTAGATTCAATGACATTTTGAAATTCACCGGAAATTCCACCGGTTGAGAAAAGATTACAGAGTTTAGTTCAGTGTATGACTGTAATGCACGAAAATACTAGCGTATTTTATCTTTTCTCAACCGGTATATTTTAATTAATTAATTAACGGCGTTTCCACCGACTGAGAAAAGATTATACAGATCAGAGTATTTTCGTGCATTACAGTCATACACTGAAGAACTATGTAATATTTTCTCAACCGGTGGAATCATAGGTGACTTTAAAAATGTCATTAAATCGACGCAAATCGGCAGCCCTGCTCCTGAGCCTTATCAAAAATCTCACCCTGTAGCTGATTATGAGAGTATCCATCTAATTTCTGAGCCAGGTGATCGCGATTTTGTCGATTCCAAATGAAATTGCGTGTTCCAAAATCAGTCAGAATGTGTGGTAAATAATACGTCATATTTAATGTGTTATTGCTATGGAAGTTCCTTCTTCCATTGAAAATAAATTATGATACGCAGGCAGCATTATGGCAGAATGAATCTATGAGCTCCAATGTTGCCATTTAAACTTGGGCCAGTGATGGGCAAAAGCATTTTTTGAATAACCTCGAATAATTAACTAAAGTTATTCGCATTAATCTCTTGTTATTCCTATTAGTTAATCACAGTTTTAACGCTACCAGTCATTCATCTTATAACAGATGAATATGCTGGTAGTGTCAAAACTTCGATTTACTATAATAGGAATAACATGAGAATAATGCGAATAACTTTAGTTAATGGTTATTAAAAAAATGATGTTTGCCCATCACTGCAGAGGACTATAAGTAAGCATCAAAAACGACATAACGTCCGCGACATTCACCATCCATCAGTTTTAATTTTACTAATTTTTAGTGTTTCAGAATAATTCTACCCCAACAATTTCAATTCATCATCGCTATCTTCAGTATTTTGAGACGCTGATTTCAAAAATGCTATCATTTTCAATAAACTGGCCTAGATTTTACGTAAATTCGAAATTACGTTTTTTTAGCAAAGAATTCGAAATTCTGGAAAAAGTATGAGTTTTGAGTAAAAACTAAGGCCGAATTTGAAATCAGCTGGTCAAAATATGTGGAAAATTTTGCGAGAGGGGTGAGAAAGAGGTATCTTATGATGAAAAACTCTGGTTTTACACTCACAACACACTATGTCGTTAAGGCGTAAAAATCGAAGACTACGGACGCAATGGTACTGGTCAGAAACTAATACATTGAATAAGAATAGAAAAGAATAAGAGTGAAAACCAATGGCCACAAATTATTACAATGAACTAAAAAAAAAAATTATCAAAAAATTCTTTAATAGTGTAAAATGCATTGGTTAAAAAGTAATTAGACGTGACTCGTGAGATAGGTGAAAACCAGCAGGTCACCCAGTAAGAGGCTTTCGTTCCTTGCTCAGTGGCGTCGCTAGGTGTATTTTTAGGGGGGGCCCAAGTGCCGGGTGACACCCCTTTCTCCATCAAAAAGCTAACTCAGAACGACGATTTCCACTGACCCCCCTAGTAGGGTGATTCTTATTTTTCAAAAATGAGTATTTTTTGTGCGAACGGTGGATTTTTTGTTCTTTGTGGTCTAAAAAATTGACCCATAACAAGCATTTTGAAAAAATTGACTCTAAGTGGCCCCTCATCGGCAAAAAGGGCGTAAGTACCAAATATAAATTTTTGGGTGTTTTAATAGTCATATGGTGTAAAATAGCCACATTTGGCCCTACAAGACCTGACATTTTCATTATTTTTGGCTTATCTGCAATCCTAATGCCACAAAAGTCCATTTTAAGATATGCGTAAAATGCTCTCGCCGCGCTTTAGTCCAGGCAATGGGTGATTATTGGAAGAACAAATTCCCATCAAAGGTTTTTTGGGCTTAATCGCTTCGTCTTGGTGTCAGTAATGACCACCTAAAAGTCCGCATGCCTAGGTGCTGTGCTAAATTCTGGGGAGGGGGAGGGAGGGGGGGGGGAGAGCCCAAAATCGATTATTTCTATATATATCGAAAACGATGCAAGGTATAAAAAAATCGATTTATGTATTTTGTTTCTGAGGTAATTTCCAAGAAGAAAGGTCCTCTGTGTTTTTACGCTCTGACGACGTGTAAGCTCTCAAAAACACGATTTAAGTTTTCGGCGATTTTCAGGAAAATTGATACCTACCCCGTGGCAACGCTCATTTAACGCAACGTTATTTTTAATGATTTCGATCGCCTTACCGTAGCATTTGGAGTGCTCCGATTTTTATAAAATTAGGTATCCGGGGTTTTTTAGGTTGCTAATTTCATTTTTGGAGTCCAAATTTCCTTAAAACGTGATTCAGACACGCCTTTTGAGCTTTTATCTGAAAAGCTGTATTTTGTGATAGAAGCTCAAAAGACTTGTCTAAATCACGTTTTAAGGAAATTTGGACTCCAAAAATGAAATTAGCAACCTAAAAAACCCCCGGATACCAAATTTTTATAAAAATCGGAGCACTCCAAATGCTACGGTAAGGCGATCGAAATCATTAAAATAACGTTGCGTTAAATGAGCGTTGCCACGGGGTAGGTATCAATTTTCCTGAAAATCGCCGAAAACTTAAATCGTGTTTTTGAGAGCTTACACGTCGTCAGAGCGTAAAAACACAGAGGACCTTTCTTCTTGGAAATTACCTCAGAAACAAAATACATAAATCGATTTTTTGATACCTTGCATCGTTTTCGATATATATAGAAATAATCGATTTTGGGGCTCTCCCCCCTCCCTCCCTCCCCCCCCCCAGAATTTAGCACAGCACCTAGGCATGCGGACTTTTAGGTGGTCATTACTGACACCAAGACGAAGCGATTAAGCCCAAAAAACCTTTGATGGGAATTTGTTCTTCCAATAATCACCCATTGCCTGGACTAAAGCGCGGCGAGAGCATTTTACGCATATCTTAAAATGGACTTTTGTGGCATTAGGATTGCAGATAAGCCAAAAATAATGAAAATGTCAGGTCTTGTAGGGCCAAATGTGGCTATTTTACACCATATGACTATTAAAACACCCAAAAATTTATATTTGGTACTTACGCCCTTTTTGCCGATGAGGGGCCATTTAGAGTCAATTTTTTTCAAAATGCTTGTTATGGGTCAATTTTTTAGACCACAAAGAACAAAAAATCCACCGTTCGCACAAAAAATACTCATTTTTGAAAAATAAGAATCACCCTACCCCCAAGCCTTCTACCTGTACCCCACCCCTTCCCTTTTCCATCCTCGCTCATCAGAAGATACAGATTTAAAAATTCAAATTCAGTGACATTGGGTAAAGAGAAAAGCACATTTATTGCTATGTATCCTCGAAGGTTTTGAACACTCACTATTAATTTGATCAAATAATGGTAATGTTTGCTGATTTAACAGAAAGTATGTAATGAAGCCGCATCGGTGCAGCCAGAAATAGTTTCAAGGGAAGGGAGAGCTTTTGAGTTGACGTACCTACTGTTCACACACCCCATTCACCGGGGGGTCTGGGGGTCCACCCCCGGAAAATTTTGAAAAATTCACACCTTGAAAACCCAGTTTAACGGGGTATCCGGGTTTTATTTGAGAGAACCGAGAAAAGTTTATGGGGTGGCGATTGGGGGGGGGGGGGTTCTTTCTCCATCCTGATGATATTTATTCTTTAACTTTCATTTTCTAACTATTTAGAATCGTTTTTCTTGACCGGTCCAGTTGGGTGTCACCCCCAGGCTCAGGCTCCCCACCATATGCCCTTACCTTGTCAGTGGAACCCGTGGCAAACTGTCCTTTCTTCCTTCCACGCACCCCCTTACCTTCAACTACCTTTATTTTTTCCTTCTTTTCGTTTTCCTCCTCTTTTTCCTTCCCTTATTTATTTTCTTCTCTGTTTTCTTCTTTTTCCTCTTTTCTCCTTTCTCCTTTTTTTTCCTTTTTTTCCTTTTTTCCTTTTTCCTTTCTCTTTTTCTTCTCTTTTCTTTTTCTTTCACTCCGTCGGGTGTCACCCCAAGGATGGTGGCACCCGGGGCCCTGGGCCCCCCGGCCCCCCCCTAGCGACGCCGCTGAGCGTTTCAAATAGACTTCATTACATCATATAAGATATTTTTTTAAGAGCGCATCCAGAAATAAATTTTGGGAAGGAAGGCGATTAATTTTTGCTCATTTTTACTTTCTCACTCTAACGAAGTTAGAAATTGGGGAAAGAATTGCGATGGTGCAGGTGTTTGTCTGTCTATATCTTGCAGGGCTGCCGTTTTGCGGATAATCAATGCTATTTTTCAATTCACCGATGATTCCACCGGTTGAGAAAAGATTACACAGTTCAGTTCAGAGCATGACTGTAATAAACTAAAATACTCGCACCTGTAATCTTTTCTCAACCGGCGGAGTCGTCGATGACTTTAAAAAACTTGCGGATATTTTAATTAATCAACAGAGTTTCCACCGATTAAGGAGAGATTACAGATCAGAGTATTTTCGTGCATTACAGTCATACACTGAACTGAACTGTGTAATCTTTTCTCAACCGGTGGAATCATCGGTGAATAGAAAAATAGCATTGATTATACGCAAAACGGCAGCCCTGATATCTTGGCATAACCTTTGAATCAATTGTCCATATACATCCACATTTTGCAGAGAAGTTGCTTTTAACATTTCTCAGAGGGACTTCTTTCTGGGGCTTTTTTCTTTCTTTCTTTTTTTTTCTTCGAAGTGTCAAATTTTAAGCAAGTCTTGGAGGATGAAAGAAGGTTTCCATTAAAATCATAAATTGGTAAAATTAGTAAACATAGGGAAAAATTGGAATATTTCAAATATAGCTGGTTTGAATTTTGATTAAAATTTGCAAAAATATTCTGCAACCACTCTACTTTAAGATTAACCCCTTGGGGGGGGGGGGGGGGGGGGGGGATCTAGGGGTATCCCCCAGAATATTACAGGAGGCGGTCTGAAGGTTTTCCCCGGAATATTAAAGAAGGGTCTGGGGGTTTCCCGGTTTCCCCCAGAGAATATAAGGATTAAGTTTCATGTGAGAAAGTGTTCGTGGGTTATTCCCTACAGTTTATTTGCACTCTTAGCCCATTAAGGACCAGGTTAGTTCAAGAGAAAACCACTACTCCGTTTCTAGCGGTAAGGTAGTTAACTGCTCGTACTCGGTGGAGTTGGAATTGCCTATCCGAAGAATTGAAGGCGCCAGAAGAGACCTTATCTATTGTTGTGTTTTCATTTGTATTTTCGGTAATCCGGAATGAAGACTAAAACAATGTGAAATAGACTAGAGGAGAAAAACGAGAAGACTCGGGCTTGGCCCATAAGGGGTTAATCAGTGGCGGATCTCGCTAATTGGCAACAATGTTTTTTTTTTTTTGTTTTTTTTTTGTTTTTTTTTTTTGTTTTTTGTTTTTTTTTTTTTTACCATGCAGAAGTATCGATTTTTCAGGGATTCAGAGAATATCCTGAAGATCGATTATTTTATGTAGGTTCAAATGGAAAGAATCCGTTGTTGCCGCATTGCACGATCCGCCACTGCTTTCAGTTAATTTCCACTTTTTCCCCTCTTATTTTGGCATTTCTTTGTATTTAGGGGACTCTGGGGACTGCATGTATTGTATGCCCTAGACTTTATTTGCTATTTTAGCCTCTTTGTGCTGGAACCTTTCGATCAGAGGCGTTTCTGTGTTAGATTCCATAGTATTGGATAATTCGTTTGTTTGTTTGTTCGTGTGTTTGTATATCATTCTCTTAAAATCGTCTGATTGTGAGTTTTAATACAATTTTAAAATTTACCGTTTTGAAAGCAACGGGGCACTTGCAAACTTTTACTGTAGGGGATTCAAAAGTTGATTCTTGCATAAAAACCTGTAAAAATGACGATGAGTGCACTAAAAAATCACGAAATTCACTCTCAGAATCGGGCTTAATGACGGAGAGACGCAGGTATCATGGGAGATTCCTATCTAAATTGAGACATGTCTCTGTGTATCTATAGAGATAGTGACATAATAGACAGGAATCTATCATGATACCTGCTTCGAACCGCCATTACCATCTTGCCGTTATAGCAGTTATGTGAGTTTATTATTGAATTTTAGACTCCCTTAGTGCGATTTTCGTGATTTTTCCTGGTCTTTACGTAAGTTTGGACTATTTATATGCTTATAGCAAAAGTTTGCAAGAGCCCCATTTAGTGAAAGTTTTGACTTTTCTCAATCTTTCTGCGTTTTTGACAACAAGTTGTCTCTCATGGCGCTCTGGCCAACGAGACAGCGTTGCCTAATGTATTCAGAGACGCCGGAAGCATCGTGCCGTATTTTTCCGATTCGAATGAAAGCAAAAAAAAAATACGGCTTTTCACCAGAAATCTGACAATACTGCACTGTGACATCTCACGTCATCAGCTGCCGCGTTTTAATATCAGTGCCGTTGAAAAGCTGTTGACGTCCACTGCTGAGCCGTCGTCATAGTGACGTCATTCGCGGCTTTGCTTCTGGCACGTTATGTTGTAGGTATTGGATCCCTGCGCAACGTTGCCACAATATCACGGATATCCGGAAGAAAATTCTCCGATTTCCCCGTTTTGAGTTTTATATTTGGGCGTGTTGCACACTTTTGCTGTAAGCGATTTAATAGTCGATTCTGGTGTAAAAACCTCCAAAAATAACGATGACAGCACTAAAAACTTCCGAAATCCACTCCTAAATTCCATAAACACTCGTATTTGCCCGAGTGCAGTGGCGTAACTTTCGGGGCCACAGGGACTGCGGTGCGGTGGGGCTCGGAACGATTGGGGGCCCTTAACGCAGCCAGGTAAAAAAAGGGAGAAACGAAAAGAAGGGGAGAAAAGAAAGAATAGGGAAAAAGAAAAACAGAAAGAATAAAAAAGGAGGGGAGGAGGCCTTCTGTTCTGTTCTTATTATTTAGGATAGGTTTTTAGGATAAGTTATTTAAGGATATTTTCCTTCAAAACCGCGGATCTTTCTGAAATTAGGCGCAATTGTTTGAAGTGAGGCCCCTCTTTCCTCATAAATCCTATATTATATTTGTAAGAATGAAGCTAAGTTCCTGGAGAACCGTTGCACCGTTCGGTAGGGGCCTGGTACCGATCGGTAGGGCTCGGCTTCAATGCTTCGGGAAAAATATAAGTCTTTCCGTGCGGGCCCCGCGTCCCTTTTTAAAATGCTAAAAACTTTTCTCTGGAAAAATTGTGCGAGTGCGAAAAGGATGCGAATCAGTTCGGTTTGCAAGGGTGGGAGAGAGAAGCGGGATTTTGTCATCCTTTTTTAAATGCATACGTGCGGACGAGCATACGATTTTGTACGCGTGTGAGCGAGAAACGTGCTGCTCTGTAAATTTTTTTTTTTTTTTAAATTTGATCGAGCGATTTGACGTTACCGTGGCGATTGTGATCATATAGTTTTTGCGCGGAGGGACCAACGACCTCTATCTAAGACCGGCGAACGAATACGAACCAGCGTAACCCGCAAGAAGGAAAGTTAGGTTAGGAATAGAGGTGCTTGGCCGGATAGGAGCACCTCTGTTTACACGTATTTTATGAAGATGTTCTCTTCCGTTTTTCGCTTCTAAAACTCCTAATTTTACACGGATTTTGCTTTTCTTGGTCTTAATAGAAGGAGGATAGCTTGGGCTTTGACCTCCGCCCTACCGGGTCCGGTAACGTTTTTTCGAAAATATATGGAAAATATAAGTCGTTGAAGTGGACACCCGTTGGTATGCTCTGAAGACCTTGCAAATCACGTTCGCCTGTTTACGACGATTCAACCTGTCTACAAATCGGCTTTTAGTCAATTTTTGAGTCTACTCCTTCACTCTCAGTCCTTTTAGTGCTAGATTCTTCAAAATCCGAAAAGTTTTAGTGGCTGAGGAGGTAATTTTTCTATACTGTGTAGTGTGCACCAGTAAACCCTCCTGTGTTAGAGTTCGTAGTTACTTAACTTGAGTTCGTACTTTCTGTACATTTCCCTTCTGGATGATTTTTCATGCCTAATATTGTTTTATCAATCTGCGCCATCATCAGTGTCTATTAAATACTGTGATTGTGGTGAAACCCGCCCGCCTCAGGATGTCGGATCGAGCTGACCACTGAAAGGGTTCTGGTTAGTCATCATCAATTTTGTGAAGTACTCATCATGTCAGGAGTGATTCCCTCTTATTCCTTTGTTTAGTCGCAGCATAATTCAGCATTGAATCAGGATTCATCGTAAAATTCCTCTCTTTGAACCATCCGTGGTTTTTGCGCATTCTTCGGAATCTTAAAGGTGAGTTTGGAGGGGGAGGCTGAGAGAATGGCCTATAAAATTTGGGTCAAGATTTCTACGAACAGCACCCAGAGGCTCATTCAGTTAAGTTCATGAAGTCGTATCGGAGAGTATTAGATGGCAGTTATATAAGGAGCCATGTTTCTTCATCACACATTTTAGCATTTTTAGCTGCTGTGACTCGAAGTCGCTTACGGGAACACTTTCGGAAACGGACCGAACCGCCACAAGACGCAACGAGAGCGAGAGAGAAACCCTAAAACGCGAGAGGTCTCTCTCTCTCGCACTCGCAGTCGCTTACGAGAAAACTTTGGGAAACGGACCGAACCGCCATAAGACGCAATGAGTGCAAGAGAGAAACCTTGAAACGTGAGAGGTCTATCTCTCGCACTCGCAGTCGCTTACGGGAATATTTTGGGAAACGGACAGAACCGCCATAAGACGCAATAAGTGCGAGATAGAAACCTTGAATCGCGAGAGGTCTCTCTCTCGCACTCGCAGTCGTTTACGGGAACACTTTGGGAAACGGACCGAAACACCATAAGACGCAATGAGTGCGTGAGAGAAACCTTGTAACGCGAGAGGTCTCTCTCTCAAGGTTTCTCTCTTGCACTCATTGCGTCTCATGGCGGTTCGATCCGTTTCCCAAAGTGTTCCCGTAAGCGACTACGAGTGCGAGAGAGAGACCTCTCGCGTCTCAAGGTTTCTCACTCGCACTTATTGCGTCTTATGGCGGTTCGGTCCGTTTTCCAAATTATTCCCGTAAGCGACTGCGAGTGCGAGAGAGAAACCTCTCGCGTTTTAAGGTTTCTCTCTCGCACTCAGTGCGTCTTATGGCGGTCCGGTCCGTTTCCCAAAGTGTTCCCGTAAGCGACTGCGAGTGCGAGAGAGAGACCTCTCGCGCTTCAAAAATTCTCTCTCGCACTCACTGCGTCTTATGGCGGTTCGGTCCGTTACCCAAAGTGTTCTCGTAAGCGACTGCGAGTGAGAGAGAGAGAGACCTCCTGCGGTTCAAGGTTTCTCTCTCGCACTCATTGCGTCTTATGGCGGTTCGGTCCGTTTCCCAAATTGTTCCCGTAAGAGACTGGGAGTTCGAGAGAGAGACCTTTCGCGTTCCAAGGTTTCTCTCTCGCACTCATTGCGTCTTATGGCGGTTCGGTACGTTTTCCAAAGTGTTCCCGTAAGCGACTGCGAGTGCGAGAGAAAGACCTCTCGCGTTTTAAGGTTTCTCACTCGCACTCATTGCGTCTTATGGCGGTTCGGTCAGTTTCCCAAATTGTTCCCGTAAGAGACTGCCAGTGCGAAAGAGAGAGACCTTTCGCGTTTCATGGTTTCTCTCTCGCACTCATTGAGGCTTATGGCGGTTCGGTCCGTTTCCCAAATTTTTCGCGTAAGCGACTGCGAGTGCGAGAGAGAGACTATTTGCGTTTTAAGGTTTCTCACTCGCACTCATTGCGTCTTATGGCGGTTCGGTCAGTTTCCCAAATTGTTCCCGTAAGAGACTGCCAGTGCGAGCGAGAGAGACCTTTCGCGTTTCAAGGTTTCTCTCTCGCACTCATTGCGGCTTATGGCGGTTCGGTCCGTTTCCAAAATTTTTCGCGTAAGCGACGGCGAGTGCGAGAGAGAGACTCTTCGCGTTTTAAGGTTTCTCACTCGCACTCATTGCGGCTTATGGCGGTTCGGTCCGTTTCCCAAAGTGTTCCCGTAAGCGACCGCGGTTCACAGCAGTCCGAGTCACAGGAGCTAAAAATGCTAAAATGTGTGATGAAGAAACAGGGCCCCTCATATAACTGCCATCTAATACTTTCTGATACGGCTTCATGAACTTAACTGAATGAGCCTCTGGGCGCTGTTCGTAGAAATCTTGACCCAAATCTTATAGGCCATTCTCTCATCCTTCCCCTCCAAGCTCACCTTTAAATTTCCGAAGAATGCGCAAAAACCACTTATGGTTCAAAGATAGGAATTTTACGATGAATCCTGATTCAAGGCTGAATTATGCTGCGACTAAACAAAGGAATAAGAGGGAATCACTCCTGACATGATGAGTACTTCACAAAATTGATGATGACTAACCAGAACCCTTTCAGTGGTCGGCTCGATCCGACATCCTGAGTTAACGGCGGGCGGGTTTCACCACAATCACAGTATTTAATAGACACTGATGATGGCGCAGATTGATAAAACAATATTAGGAATGAAAAATCATCCACATGGGAAATGTACAGAAATTACGAACTCAAGTTAAGTAACTACGAACTCTAACACAGGAGGGTTTACTGGTGCACACTACACAGTATAGAAAAATTACCTCCTCAGCCACTAAAACTTTTCGGATTTTGAAGAATCTAGCACTAAAAGGACTGAGAGTGAAGGAGTAGACTCAAAAATTGACTAAAAGCCGATTTGTAGACAGGTTGAATCGTCGTAAACAGGCGAACGTGATTTGCAAGGTCTTCAGAGCATACCAACGGGTGTCCACTTCAACGACTTATATTTTCCATATATTTTCGAAAAAACGTTACCGGACCCGGTAGGGCGGAGGTCAAAGCCCAAGCTATCCTCCTTCTATTAAGACCAAGAAAAGCAAAATCCGTGTAAAATTAGGAGTTTTAGAAGCGAAAAACGGAAGAGAACATCTTCATAAAAATACGTGTAAACAGAGGTGCTCCTATCCGGCCAAGCACCTCTATTCCTAACCTAACTTTCCTTCTTGCGGGTTACGCTGGTTCGTATTCGTTCGCCGGTCTAATAGAGAGGTCGTTGGGAAGGACACATTCGGGTATAGAAGCATTTTAATAGCGACTTCAATGAAGTCACTTCGTATGATATCGATGTATAGCTTCGACTTTTTATCACATGATTTTACGTAGATGTAAACAATGGGACAGTCACAGTGCTGCTAGATGTGTTGTAAAATATTCAGGCACTTGAGTCTTAATGTAAAATGTGTATATTTTATGTCAAATCTGGCAGCACTGTACAGTCATTGATTGATGGCTCGACGAGGTTGCTGTATAACTTCGCGAAGTAGAGCTTCGATACTTATCATATGTATTAAACGCAGATGTATAGAATAGTACAATCAACTAGAGATGACTTTGTTGAGATCGGTGCGTTGAATTGACATCTCGATTGTAACCCAGCAAATTTGGGCTAGGTTTCGAGAATTTTTAAAGAAACCAAACTATTAGTGATGATGAGTTGAGACGATGGTTATTCTTCTCTTATCAATAATATGCTCTCGAATATTACTGAGTAATGAAAATAATTGGTTTCCTGTTGAAAATGTGTTGTTTACTTTGAATGTATAAGTGATTTATCTAAGAAATCTACCAACGGGTCCAACGGACCCAGAATATTGTTACACATCCTCTTTCAAAGTTGGCGATTTGAGCTGTTTCGTATTAGTTCGCATCTCGGTGAGGTTATGATGTTTTTATAAGGTCTGTTTTTTCAAATTTTTTAAAAAAAAAAAAAAAAAAAAAAAAAAAAAAAAAAAAATCGTTAGATTTCTTGGGTATTTTTGTAGTTTTTAACGATTCATTTGATTGTATACACCTGTTATTTTTTAATCTGTGGAGTCAAAGTGTGTCAAATTAAATGAAGGCGTTTTTCTTTTCTTTTTCGAAATAGACTGATTTAGTGCTGACTTGGTGATGAGCGTTCCAAAGAAAGGCAAACTGTCTCTCTTGGTCTCACGTAACCCCCGCATGTACTGCTATCTCACTCTAATTTCAAAAAACTTATGGAGATACATCTTTTGAGCATTGAGCATCAATTGTCAAAAAGCGCTGAAAGAATGACCCCAAATAATAGGGGTTGTAAATGACCTCACGTGCAAAAAGCTTAAAAAATTAAAATGTTAAATGAAGTTTGCTTGAATTTCCGAGCCAACCTATTTTAACAAATTATTGTCGCTAATAAAGGGCTGTTTGAAAAAGGCATACTTTTCCCGCGCAAAGTTTCTTTTCCATTTTTATACAGATTTTTGATTTACCTACTAAAACGCAATGTCTTATTGTCATGTCAGTTCAACGAAAGGTTATCGTAGGTGTGCGATTTCGGTCATGCGTATTTGTTTGCTTACCCCGAACTTCTCATTTTATTGTGAAAGCATGGTTTTTCACTCTCGCTATCTCTTTCTCTCCTTCCCTTCTTTTCTCTGTACTGTTCTAAATCGTATAATCCACATGCGCTAATACGGTGCATCCAAATGCGCCGATTCTAAGGGTTTCGGCGGCTCCATGAGCGCCAAAAAAAATTGACGGTTTTGGATCGGGCCCTCTTGAGAACGACCACCCCTAAAATGGTTAAGTTTCATGCAAGGGGGTGGGGGGACGGGGGGTTATGCTATTTATGCCCCTTCCAAATGATGACTCCTGTTTTCTAAACATTTGGTGTACATGAGAAAATACCACTTTAGTATTGCAGGAATAATAGAGTAATTTTTTAGATTTCGTCCTTTGGAGCAGGATTAGATGGGCGAATAGCAAACGGAGTTAGGGAGTGGATATCAAGTCAAAGTCTTAGCTCGAATAAACAAAATCACGCGCAAGACGCGAAACGGAACGCTTGGCCGTGAAGCGGCCACCGGCCTCTAGTAGTCTTATAATTCTTAGAACTTTAGGAGCCCCTTCTTCACCGGAAGTTCAGTAAGGAAGAGATAAAAGGGCCTCTTTCACTTGTGGTAGCCTGGAAGCAACCTAAGGAGATCTTTCGATCTTTCTATCATTATTTTGAAAGCTCAGGGCCCTAAATATGTTGGCGCTCGAGCTGGCGTGCCGGCACACAGTGCTTTGACCTTATGGGAGGTACGGACAAAAGTCATAACTTTTTAACGAAAGCAGATAAAGACTTGAAACTTGGGCAAAATATAGGTAATTTATGAAGCTAAACACTGGAAAAGTTACAATTTTGAATGGTATCTTGAAGGGGGGGGCAGGAGGGCCGCAGAATCACCAAGAATCTACAAGCATTATTTTGACGCCTTTTTCTGTCATAGTAAAATACCTTTTTTTTCTATCGGTTTACTTGACGAATTGGTGGGATGGTATCAAAAATATATTTAGGCTAAGACAATGAAATACTACATGTATATACACGATTTTTCTCGAAAGAGGGATGGTCATAGGGCCTAGAAAAATCTCACTGTACCTCCTGCCAATGTACATGCCACTTCAATCTGGAAAACACTGTTGAATTGCAACTCCCTTTTTTTTCTCTCTTTTTTCTGTCGGACTGACAACAAACAAAAACTATACTACTAGTTATCAAAAATCAGATATCCTTGTTGAGAATGCAGCTGGATTATTTATTAGATAAAACATAATGTGAGCTTGGTAGTAAAACAACGAGCTCAAAAAAAGAAAGAAAAAAAAACTCACCAAATGAGTTTGATAACAACGATAAACATATGTTATTAAAAAAGACGTGAACAAAGCGTAAACGACTTCTCTAATTATTAAGGAAAGTATTTAGTCTTCATCAAAAGTTATTGAAACAAATTATGTAATAAATATATATATTGATTCAATTGTAGCGAGAGTGTTGAGGCGCGAACGTGGATGTGTGTGGCGAGGCGACTGTAATCACACAACTTCAACCTTCACCTATTGAATTTCACCATTGCCGCAATGCATTGTCAAATGAAATTAAAGGGTTTTTTTACGGCCTTTTCTCAGACAGTAGAGTGAAATAATTCTCTCCTAGAGTAATCCGTATTTATGCTAAAAGTATCAAAATGTCAAACATATTACAGATACTTTCCATTTTGCATCCTCCTTTTCAATTGCAAAAATACCTCTAAGTTGCCAAAATATAACACTTGTAAATTCGTGACTTAATTATTATAGCGTGTCATCGTTAAATCCTGAAGATGTTTCATCTGCTTTATTTACTCGTTAAGTTCAGTTTTGTAATGCAGCATTAATTATTTCAGTCTCAAGTAGGCTGTTTATTAGGTACCTAGCCAAGATGTTTCGAAGAAAATACTCTGCCTTTTCTCTTATTTCTATCAGTTCTTTATTCTGATTTAAGAACATTCACTTCGCAATTTAAAGAAATGAGAATCACAAGAGGGATTATTAAGCAATAGAATCATACGAGACGACTTTGTTACCACAACTCATTGTTTCATTAAGGTTTCAAGCCCTTATTGCTCCCTATACCAACTAATTCAGAAGAATTATGAATATTACTATGAGCTCAGGTTAAACACGATTTTAAGGGAGTATGGTAAAACCGGCACATTTCAAACTATCGCTGTGAGATTATGCGCAAGTTTGCGCAAAATCTGAACAAATATTCTGAATCCTCATAGTTTGGGCAACAAAATATGTGAAAATGGGGGCGTTATAATTCGTTATATTTTTTATACACGTCTCCAAACATTTTGAATAAATAAAAAAACCGGCAAATTTAACCTTTTTTTCCAAAATAGCTTTAATAAGTGAACTACTTCAATTAAATAAGTGAACAAACTTATTTTCTTGAAGAAATAACCTATCGGAAGTGGAGAGATCCATAGTTGTTGTTATTCCGACATTTGTCTTCATGATCTGACTCATCTAGGGTACCGCCACTGCGTAACTCAAATGCGCGTTGCCGAATCTGAAGCGTCGATCTCTTCTCCTCCCATTGTCGCCACAGCCGTTGATTTTGCAATTAAAGAAAACCAATGCCGGAAACTTACCCATTGGTTACCCCCCTTTCTATTAGAAAAGTCCAAAAAACCCTACAAGATGGTCGGTTTTTTGACTTTTGTCCACAGGTCGCTGCACTGTGCGGCAGTTGTTATGAGTTAGGTGGGTGGGTGGGGGGGGGGGGGGAGAGATTGAGGTCAATGAGTTATTAGAGTATGCAGATTCTGTTGTAGGAAGGTAAGGGGGGGCTCTCGAGTTCAATGCGGGAGGGGCCCGAGTTTCAAAGTTACGCCACTGCCCGAGTGTAATGGTGGCATATGGCAGTAATAATGGGAAATTCCTATCTTAGTTTCGTCACTCTCTCTATGATGGACAAGGATGATTCACAGAATAATCAGTCAGCAGAGTAGTGATCCACATCCGATGAATGGTATCGTGACATCTAGTGACACCGGTGTCAAATGAAAGTCGTCTCTTATTGGTCACTTCTTGATGGAGTTACAGTATTGTTAGATGGGAATCTACCATTATTACTGCCCTCAGCCACCTTTACACCCTCGCAAATAAAAGCGTTTATTGAGTGTAGGAGTGAATTTTGGAAGTTTTGAGTGAAGCCATCGTTATTTTTGGAGGTGTTTACACCAGATTCTACTATTAAATCGCTCATAGCAAAAGTGTGCTCTTAGCCCCATATTGATCGATTCAATCCTAAGATTCGTTTTTTGAGTCAATAGAAACTCAACCGTTGTTCCCTTTGTGCTTGGCACAATGTTTCTTGTCTCACACTGGATCAAAACAGCGCGCAATACGTCTATCTAGAGTGGCAGAATGGGTAACCTGCAGAACCACCTTGGGGGATTTTTAGGTTAGGTTTAAGATGATTCCAGGTTTGATTAGTTTGAATCGTGGACACCACGTCACCGTCGCGCTGCTCATAAAGCTAACATTTTTTATCTGAAATTGACGAATTTACGTAAAAAGCACAAATTTGAGGAACGTCAGCACCTGCGAGCATATTTCAGAAAGATACCCTGAAAGTTTCAAGCTGAAACACTCAAAAATAAAGCCGGAAATTAAGAAAAACGAAAATTCCTTTAAGCCTCAATGAGTGCGATTGAGGCAGACAGACATATTAATCATTCGCACTCACTCTCACTCACTAAGCTTATGGCGAAATGAATTTCATAATTTACGGCTTTAATTTTAAACCAATTTTGTCCATTTTGGGCTCAAAAAATCAATAAAAAAATTGCGCTGGTCCTGACGTTCTTGGATTTTGCGTAATTTCAGAGAACCTAAACGCCTTTCTGTTTCTCCATGACTAATTCAAATTAATTTATTTTTCCTTCCAGGGATACACTCCTTTACACATAGCAATGCAGTTTGGTAACGAGGACATTTTCAATCTTCTTGTACAAGTTTACGGTAAGTTATTTGAACATTTTGTCGACCTTATATTCCTTTTTGCTATTAATCTTTTCACAGGACGATTTACAAGACTCGCTCTCCCCCACACTGAAAAAATGCCGAAGATATCGACGCTCTGTGGTCTGAGATTGAAAGAAAGAGCCAAAAAATCTTTGATAAAAAGTCACAAAAAATCATCGTTTTCGACTTTTTAATTTTTTAAATTAAAACTTTCCAGTAATATTTTTAGATTTAAATTACTTGTTTAAAGTGTTTTTTGTCATTTCACTTGGTATTGTAAGTTTATGAACGATACATCGAGCAGAAGTTTCAGTGGCGGCTCGTGTAATGCGATGTATCGATGTTCACTCCATTTAAAACTATAGTAAAGTATCGATCGTTAGGGGGTGCAATTGAACCCTCGAGTAATCGATACTTTTCTATTGTTGTAAATGGAGTGGACATCGATATATCGCGTTTACTTCCGTTTACTTTCTGATTCTTTGCCACTTTTTGACGATCTCAGACCAGAGTGCGGTGGTTTGCGGGCCATTTACTTTTTTGCCAAGCCAATCGTTAAAATTGATATCGATGGATATACGCCCATCGTTATGTAACTGGTGATTATAGGACTTGCCATCGACGCTTTTGATCGATAATTTTAGAATAATTTATAGTTTAACAATTTTAGTTAAATTTTCGACCAATGGATCTTTATTGGACTGTTTAATTTTTTCTCAAAAAATCGATAGAGCCCAAGATATCGAAGAAAACGGGGTAGGTTTTCCCATAACGACGCTCAAAAGGCATCGCGACCTCAACGCGCTTTGACGATTCCTAAATTTTTGACTCATGGAACTTTGGACGGTTCCCCCCCCCCCAAAACGGTGATTTGGCCTACCTTCTCGATGCAAGCGTAGTGTATCCCAGGTTATCGATATATAGAGCCCAATAAATCGAAGAAAATTGGGTAGGCCTTACCACAAATGAAGTGCGAAAGGCACTGGCGCAACCAAGATCTCTTCCATCTCTCTCATTTCCCATTTGAATGTATAAGTAGGAAAAGGACAGAAGGAGGGGGTTTTATCCCCTTGTCCATCCTTGTCTAACATAGTTTTTTAACGGAGAAAAGAGAGAGATGAAGAAACTCTCGGTGCGCTACTGGCGAAAGGCATCGCTTCCTCAACGCGACAATTCCTTAATTTTTTAACTCGTGGAACTTCGGACGTTTTTTTTTTCTTTTTTTTTTAATTTTTTCTCAAAAACGGTGATACGACCCACCTTCTCGATGTGTAAACATATAGATATACGATATAGATATACGATGTGTTCATATTGTAAACGACATCCCAGGCCATTGTTTCCCCTTTTCGACGCGCGAAAGGCACCGCAGAGCGTGGTGACGGAACCCATGCGTGATTTGCCTGGAATCGCGTCAAGTTCAATAAAATTGTATTCACTTGCCCCTGCAATATGAGAGGTATGCAATTCTATCTCCCAGGAGTTGGAATAGTTGCGTGAAGCGTACGGACACGAGTTTGAGATAACCATTCTTGCCTGTTTTCTCAAACTAAAAAACCTCTTTTGCGAGTTCCTGAGTGGATTTTGAGACTTTTGATGCTGATTTGTTTCAGGTGCTTTAGCGTATACTTATTTCCACGTGATTTTACGAACGAGCTGTAGCAAAAGAGACTGGAGAGGCTGATACATGTTTTAAGTCCTATCCAGTGGCGTCGCGTGCCATCTGGCAACAATGCAATTGCTCCATTTAAACTCATTAAATATATCGAATTTTCCTTGTGCACTGTGCACCCCCTGAATTCGATCTTTTACATGAGTTTAAATGGATAGAATACATTGTTGTCAAATTGCACGCGACGCCACTGGTCCTATCTCAAAGTGTGACAGCATGGGCGATCTGAATTTGGTTTGTTTGCCTCAAATTTTTTTAACCTTTAATCAAAAATTGCGTAATTAATCCAGCGGAAATTGGTTTTACACGAAAGTGCAAGTGTTTTAGTGTGCGGCTATCTAGACACACAATTCTAATAAAACTATCCTGCGAGCCGATCATTTACTTTATCGTTAAACTGATCGTTAAGATTGTCTATGAGTGATGCTATTGGTCGAAAATTGTAAAACTTGGCTGGTGCTATGGTAACCATCGTTAAGACTCTCGTTTTATAAAGGCTATTCATGAGTAACCTTTAAAAAAACGGACACTATAACGATGGTTACCATAGCAACGGCTAAGTTTAACAATATTCGACCAATAGAATCACTCATACACAGTCTTAACGATCGGTTTAACGATAAAGTAAATGATCGGCCCGCAGGTGCGAAAATTTTGCATATTTCTGTTTTCTGTCATAGTTTCTTTATCGTGCAAATCCTTCCAAAAGAAATAGTTGTATCAATTTCTGTGTCCAGATAGCCACTCTAAAACACTCACACTTTTGTTTATAACCATCAATTTCGAATGGGTTTGTCAACATTTTTTTTTTTTTTTTTTTTTTTTTTTTTTAAATTAAATTTAAAGGTTAAAAAAAGGGAGGCAAACAAACCGAGCCTGTGTGACAATGTCCATCAGAGATTTGCATCATGAGTGCCTCCATAGCCGTAACCAGAATATTGTCTATTTCTCTCTTTCTCCATTTAAACGCATGTGTTAGAAAAGGATGGATATAGGGGCTGTCACGTGACTTCAGCCCCTCTTTCTGTCCTTTTCTAACACATGCGTTTAGATGGAGAAAGAGAGAGAAAGAAAATATCCTGGCTACGGCTATGGTTGCCTCCTTGAAGTTTCAATATCACGCCCCACAAATCCTCTCTATAGCTATAGCACAGAATAATACAATCAGAACGGACATAAGGAACCAATAGAAGCAAGTTTTGGTTCCCATAAGGAACCAATAGAAGCAAGTTTGGAATTTAACGGCACCAATAGGCAACGCTGTGGTACTATATCCCAACATGGCGGACGTGTGTGATTTGTGTTGAAACTCATTTATTTTTGTAAATTCTGGATAGAGATCTTATGTTTTCGCCCTCACTTTTATGCTATTGGCATTTTAGAATGAAAATTTCGCGGATCAAGTCCTATATTTTTTTTTTTCCGAGAGCGAATCCAGATGTAAACATCCTATATCCCAACATGGCGGACGCGAAATGAATTTGCTTCAAAATCCGACAGAGTTTCCGTTCTGATTGTATTATTCTGTGATAGAAGCAAGTTTGGAATTTAATGACACCAATAGGCAACGCTGTGGTACTATATCCCAACATGGCGGACGTGTGTGATTTGTGTTGAAACTAATTTATTTTTGTAAATTCTGGATAGAGATCTTATGTTTTCGCCCTCACTTTTATGCTATTGGCATTTTAGAATGAAAATTTCGCGGATCGTGTCCTATATTTTTTTTTTCGAGCGCGAATCCAGATGTAAACATCCTATGTCCCAACATGGCGGACGCGAAATGAATTTGCTTCAAAATCCGACAGAGTTTCCGTTCTGATTGTATTATTCTGTGATATAGAAGCAAGTTTGGAATTTAACGGCACCAATAGGCAACGCTGTGGTCCTATATCCCAACATGGCGGACGTGTGTGATTTGAGTTGAAACTAATTTATTTTTGTAAATTCTGGATAGAGATCTTATGTTTTCGCCCTCACTTTTATGCTATTGGCATTTTAGAATGAAAATTTCGCGGATCAAGTCCTATAATTTTTTTTTTCGAGCGCGAATCCAGATGTAAACATCCTATATCCCAACATGGCGGACGCGAAATGAATTTGCTTCAAAATCCGACAGAGTTTCCGTTCTGATTGTGTTATTCTGTGATAGAAGCAAGTTTGGAATTTAATGACACCAATAGGCAACGCTGTGGTCCTATATCCCAACATGGCGGACGTGTGTGATTTGTGTTGAAACTCATTTATTTCTGTAAATTCTGGAAAGAAATCTTAAGTTTCCGCCCTCACTTTTATGCTATTGGCATTTTAGAATGAAAATTTCGCGGATCATGTCCTATATTTTTTTTTTTTTCGAGCGCGAATCCAGATGTAAACATCCTATATCCCAACATGGCGGACGCGAAATGAATTTGCTTCAAAATCCGACAGAGTTTCCGTTCTGATTGTATTATTCTGTGATAGAAGCAAGTTTGGAATTTAATGACACCAATAGGCAACGCTGTGGTCCTATATCCCAACATGGCGGACGTGTGTGATTTGTGTTGAAACTCATTTATTTCTGTAAATTCTGGAAAGAAATCTTAAGTTTCCGCCCTCACTTTTATGCTATTGGCATTTTAGAATGAAAATTTCGCGGATCATGTCCTATATTTTTTTTTTTCGAGCGCGAATCCAGATGTAAACATCCTATATCCCAACACGGTGGACGCGAAATGAATTTGCTTCAAAATCCGACAGAGTTTCCGTTCTGGTTGTATTATTCTATGGCTTTAAATCGTTGAATTTAAACCTAGAAATGTTACTGGAAAGTTTGTCGTTAAGATTAAATATTCGACAACGATGATTTTTGATGAATTTTCTTCACAGATTTTTGGCCTCGTTTTTTCGACCTCAGACCATAGCGGCAGGCCCTGGCTCCAGCAGGTAGGGTTGGGAAGGATGGTGTTTGAGGGAGGGAGAGAGAGAAGGGAAAGTTAAGTGAGGAGTAAGATACGCGATCTCGTCTTTGCTTGCTTCTGTCGCGGTGCCGAAGAAAAATGTGACGGATAAAAACACTGGCCGGATATACTTATCCAGATCGAGAGATTGAGCGAGGTGTCGCGTCGCGTCTCGCGCGATAAATGTCTTGAGTTTATCTCGATGACTTATGAAGTTCGATTAATCGATGTCCGTCTAATTAGCCCCCGCGCGAGTCAACGACTAATCACTACGTGTGCACTACTACTCTCTCCACCATACCACACCGCATCGCGGGCCGACGCTACGCCTAGAGACAGAGACGTCTCGTGTCTCGTCGACATTCATATCTGTCTCTCTCTCTCTCTCTCTCTCTCTCTCTCTCTCTCTCTCTCTCTCTCTCTCTCTCTCTCTCTCTCTCCTCCCATTTGAACGTGTGTGTTAGAAAAAGACAGAGATAGGGGGCTAAAGTCAAGTGATAACCCCCTCTGCTATCCTTTTTTAACACATGCATTCAAATGGGAGAAGAGAGAGATAGACAAATTCCTGTATCCGCCTACGTCGACATTCTCGCGCCGCACAGTGGAGCGAGCAGAGCTGCCGATTTGCGTAGATTTAATGACATTTTTAAATTCACCGAAGATTCCACCGGTTGCGAAAAGATTACATAGTTCAGTTCAGTGTATGATTGTATTGCACGAAAATACCTACTAGCGTCTTTTATTTTTTCTCACCTGGTATGTATTTTAATTAATCGACGGCGTTTTGCACCGATTGAGAAAAGATTACAGATCAGAGTATTTTCACGCATTACAGCAATACACTGAATTGGACTATGTAATCTTTTCTCAACCGGTGGAAACGCCGTTGATTAATTAAAATATGTACCAGTTGAGAAAAAGTAAAAGACACTAGTATTTTCGTGCATTATAGTCATACACTGAACTGAACTCAGTAATCTTTTCTCAACCGGTGGAGTCATCGGTGAATTTAAAAATGTCATTAACCCTTTATAGACCAAGCCCAAGTCTACTCGTTTTTCTCCTCTAGTCTGATTCATATTGAGTCAGTATTCATTCCAGATAAACGCGATTAGCGATGAAAACACTTACGAGATACGGCGCCTTCAATGCGTCGTATATGCAATTTCAACTCCCCCGAGCACGAACAGTTAACTACCTTCCATATCTAAACGGATGATTGGCATCTTTTTAACTAACCTGGTCCTCAGAGGGTTAAATCTACGCAAATCGGCAGCTCTGGGAGCGAGTCAATGGAAGAGACTGGACATGCTTATGATGTTAATTTTAGATGCCTCTTTCTTCGTTAATACGACGTAACGCGGAAGTTTGAATGCCGTTGGTTTTCTTGTAAAATTAAAAAAAAAAATGTAAAGTGTAAAATGTAAATGTAAAATGTAAAGGTGAAATGCTTAATATTCTTTGTATTATTGTCTGTTCAGGCATTTAATGCCTGTAAATTTAATAAATAAATATTTTTTTTTTTTTTTTTTTTATTTATTTTTTTTTTTTTTTTATTCAACAGTACTATTACATTACTTAGTACTAAACTTACACCTACTATACATTTGAGTATATCTATGTGCTATTTATAACTTACACTTAATTTTAATTTTTAACTTTTCCTGCTAGTCCAGTAACAAAATATCTTTGCTGGACTAGCAAGTAACACAAAATAAATATAGTTCTACTCCCGTTGGGTGTAGACTGTGTCTGATCCATTAAATGCAGCAAACAAAAATAAAGATAAATAAATAATAAAATAAAATAAAATAAAATAAAATAAAATAAAATAACAAGTGAAAAAGGTAAGACAAATAAATTAATAAAGAAACACAAATAAATAAATAAATAAATAAATAAATAAATAAATAAATAAATAAATAAATTATAAATAAATAAATAAATAAATAAATAAACAAACAAACAAATGAATAAATAAATAAATAAATAAATAAATAAATAAATAAATAAATAAATAAATAAATAAATAAATAAACAAATAAACAAACAAACAAACAAACAAACATATAAATCAATTACTAAATAAAGTAAATTTAAATTAAGTAATTAAATTGAGACATAACGTTTACATTTACATAAGTTCACAGTATATACAATTAACTATCTTACAGTTTAGTAATTTTGAACACCTAGCTGCCACTATACGCAGCACTTTTACTCATCGTAGCAACGGCAAAGCAACTCAAACGGTTTCCGCCGATTTAACCTTCTCACTGTCTCACTGTTATCCATCAGTTTTATCGCCTCTTCGTTGACATGACCCAAAACTCTCGCTTCGTATTTTTCCGCCACCTCTCTAATGTATTCTTTAACATAAATAAAATAAATAAATAAAATTGTCAACCAGAATCACCCCGCACGATGTATTTTCTGACCGTAAAAACACCAAAAGTTTGCATTTTTTTTTAGTCATATATTTTATGTCCAACACCTCCTATTGACTTTCTCCCCTGTGCGCCGCCCGAAATCCCTCGATCTCGATCTTCGCTGCCCTGTCACCGAACACCGATGTCACCGATGTGGCGTTGATAGCAGAGCTCCCCTCGGCATCACTCACCGTAAATCAGGTGTCGCTTGCTAAATAACACAATCATTAGGAGCTTTTTTTTTTTTTTTTTTTTTTTTTTTTTTTTTTTTTTTTTAACATGCAGTGTAACTGCGTAGTTTATTATTATCAGTTTGATCCATTTAAGTCCGTGTAAAGTATCAAATAGTGTCGATTTGGAACACGCGGTGTTACGTGTTTTGAGTGATTTTTGACGTCGTTTTTGCATTTTTCCTTTTTTAGGTTTTATAGTTTTTTGGTCCCGCCTCGAGGGTTTTCTTGCTTTTTTTTGGAAGGGGGGGGGGGGGTAGGGTGAATTTAAAAAGCTTATAAAAGCTGAATTTTGTGATAAAAGCTCAAAAAGCTTGTCTGAATCACGTTTTAAGGAAATTTGGACTCCAAAAATGAAATCAGCGACCTAAAAAACCCCCGGTTACCTAATTTTATAAAAATCGGAGCACTCTAAATGCAATACGGTAAGGCGATCGAAATCATTAAAAATAACGTTGCGTTAAATGAGCGTTGCCTCGGGGTAGGTATCAATTTTCCTGAAAATCGCCGAAAACTTTAAGCGTGTTTTTGAGAGCTTAGACGTCGTCAGAGCGTAAAACAACGGAAGACCTTTCTTGTTGGAAATTACCTCAGAAACAAAAAACATGCATCGATTTTTTTGATATCTTGCATCGTTTTCGATATATATCGAAATAATCGATTTTGGGGCCCTTTCCCCCCTCCCCTGAATTTAGCACAGCACCTAGGCATGGGGACTTTTAGGTGGTCATTACTGACACCAAGACGAAGCGATTAAGCCCAAAAAACCTTTGATGGGAATTTGTTCTTCCAATAATCACCCATTGCCTGGACTAAAGCGCGGCGAGAGCATTTTACGCATATCTTAAAATGACTGACACCAAGGGCCAAAAGTGGCTATTTTACACCATAATGGACTATTAAAACACCCAAAAATTCATAGTTGGTACTTACGCCCTTTTTGCCGATGAGGGGCCACTTAGAGTCAATTTTTTTTTCAAAATGCTTGTTATGGGTCGATTTTTTAGACCACAAAGAACAAAAAATCGACCGTTCGCACCAAAAATACTCATTTTTGAAAAATAAGAATCACCCGGGGGGGGGGGGGTGTCAATTCGTGTTAACTGCAGCATCCGTTATATTTTATGTTTTGAATGAAATTCTTGCCCTGAAACCATCGATTTTCAAGTTTTCAGCGATGAATAGGATGGGTTTAGTTTTTGGTTGCATTTTACGAAATCGCAACAGCCATAGAAAGTTCACAGGGCGAAGGTGCATTCATAAATCTGGCAGCTGTGGAATCTTCCCTGTGAATGCATGAGAAACAATAGATTAATAAGAGGGTCATGGCCATCTCAAGAATCGAGTGTTTCTCATGTGCTCAAATGAGAGGATGTATGGTTGCCAAATTGCTATGGATCCGCGCGCCCTTAACGCAGAAATGTCTTTGCGACGCGACGTCCCAATACACTGTCAATGGGTCTGTTGCACACTTCGGCTACAGCGTTTTAAAGTATCAATTCTTATGTAAAAAGCCAAGAAAATAACAATGGTAGCATCAGAAAACACTAAAATTTAGTATTAAACTCACAAATTGCGAAAAACACTAGACACTATTCACCCCTGTAACTTTCCACCACGTGCACGATATTTCGCGAAATTAGCGCGGCACATTCAAATAATCACGGCCGACTGTCATCACAGCTGACTTCATGAACAAATAAACAGTAAACACTGACGGCGTCTGTTCGAATTCTTAAGTTTCAATACCCTCAATTCCTCACAAAATGTTGTGAAAGGTACGGAGACTGATATTTGTGTCGAAAACTTATCAAAATGAAACAATAACACACAGGAGTTCGTAGCATGATGATCGAAGTTGGAATCATCCTTGGAACTCATTTGAGTTATTGTTTCATTTTGATAAGTTTTCGACACAAATATCGGTCTCCGTACCTTTCACAACCTTTTGTGAGGAATTGAGGGTATTGAAACTTAAGAATTCGAACAGACGCCGTCAGTTTTTACTGTTTATTTGTTTATGAAGTCCGCTGTGATGACAGTCGGCCGTGATTATTTGAATGTGCCGCGCTAGTTTCGCGAAATATCGTGCACGTGGTGGAAAGATACAGGGGCGAATAGTGTCTAGTATTTTTCGCAATTTGTGAGTTTAATACTGAATTTTAGTGTTTTCTGATGCTGCCATTGTTGTTTTCTCGGCTTTTTACATAGGAATTGATACTTTAAAACGCGGTAGCCAAAGTGTGCAACAGACCCATTGTGAGAATCTTTCAGATAGGCTCTCTGAAACACTTGCACTTTCGTTTAAAACCAATATCAAATAGATCTGTCTCAATTTATTATTATTATTAATTTTTTTTTTTTTTTTTTAATTCAAAGCTTAAAAAATGTGAGGCAAGCAAACCGAGCCTGTGTGAACATTTTCCTAAGAGATTTAAATCATGGCCGCCTCCGTGTTGCCTCAAAATCACGTCCCAAAAATCCTCTCTATAGACGGTTTTAGTGATGACTTGGTGATGACGTCATTCATGAGCGTTCCAAACAAAGACGGACTATATCTCTTGCTC
This sequence comes from Trialeurodes vaporariorum, assembly GCA_011764245.1. Lineage (NCBI taxonomy): Eukaryota > Metazoa > Arthropoda > Insecta > Hemiptera > Aleyrodidae > Trialeurodes > Trialeurodes vaporariorum. Next base: position 43,699,083 of record VMOF01000013.1, on the reverse strand, counting down.
TCACGTAGCCCCCGTCCCCCATGTACAGTTATCTCAGTCTCATTTCCAAAATCATTTATAGGGTCATCTTTTGTGATTTTTTTTTTTTTTTTTTTTTTTTTTTTTTTTTTTTTTTTTTTTTTTTTGCAGAAATGAATTCCTCGAGGCATTTTAATGTAAGTTTGATAGTAATACGTCGTAAAACAAAGGCCCTGTATAAGTTTATACGAAATTCGAAACCAGTAAGAGATGAACATGAGGAGAGTGAATGGGATAGTTTGAAACGCTACGCGAGTTTTGTCACAACCGATTGCGACCGATGAGTGCTTTGTTTTAACCGTTTATTTCGCACCAAAACCATCCATAGATATAGCTCGTTGGATAGGACTTTTATGACGTGTACTGACTCTTCTTCTTCACTTACTTTATGACCCCTTCTATAGTTATGTATAATAACTTGTTGGTATGGACTAACTTCTTTGGTCGGCTTATTTTTTTATTTCTTTGTGCGAGTATTTATTAATTTATTTTATTTATCTATTTATCTTTTTACGTATTTATTTATCAATTTTTTTTCAGGAGCCGACCCAAACATCCGCGACTATAGTGGGCGTAAACCCCGTCAATATCAGACGAATCAAGATACGGCCGTATCCGCGGACACTTTCAGGAGTGAGTATACTAGCCCCCGTCATTTAAGCATGCCAAGTCCAGTCGAGCGCTTGGCGCCGCCCGAAACACCAAAGCCGAAACCGAAATCTATGATCCCCTCTCGGAGGTCTTTTAAAAAACGCACCGAATTTATTTTCAGAGGTCCCCGTCCTATTACTACGAGCACCACTCCCACCCCCACCCGGTTAATCTAATTTCGGGGATGATATGCCGAACTCTGCTGTAGTAGGTTCCAGTCGTGTAGCGTCCAATGGAGCTGTTTGCAAACCTTTGCTATAAGAGCTTTAAACGGGGAGATGGAACAGCTGAAAATACATGTAAAATTTACCCACTTCAGGTCCCTTTTGGTCAGCAATGGTTGGATATATTTTCCTAAAACTGTGTATGCATACTTTTATATATGTCTTGAAGCTTTGGAACTAGAATGATGTAGATCCATGCATTTGAAATAAAGTTTTCAGAAAGCTGAACTTATTAACTATTGAACTTATTGATTATTTTTCTCAATGGACAGTTATTAAAAACACAGTTTTAAATGTACATGAAAGCTTTTAGTTCCATTTGTAGTCCTTAAAATTCTGAGCATTTTAATAAAAAAAAAAATCAGGGAGCTAGCTATTTTAGTTCCTGAGATAATGGGTCAGATAGATGAAAAAACCAAACTTTCGGAAACCTGCGTTTTCTCTCAAAAATTTGACTAATTACATCCTGAATCAGCACTTTTAAAAAATATATGAAAAATATAATTGGAGAAAAAAGTATATACTGTATTTATCGGTTTACGCAGCAGAATATCCCCTATCAAATTAGATAATTAAAAAAAAAAAAAAAACTGTGAAATTTTTGACCAAAACTGTTTCATCTCCCCTGGCTCTGATGTAAAAACCTCCGAAAATAACGATAGTAGCACTGAAAACTTCCAATGTCCACTGCTGAACTCAACAAACGTTTTTTTTTTACGCGTAACGGTGGCATAGAGCAGTAATTATGGGAGATTCCTGTCTTAATTTCGTCACTGTCTCTATACCAACAAGGATGATTCACTGAGTTATTAGTCACCAGAGTAGTGATCCACATCCGATGAATGGTACCGTAACGCCTATAGCGACACCGGTGTCAAATGAAAGTCGTCTCTTATTGGTCACTTCTTGATGGAGTTACAGTATTGATAGATGGGAATCTACCATTATTACTGCCCTAAGCCACCATCACGCTCGCGCAAATTAAAGCATTTATTGAGTTTAGGAGTGGATTTCGGAAGTTTTTAGTGCTGCCATATTTATTTAAGCAGGTTTTTATACACCAGAGCCGACCATTAAATCGCTTATAGCAAAAGTGTACAACAGCCCCATTTGGCAAAGTTGCAGTTCGTCCATTTAATCCCACAAAAAAGATCGAAGTATTGGGTGATCGGTGGACCCCTTCCGCTTTCGACCTTTTACAAGGGTTTAAATAGACAAAATACAACGTTGCCAAATTGCAAGCTGCGCCACTGGTATACCTAACCTAGGTTTCCTCATTTTCTTCGCACGTGTTGTTTTTGTTCGATTTTTAGCATTCATTCACTTTTGAAGAATGGATTATTTTGTTTCCTTCATATATTATTGATGACCAAACAGTTTTGAAGCGATGATATTGCTATTTATTTGTCCTACGTTGTTCCCAATGTCCGCAAACAGAGCTGTGAAGAAAAAATAAGCATTTAAATACAATAAGTATAAATAAATGAAAAATAAATTCAAAATAAAAAGCTAGCTTGCAATTAATTGATGTTCTGTGCATGGGCATTGGGCATGGGCAACTTTAATTTCAGAAGCACTTGTAGATTCGTTAAAATGTTGAAGGGGATCGATTCTTCTTTTTTTTATTATTTGATCCACTTGATCGTAACGGCCGAGCTGTTGTTAGTAAAATAAGAAAAAGAAAATGGAACAGAGAGAGAGAGAAAAAAAAAAGTGTTCGTGGTTTAAGTCTGGTCATAAAATTTTGCAAGCTCTGCTGTTGAATTTTTAAATTTTTTAATTTTTTTAAAAAAACAAAAAACAAAACTTATTCATTTTTACATGATTTATATTCCAGTGATGATTAATTTATTCGTCTCAAGTTTTTTTTTATGCACCCAACAGAATGAACAGCATTTTAGAATAATGAGAAAAAAAAAATAATACCTACTTAAATGAAAAACTTTAAAATAAAGATTAAATGGATGCTCGTAGTTTAAGTATATGCTACTTTTGATCTTGCAATCGCAGGTTCAAAGAAATGTTGATTTCTATTTTTATATTCTTTTAATATTAATATTCGTTCAGTCATAATTTGTTCCTCGTTACCGATTATTTTTAGAAATATCTAATTTGTCGTTTCGCGCCAAAGAATTTGTGCTTTTATCAATAGATATCAATTTTATTCAATTGGATTCATAGACTATTTTAAGAAAAGAGACAGAAGCATCAACTGCATGTTCGTTTCACCGCGATTCATTTTGTTGTTGCGATATTTATCTCGATGCGTTCCTCTTCCAGTCAGTAGCGGCCTTTGAATTCCCTCATTTGAACGTATGCAAAAATATCAATCATTTCGAGACTCATGTCGATTCAGAATTCGATGCATCCAAATCAACGAGTCACAACTTCCCCCTTTTCCATAAACATAGCACCTCGGATATTTTAATGGGGATATTGTAAGAGTCTGAAATGTTGTGTTTTTTCATGAAGAAAATGAAAGTACTTGATGAGCTGAGAACAAAGATGCCTTTGGTTTCTAATTAACTCCCATTGTTCCGGAGATGAGATTTTGGCCCGAAATACATTGTTTTAAATGGGAATTCCGCGTAGTGACACAGAGCTGCCGATTTGCGTAGATTTAATCGGTTTCTGAAATTTACCGAAGATTCCACCGGTTGAGAAAAGATTACAGAGTTTAGTTCAGTGTATGACTGTAATGTACGAAAATACTAGCGTCTTATATCTTTTCTCAACCGGTATAGAGTCGTCGATAACTTTGAAAACTTGCGGATATTTTAATTAATTAACAACGTTTCCACCGATTTTGAAAAGATTACTTACATATCAGAGTATTTTCGTATATTACAGTCATACACTGAATTTAACTATGTAATATTTTCTCAACCGGTGGACCCTGGTAAAAATGACGACTATAACCGTTCCAAAAACGACTATAAACATAGTTGGCCAACTATAGATTATAGTCGGCAACTATGTTTATAGTCGTCTTTGGAATAGTCATATAGTCGTCATTTTTACCAGGGGAGCCATCGGTGAATTTAAAAATGTCATCAAATCCACGCAAATCGGCAGCTCTGTAGTGACACCACTACGCACACGATTTTTTTCAACTTTACACGTGATGCGTATCTCCAAGACAGACCGGGTCACTTAGGAAAAAACCAAAGGCACTGTTGTTCTCAGCACATCAAATACTACCATTTTCTTTGGAAAAAACACGCATTTTCAGACCCTTGCAGCTGCCTTATTATGAAAATAACCGCACAATGATGGTGGCGCCTCGTGAGTTATATGATGCGCCGATAATCAATACACCTACCGTCCATAAGAACCTACGAAAAACAACCGCTTTTCCATGCTTTTCGTCGAACCCCGAAAAATCGATACTTATGCATTGGTTCAAATGGGGGAATCGCCTTTGTCCCTTAGTTAATATAACCTCTATTGTCATTCCTTCCGTACATTGAATGGCTCGTTATGATATATCTTTCTTTTAATGGCGGCTCGTAAAGAAGGATGTATCGATGTTTCCTTCTCAGAAACCTATGGGAAAGTATCGATCCTTAACAATCGATACTTTCGTGTAGGTTCTGTGGCGTCGCAAGCAATCTGGCAACGCTGCACTTCGCCTATTTAAACCCATGCAAAATATCAATTCAAGGGTGCGTGTAGGTACACTGTACAGTGCACCTCCGATCATTCGACCTTTTTCATGCGTTTAAATGGACGAAATTTAACGTTGCCAGATTGCACGCGACGCGACGCCACTGTGTATAGGTTCAAGTAGAGTCCCTATGTATGAAAGAGTCTCGCCATACGAGGTTCCATCTCTGATTGGCTGCTGAAAAGTGAAGAAGAAGAAGGGGTCTATGAAGCCTGGAGGCGCGCCTCTTGTTTACATCTTCATGGAACCATCTTCACTGCTGCCTAGCTTTGAGGGAACTTTCGGCATTTTTAGCTCGTACTGATAAAATTTGAATTAAAAATTGATGAAAATGTGTTCAGAACAGAATAAAATTCACGCATTACTTTTAAAACAGGTAGTGAAGCCAGCGGGTATTGTAGGTTAGGTTGACCTAACAAAGATTACTTACTCACGAATACATGTATAAGTAATCTTTGGCGGGAAGATCGTTGGATAAAAATGTAAACAAGAGGCGCGCCTCCAGGCTCCTCAGACACCTTCTTCTTCTTCACTTCTGTTCACGTGTCTTGACTCTTTCATATATAGGGACTCTAGGTTCAAGTGGATTGAAACGATGATCTATTTTTCACTGGTTGCAGTGGCGGCTCGTGAAATTCGATCTATCTATGCTCACTGCATATAAAACTATAGAAAAGTATCGACTTATCGGGGGTTCAGTTGCACCCCTGACGATCGATACTTTTCTGTAGTTTTAAATGGAGTAGACACCGATATATCGCATTGCACGAGCCGCCACTGACTGTTTGCCATTATACGCCTTTTTTATGTATCAATTCAGTGGTATAGCTCAATTTATACAAAGCACTTTGTACGAGCCGCCGTTGTAAGTATCAATCAGTGGCGTAGCGTACAATTTGGCAATGTTGTATTTTGTCCATTAAAACCCACGTAAAAGGTCGAATGCGAAGGTGTTCACCGAACACCCAATAGTTCGATCTTTTTAATGAGTTTAGGTAAACAGATGAACAGCGACGTTGCCAAATTGCACGCTTCGCCACTGGTATCAATAAAATTATATCCGCAGCGTTTAGCTTTTAGTTACCTTTATTTTAAGTAGTGCTTAAGTATACTGTCCCCTGTTTTTTATCGCACCACTTTGTATTCTTGCACTATTCTTTTCAGCAGTAGCGGCTCGTGCGATTTGGCAACAGTGTTTTTATCCCATTTAAATACATGTAAAACAATCGAAATTCGAGGAGGCTGCCAGCCTCCGCTTGAATCGATTTTTTACCTAAGTTTAAGTGGGAAAGATGCATGGTTGCCAAATCTCACGGGCCGCTACTGCTTTTCAGTATCTTAATATAGAGTCATTTCTTGCCTCTTCATGGGTTTGTCTTTGGTTATTTTATCCTGAGAATGGTTTCATTTCTCTCATGGGAATAAAGTCTTGAATCTTCTTATCTAAATCTTTGCTTTCTGTCCATATATATAGGCGGATACATAGAAATCTTCAGTCCGCTTATGACTTTCTCATAAAAATTTTGCTAAGAGTTTCTCTCACTGGTGGATCCAGGAAATTTTATCTTCTCCCTCTCTGGCCATTTAAACGCATGTATTAGAGGAGGATAGAAGAGGGAGTGAAAATTGCGTGACTGCCCCTGATTCTGTCCTTTTCTAACACACACGTTCTAATGCGGGAGAAGAGAGAGAAGGATAGATTTCTGCAGAGCTGCTGTTTTGCGTATAATGGGTCTGTTGCATACTTTTGCTACAACAATATAGAACCTTGATTCTTATGTAAAATTCGGCGAAAATAACGATGCGCACATTAAAAACGTTCAATATCTACTCATTAACTCAGGAAATCACTTCAATTTCAAACAGCCCGCGCTACACTAGACACTATTTGCACCGGTATACTGCTGCATAGACGGAACCACCGTGCATAAGTAAACAACATCGTAACTACAAAATGATGGAATTTCTTTTTTAATACATGAAATATAAGCTGCATTTGCTGTCTGGTCTTTTTGGTTTATAAAAGATTACAAAATAATATGAGAAATGTAAGCACCTAAACGAAACATTCCAATGTTTGTAAGTTCTGTTCATGTTTACATAAACGAGATGGTTCCATCTATGTAGTTATCAGTCGGTGACATAGTGTCTAGTGTAGCGCGGGTTGTTTGAAATTGAAGGTATTTTCTGAGTTAATGAGTGGATTTTGAAAGTTTTTAATGGGCGCATCGTTATTTTCGCCGAATTTTACGTTAGAAACGATGGGTTATATTGATGTAGCAAAAGTACGCAACAGACCCATTAATGACATTTTTCAATTCACCGATGATTCTGCCGGTTGAGAAAAGTTTACACAGTGCGGTCCAGTGTATGACTGTAATGCTGGAAAATGCTCGCTTTTGTAATCTTTTCTCAACCTGTGAAGTCGTCCATGACTTAAAAAAACACTTGCGGATCTTTTAATAACTTAACGGTGATGGCACCGATTAAGAAAAGATTACAGAACATAGTATTTTTGCGCATTACAGTCAAATTCTGAACTGCAGGGGCGTGTCGTGGGAGGGTTCATGTGGGCACCCTTGTCCCGGGCGGAGCTCTCCTTGGTCGACAAAACCAGGGTGAACAACCCCCCCCCCCCCAAAAGAGGTTGTCAAATTTAAAAATGCATCAGAAAGGGCGGCAAAATCAGTGTGGAACAAGAAAAACAAAACAAAACAACAAGTCATTAAATTTATAATTCTGAGGGGCGCCAATCCGAGGAGGGCACCAAAGATTGCATTCTTGCCCCTCCTCGCAGGAAACAACGGCAAGCTCCTGATCACAGAGACCCCCCGAGTGACCCCTCTGTCGATTCAGCTTGGAAAATGGAGTCGATCGCCCTCAAGGGTTTTCATATCTTTTGCAACTGGGGCCGGTTCACTCCTGGCAGCTCAGTGTGTAAGAAGCAAAATAAAAAAAAAAGGGGAAGAAGAAGAAGAAAAAAGTAATGAAATTTATAATTTTGAGGGGAGCCAATTCTGAGAGGGCGGCAAGATTGCAGTCTACCCCCCCCCCCCCCCCCCCCCCCCCCCCCACTGGAAACCACGCACGCCCCTGCTGAACTGAAGTGTGTAATCTCATCTCAACCGGTGCATGGAGTCATCGGTGAATTAAAAAATTCCTTTAACCATACGCAAAACGGCAGCTCTGGATTTCTGGATCCGCCAATGGATTCTCTCCCAGTATACAAGCTTTACTATCAATCGCACAAATTTCTACTCTTGTACAGTATGTATTGTAAATCAGTCAATTACGCACTGTGGACATAAAAACATTGATGATTCCTTTTTTTTTTTTTTTTTTTTTTTTTTTTTTTTTTTTTTTTTTTTTTTTTTTTTTAATACAACTGTTTTACTGTTTAGAAAGTATGAAATAAATCTCAAAGATTGATATTTTTATAGTTGAGCCTCAAAATAAATTCGCTTGTATTAAGCTGAAAAGTTCTATTTTCAACTCGTTTTCTATTCATTTTGACTTCCGAGGCGAGACTTGAAATCTGGCAACGTCATACTTTATCGATGGAAACGCATGGAAACGGTCGAACAGAAAGTTGCGGGGTTAAGCACTCTCGGATTCGACCTTTTGCGTGGGTTCAAATGTCAGTAGCTGCTCGTTCAATGTGGCAACAATGTTTCCACGCCATTTGAGTCTATTTTAAACAATCGATTCGATAGTGAACCGCTGTTTCTTCAAAAACCGATTTATTTTACTGGATTCAAATGGAGGAAACACATTGTTGCCGAATTGCACGAGCCGCCTCTGCTTGTCGAATGTACAGGATGGGAGGGGAAACAGTCACACAATGGGATTGTGGGGAACCAGTGGCGTCGCGTGCAAGCCGGCAACGCATCATTTCGTCCATTTGATCCCATGTAAAATATCGATTCGAGGGAGTGCACTGTGCACCCCCAACGTTTCGACCCTTTTCATGGGTTTTAATGGACTAAATACAACGTTGCCAGATTGCACGCGACGCCACTGTGGGGAACACAATCTCGCACCGGATAGATTTCATGCGGTTTGACTTTTTGCTGACCGCGGCACTTTGAGCGATTTTTTAACGTGTACTGACGTTCATCTTCAGATTTGTATTTTGTATTAATAGTAATCGTTAATCTTTTTAGGGCTGGTCGAAGCAGGATTTTTTGAGCAGGTAACTTAAAAAAAAAACATCGCAAAAATTAGTAACAATAAGCGTTTGGTCCTACTTAACTTGCGAATTTATGTTTGCGTATCTAACGGCGGGTTTTGTTTTGAGCGTTTTTATCACGAATATGGAGTTTACTTACTCGTTTTGAAAACAAGGGTTTTCGTATTTTTGACTTGCATTTTGTGGACTATATTGAAGTGGTCGCATGATAATTAAACATTAAACTATTTGTTTTATGCTCGAATCCCTTCAAAACTATTAAGAAGAATTTAAAATTTAAAAGTTAGGAGGAAAAAGAAAACAAAAGTACCTACCGCCCTTTTGCTCCGTATTAGATTTTTAAAAATTAGTCTGTAACCTGTAATGCGTTGTAATTCGATTGATCCGATAAAAAGAATCTGTTTATCTCTCTCTCCCCCCTCTCTCCCCCCTCTCTCCCCCCTCTCTCTCCCCTCTCTCCCCCCCTCCCCCCCCCCCCTCTCTCTCTCTCTCTCTCTCTCCTCTCTCTCTCTCTCTCTCTCTCTCTCTCTCTCTCCTTATTCTGAGAAGCTCGAGAAAAAACAAGGAAAAACAATCCCAATGGAGCTATCGAATATTCAGATTTTCTTTTTCTCCTTCCCCCACCAGCTTTTTGCAATACATTTTTTACAAATCAATAAAGCTGCTGTACCTACACTTTTGCTATACAGGCAATTGAAGGGCCAGTTTAGTTGTATGAACCTCCAAAAATAACGACTGTAGCATTTAAAACTTGCGAAATCAATTTTAAAACTCAACAAATGCTTTTAAACGCGCGATCGTAATGTTGGCGTCGGACACTAATAATGGGAGATTCCCGTCTTAAGGGGTGTCTCCACCTGCGGAATTAAAAGTGCGAATAAAATGATCGAGCCAATGAGCTGCCTTGAAGTCGATAGGTCGAGTCCGATGTATCGACAACAAAGAAGCTCATTGGCTCAATCTGTTTATTCGCGCTTTTAAATTCGCAGGTGGAGACACCACTTTAACTTTGTCACTCTTTCTGTGCTAGGCAGGTAGATTCACAGAGTAACTAGTCTCAAGAGGAGTGATTAACAACCAATTAATGGTACCGTGACATCTTGTGACTCCGGTGATGGAGGAAAGTCGTCTCTTATTGGCCACTTTTTGATGGAGTGACAGTATTATTAGATGGGATTATTAGTACCCAACATAGCTATTACGCTCGCACATTTATAAGCATTTTATGAGTTTAGGAGTAGATTTCGTGAGATTTTAGTGCTACACCATTGTTATTTTTTGGAGGTATTTACATTTGAATAGAACTTTCAGTAAATCGATTGTAGCAAACAGCAAAAGTGTGCAACAGCTCTATTCAGAAGGTCTGACACGGGCCTGAGCCGTGGGGCGGCGTGGGGCTCATTTTGTTGAAAGTTATTTTAGCTTATCAGCAGGCCTATCCTTAAAATTCACGACTTTCAGGTAGACTGGATAAGAATGGAAAACGGTGATTGGTGGAGACGAGTCACGTGGTTGCCACGTCTAATCAAACTACAGAATTTATCCAATTGGTTTTCAGGTATAGGTACTCCAAGATTTCCCGATAACCATTTAGATTAAGTCCGTATTTTGATTAGACTTGGAAACCACGTGACTCGTCTCCACCAATCACCATTTTTCATTCTAATCCAGTCTACCCAAAAGTCAGGAATTTCAAGGATCGGCCCGCTGGCTGATCTATTCGGAGCGTGTGGCGAGTAGCAGTGGCGTAGCGTGCAATTTGGCAACGTTGCATTGTGTTTATTTAAACCCTTGTATAAGGTCGAATGCAAAGGTGTTCACCGAACACCCAATATTTCGATATTTTTCATGGATTTAAATGGGCGAACTGCAACGTTGCCAAATTGGACGCTACGCCACTGGCGAGTAGGTGTAAGAGCTGAACAGAATCACGTTGGAATTTAACGCCTTTAAGTCATGGTTGTACCTATCCTCAAAATAAGGATAATCTGGGTCACTAGCGGCGAGTCATAAGGGTGAGGGAGGGCCGAGGGGGCTGACAATGAGCCCAGGCTTAGTCTGAAAAAGCCTTTAAAAAAATAAAAACAAAAACAAAAAACAAAAAACAAAAAAAACTTCAAGCCCCCTTTTTTTGACCACGGGTCGCCATACAGATTCTAGAATCTCAAAGATTACTGTTTTGAAACTCAATTTTGGTTGATTCGCAACGATTTTTACGCTTTTTTACCTATTTTTTGTCCTACTTGCTGGAAAACGAGTTCTAGAGTAAATTTTCAGGAGAAAAATGGAACTCCTGTATCAGAATTGGCAACTTTTATCAAAATGGGGCAGTTGCAAGGGTCTGAATTTTGGTGTTTTTCATAAAGACTATAATAGTACTCGATGAGCTAAAAATAATGGTGTCTTCGGTTTTTTCCTAAATGTCCCAGTTTTAGAGATACACACATGTAAAGTTGTAAAAAAACGTGTGTGTAGTGACGTCACTAAGCGGAATTCCCATTTAAAACAATGTATTTTGGGCCAAAATCTCATCTATGGAAAAATGGGGTTTAGTTAGAAACCAAAGGCATCTTTGTTCTCAGTTGCTCTAGTACTTTCACTTTCTTTATAAAAAACACAACATTTCAGACCCTTGCAACTGCCCCATTCGGGATTTTCAAGGATCGGCCTCCAAAACTAGCCGAATTTTGACTTGGCCGATGCTCCTTTAATTGGGTCTGAATTTCAGAAAGCTTTTGATGAGTTATCAGTGTGACTTTAACATAATGTTTGCGTATCCCAGCTTTTTTCCGCAGCTATTTCGTGCCGGTTTTGGCGAAAATTTCGTCCGAAAATTGATCCTGAGTTTAGGCAGCCGAGCGCATACACTTGTTCTCAACAAGGCTCAAGAATAAATACAGTGTCTTCAAAAAGTCCGGGAACGCCCTTGTAACTTCTAGACGATTGATTTTTTTAATAAAACGAAATTTTGCAGGTGGTCTTGTACCATCGTGATGCACTTTTGGGCATAATTAAACTTTTCGGGGGGCTCCCGGGAATGGGCGCTAGGGGGGGGGGCCCTCCCCCAAAAATCGAATATTTCAAATGACGACCCCTATTTTTTATTATATCACTCAAAAGGGCATAACAGTCTGAGACTTTGAGCGCAAACCGCAGGTCGATATCGTTTTCTGTGTCCTATTTATCGAAGTTTAAAGTTCGATTTAGACCAATTTTCACAAATTTGTAGCTCCCTCTACAATGTTCCAAATTTTAAAGACGTTGGGTGAGAAATGTTCTACTTAATAAGCACTTTTATAGACGTTAGTCCCGAAAAAGTGGTCCAAAATTAATTTTTGGAAATCTTTAAAAAATTTCCGAGGTTAACTCTCTCATTGCATGATGAAATTGAATGAAAATGGTTTTAGTGAGCTTAGGGTCGCCCCCCCCCAACTGAAATTATTATATAGTGCATGTGTAGAATTTTGCATCGTGTAAATACTTTTCTTTTATTTATTTTGGGAATACGTCAGCATGCTCTGCGCATTTTCTTTCTACCCCCCCCCCCAGCACTTCACTATACCTACCTCCTCCAATGCTTATACCTACTCTATGTAGCCTGAACACTGATCGCCCGTCTCGGCATGGCGAGCGAGCGCCTTGTTTGCCTCCACCTGCACCGCACCATATCCACATTCCCCCAAGTTTTCGCTTTGTTTTGGTAAGTAAGAGATCGATTTATTTTCCTTTCTTAAAGTGCATCTTTAGGCTGATTTTTTGCTATGCATGGAACCTGCAGTGGATCCAGGATATGTTTCTGGGGAGGGAGGGGGGAGGGGGCACGCCCATTAATCTTTAAATTCCAAGCGTTGCAGTTAGACATTTTGGGCTATTTTTTGTTCAAAAAAGGCATACTTTGATGCTTGGGGGGGGGGGGGGGGGGGGCACTCCCATGAATTTTTAAATTTCAAGCGTTGCAGTTAGAAATTTTGGACTGTTTTCTGTAAAAAAAAAAAAAAAAAAAAAAAATGAGGCTTCTGGGGGGGGGCACGTGCCCCCGGTGCCCCCTTCCCCCTCCGTGGATCCACCACTGTATGGGACACATATAGAACAAGATATAACGGGTTGCTCTCAGCGGTGGCTCGTGCAGTCTGACAACCGTGCTCTTTCATTTATTTATTTTTATTTATTTTGAAAGATTTAATACATAGAACACCCGTGGGCGTTATGGCACAAGTCACGTATGGTAAACTTGACAACTTTAATCACAAATAATAAACTTAACCTGCTTATAATCACAAGATAGTTTTTTGGGGTCCTCACCCGAGAAACTCCTCAAGAGTATAGTAGGCCCCCGGAGCCAGCATCTTCTTCACTGCATTTTGGTTTACTATTTAAATCTATGCAAAAAGATCGATACTAGGTGAGGCATGACACCTCATCAAATAATTTATTTTTTTACATAATTTTAATTGGAGAGAATCCATTATTGCCAAATCGCACGAGCCCACGAGCCGCCACTGGTTATTCTTACTTGAGTATGGTTTGTTCAGCCTTCGGATTTAACTACCTAGTTTGGTTTCAAACATGTCTTGCGCATTCCGTTTTTATTTAATGTTTCTATGCTCAAGATTAATCGCATGGAAAGCACCAAGCCTATTGGATACTGTGTGTTCCGATCCATTTTGATGGAATACTCGAACCGCACTGGCTATAATCGTAGTTAAAAAATGTAGCGTTCTTTTGTGTTCTATCGTGTTCCATCGCTTTCCGATTTTAAAAAAAAAAAATTAGCATATTTGCACTTTTTCTTTACCTCTGGTCACTAGCGGATCCAAGTTATTGTCCTTCTCCCTCTTCTCCCATTAGAATGCATGTGTTAGAAAAGGATAGAAGAGGAGGCGAAAATCATGTGACTGCCCCTAATCCGTCCTTTTCTATCATACGCGTTCTAATGGGAGAAGAGAGAGAAGGATAGATTCCTGGATGCGCCAGTGCCTCTGGTGCTGCATTTTCCTTTCAGTATCTATACTATGTACTATAGTATTCACCGGGACTACCCAGAGAGTAAGAGGGGGCTGTTCGGAAAGCCTGTAGGAAAGTCACATTTTTTTTTTTTTTTTGCAGCCAGAGCACATATCGCATGTTTTAATTTCAGCTTTCATTTCTTTTTTATTTACTCATGTAGAGACATGGATTAATTACTTTGACTCGGTTCCTCATTTGCTAGGATGATACCTATGTACCACAAAATTCTTCCGCTTAGTATTATGCTCATGTACAGTACATTTAAGTAATTGCACTCAATACTCTATTAAAAAATAAAAAATAAAAAAAATATTTGGGTATCCAAATCTTCTATTTATCTGTTTTATTATTCTATTATTTTTTTTTTTTTCTTTCTTCTCGGAAAAATCAACTTGAATCGTAAATTTTTTGTCACATTATCATTATCGTATTATTATTATTAGTCACAATTTTGTGAATTTCTCAATTTAATTTTATATTTTTTATATTTTTTTCAGAAATTAAAGCTCGGAAAAAACAGTCAGGTATGTACATTATTTTGTTAATTTACTTCACTATTTTTTTTCTACGATTAAAATTTACAGTATTATTCAAAAGTTAAACAAAAATTTTTTTACATAGGTTTTAAAATCAAATGGTCTGGAGATGAGACTCAAACTATTTTGTGTATGCAACTTTTTTACTTTCTAGCTCTCCCCCCCCCCCCTCCCAAGGAGAGAAAGTATTGTCATCATGAAAAATTTGGAAGTTGGGATTATTCCATTTCTTGGCATTTCAGGTGCCCCTGAGTTCAAAAATCATATTCCCAAAAAATGTCTGTCCATCAGTCTGTGACACATCATAACTTCTAACCTATGAGTCCATTTGCATTCAAATTTGGCAGGGTTGGTTCTTTCTGATAGTTCTAGAGGAGGTTATTACTGGTTTTTCCTTAAACTGAATCTTAGGGTTGTTAGGGGGATTTTACCCCTAAAATAGGGTAAAAATTAAAATTTCTAAAGGATTTTTTCCCTTTCTTTTTTGTTGTTTTCTTTGGATTTTTTTCAATTTTTTATTTTTCATTCTAGATTAGATAGGGAGTCTAAACCAGTAGCGGCCCGTGAGATTTGGCAACCATGCATTTTTCCCGCTTAAACTTAGGTAAAAAATCGATTCAAGCGGAGGCTGGCAGCCTCCTCAAGTTTCGATTGTTTTCCATGTATTTAAATGGGATAAAAACACTGTTGCCAAATCGCACGAGCCGCCACTGGTCTAAACTGGTTTTCATTTCTTTGTTTTTTGTTTTTTGTCTTGTAGAGCCAAGCATGTTGTTATTCTTCAATATTGATGAATCTATCTCTTTCTTTTTTTCAGAAAAAGATTTAGGATTCTTGAGGATTGGGTCTTTGAACGTCAGAGTGAAGAAGACAACTGAAGCATTTAGCAACTTTTTAGGGAAAAGCCAAAGCTCTGTTGAGAAACTTCACAAATCATGGGGCTCAGCTGATAATATTCAACAGGTGAGTAAATTTCACGTTTCTCCGTTTTGAACCTTGACGGTTTCTTAAAGTGATTCCACGGTCGCTTGGTTCGAACCGTAGACACCACATCGTGCTGCTCAAAAAGTCAGTAGTTTTTGGCAAAAATTGATGAATTTACACAACAAGTACACTTTAGAGGAACGTCAGCATCTGCAAGCGTACTTCAGGAAGATACCTTGAAAATTTCAAGCCGAAACACTCAAAAATGAAGTCAAGATATCGGAACTACAAAAATTCAATGAGTGCAAAAGAGGCAAATCTACGTAGTATTACTTTATTTATTTATTTATTTATTTATTTATTTAAGTTTAGTACAGGAGCCCTGTTACAAAGGGCTATAATACAAGTCAAGAAAAACATATGTAGGTACATTGTAGAACAAAGAAACAAAGAACATAACGGGGTAGTATACAGACAAATACATGTCATAAAGTAATCAAGCTGTATTACATATTAACCAGTCATTTCGGTAATCTCAGATACAGCATAGAAGGCATGTTCGAGTAGAAAATTATTGAGACCAGGTAGAAACTTGTCGGTCTCATTTTTAAATACTTCTCTAAGAGAGCAGGGTAAAGAATTAAATATTCTGATTACAGAGAGCTTAGGGTCTGCTTCTGAGACCTTGAGTCTAGTGACACAAGGTTTGATGTAAATGTGCCTATGAGATGGTTGAATCATTGCAGGACTGAGAATCATATTATTTAAGGAGTATTTGAATAAATCAAGTACGTAGAGGGATGGTAGGGTTAGCAACTTGTACTCATATACTATGTACTCATGGTTAGTTACTCATACTCACTAAGCTTTCGGCAAAATGAATTTTAGTATTGACGCATTGATTCTCTACCAATTCTCCTTGTTCAGAGCTCAAAAAATCCATAGAAAAAGCATCCAGGTGTGGATGTTCCTTGGATTCTGCGTTTTTTCTTTGTTTTCAATTTAAAATGCCAAAAACACGACTTTCCTTGACACTATCCATCAGCCTGAAATCTGGAACAGTTTTGCCTGGAATCACCTTAAATTTTCTTGGGAAAACCTTAAAGTTTATTAATTCAATGGAATTTTTATCAGAATTTTTGATGCAGCTATGCACAGTTCCTAGGATCAGGACCGACTTTAGGAGCAACTACGCTAAGTGCAACATACATATTTTGCATGGTGTCAAACAAGCCATACCACAGAAAAATCTTCATTTTTTTAACAGACTGTTGGAAAAGTTTTGTTAGTCAGGCAAAGTCATGTTAGCTAATATTCTACAATAATGGGGCTCTTGCAAACTTTTGCTACGGGGGATTGAAGAGTTGATTCTTGCATAAAAACCTGTAAAAATGACGATGAGTACCTACACTAAAAAATCACAAAATTCACTCTCAGAATCGGGCTGAATAGCGGAGAGACGCAGGTATCATGGGAGGTTCCTATCCAAATTGAGACATATCTCTGTGTTTCCGTAGAGAAAGTGACAGATTATACAGGAATCTCCCATGATACCTACGGTGAAGCGCCATTACGATCTTGCCGTTAAAGCAGTTTTGTGAGTTTATTACTGAATTTTAGACTTTTTTGGTGTGCGATTTTCGTGATTTTTGCTGGTCATTACATCAGACTGGACCATTTATTTGCTTATAGTAAAAGTTTGCAAGAGCCCCATTGCTTTCTCAAAATCTCAAATTTGGAAGAAAAAAAAATTTTTTGGCAAGGACCTCCGGACACCCTCCCATCTGATGGGTATTCCGGATTCCCTTAAACCCTGTTTGAGCATCTATGCTGAATGTGAAATGGTAATTCTTCACTTTTCCAGAGGTGGTGAAAAATTAAATCTTATTTTATCAAGTATTGGGGGGGAGGGGGGGGGGGGTTAATGTAAACCGAGGATGGCTTTGAAACCAGAGAAATGGAAGATTAAGTAAACAAAAGCATCACAAGAATGAAATTTCTTGCCAATAATTTTGACCTGAAAAATTGGTTGTGGAAAGCTCAAAATTGTATCAAAATGTTGTTTAGTTTTCAGTCTTGAACACAATGTTCAAACATTTTCGAAAAATTTCCCGTAGATCCCTGCAGTTGAAGGTCAAAGGCAGCAAAAGCTATGGTTTCAGAAAGCGTGCGACGGTGTCTAACGGATTTGAATGTCACTACAGGTTGTTACGGATTATCCTTAAAGGGACGAAAAAAAAAATAATGCAATCAAAAGTATTCAACTGACTGAAGTACTGAAGGTGTATGAAATTCATTGACATTTCTAATCGTTTTCTTATTGTTTTCTTTTTTTTTGCAGAATGATAATAAAGCAATGCCTCCACCTAAATTTGCACCAATTAAGAAGCGGAAGTCCAAAAGAGCCCAAGATTTTTTCAGTCAAAGTACTCCGTCAACTCCTGATTTAAGAGAAGCAGTGACAACCAGTTCAGCACCAAAGTTCTCAGAAAATACTAATGATTCCGACTCGGACACAGCTTGCGGGTTTGGCTCAAATTGGCAGCCTTAATCCTACTGACACTCATCTCTAGATAGTATTTGAAAAAAAGATTTAAGCCAAAAACCAGTGTTGGGCTGTTATAGCTGATTAATTTTCTGGATTCAAATGCATCTTGTTCGTTCCTAAAGCTTACAATCTTTCGCCTTTTATATCAGTGTCTCCTGCACAAATGGGTGCATTACAGAGACAAATAGAGATGAAGCACTACGCTAAAATACATAAGGAAGATTTGAGGCACACTGAATTTTCGGAGATTCAACAAAATAACATGTAAAGCAACTGTCAACAACTTTTGATGTCGCAGGGTGTTGGACGGTGACATTCGGTAGACACAGGGGGGATAGGCTGGGAAGTGTAGAGGAGGCTGCTCACCATTCAACACCGTGCGATATCAGAAAGGCGTTGACTGTTGTTTTGTTGAATCCGCAAGATTTCAGTGTGCCTCTGCTGCAGCCAGTTAGTGCTCCGTCTCTATTTGTCTCTGGTGCATTATAAAATTTAGGTATTTCTAGTTTTACGTAGATTTTGTTCTTTTCTTGCTCTAATTTATTCCAGACTTTCTAAGCTGCACGGTTGCACTCTTTTGTTCAAGGCAATCGAAGGATCGATTCCAAATCAGATGTAAAAACCTCCAAAAATAATGATGGTAGCACTAAAAACTTACAAAATCTACTCTTAAATGCATATAATGATTTTAAATGAGCAACCGTAATGGCAGTATTGGGCACAATTAATGACTTAATGAGAGATGCCCATCTAATAATACTGTCATTCCATCAAGAAGTGGCCAAAAAGAGACGATTTTCTTTCACCACCCGTGTCATCAGGTGTCATAGTACCATCAATGGACTGTTAATCACTCCTCTGGTGGCTAGTTACTCTGTGAATCGTCCTTCCTAGCATAGAAAGAGTGACAAAATGAAGATGGGAATCTCCCATTATTATTAAAGCCTAGCAGCGCCCAAGTGTACATATTTAGAAACATTATATGCATATAGGAGTGGATTTTGCAAGTTTTTTGTGCTACCATTGTTATTTTTGGAGGTTTGAACAGCAGTTTAAACCCTATAAAGGCAGAAAAACAGAGGGTTTGCTGGTGCTTAAATAACCTCATTTGAAAATGTTATTGTGTGCAATTGTGCATATGAAGTGTTAAATTAGGTTTTCTTAATCTTCTGATGATTAGACCATACGCTCCGACTGTCAGATAACTAAGAGAACCCAGTTTTCCACTTCATGTAAGAACACTTTGAAATCAGGATTTTTTAGCTCAAGTGCATCCTCTATTTTTTCTAGCCTTTTACCAAAGTAATCCTCAATTCGCTATTGTTGAAATGAGTAACCATTAGGAGTTGAGTTTTGTACATTCGCTTGATCAAAAAAGCGAGAGTATATCAGCCGTTCCAGGGTGGCAAACATCTCTGAAAAAATTAGTAAAACTATTTGTTATTCGTGGGGGAGATAACGAGTTTTAAGTAGGTGGGACAAAGTCCCATCCTACATCGGTATTGTAAATGCAGGCGCTTTGTAAAAATTACAATCAATAGGTGATTATCGGTTGCCTGGCTTAACGTAACATAAATTGCTTAGCCAAAAAATTAATCAACTTTTTTCCAAAGACGGGTTATTCTCATCAATCATCACAATTTCGATTTTTATTGGCTATTAGTTCTAGAAATAGAGTGTTGTGTCAGTGAGGCTCTTGGTTGCTAACTTTTGTTACAAGTGAGTGAATAGCTAATTCTTGAGCAAAATCTTGCAAAAATTAGTATGAGCACCTTAACAAATTACGAAACTCATTCACAGACTCACAAAATGACCTAAAAATTTATGATGTAATGGCAGAGCTACCCAGGTACCATAAATTCCTATCTAATTTGAGGGTTTCCTCTGATGTGTTTTTCTGCAGAGAAAGTGATAAATTAGACAGGAATCTCCTATGACAACTGCGTAGCTCCATTATTTAAGAGCAAAGATAGCGGAGCTATGGTGGTGTCATAAGAGATTCCTATCTAATGGGTCTGTTGCATACCTTTGCTACAACAATATAGAACCTTAATTCTTTTGTAAAATTCGGCGAAAATAACGATGTGCACATAAAAACGTTCAAAATCCACTCATTAACTCAGGAAATCACTTCAATTTCAAACAGCCCGCGCTACACTAGACACTATTTGCACCGGTATACTACTACATAGACAGAACCACCGTGCATAAGTAAACAACTTCGTAACTACAAAATGATGGAATTTCTTTTTAAATACGTGAAATATAAGCTGCATTTGCTGTCTGGTCTTTTCGGTTCATCAAAGATTACAAAATATTATAAGAAATGTACGCATCCAAACAAAACATTCCAATGTCTGTAAGTTCTGTGGATGTTTACACAAACGAGATGGTTCCATCTATGTAGTTATAAGTCGGTGATATAGTGTCTAGTGTAGCGCGGGTTGTTTGAAATGGAAGGTATTTTCTGAGTTAATGAGTGGATTTTGAAAGTTTTTAATATGCACATCGTTATTTTCGCCGAATCTTACGTTAGAAACAATGAGTTATATTGATGTAGCAAAAGTACGCAATAGACCCATTTGTCTTTCTCTCTCTCTTGAAACATGCAGAGGGAAGCCTCAAATTAGATAGCAATCTCTCATTTTACCTGCGTACCTCCGCCATTATGTCTTGAACTTTAAAGTCATTTTGTGAGTCTGCGAAAGAATTTTGTAATTTTTTGACGTATGTGCTCCTCATTATTTTTGCTGGATTTTGCTCAAGAACTAACTACTCAGTTGCTCATAGCAAGAGTCCAATTGTTGAACAAAATTTTCAAGTGAAAGTATTAGCGCACTTAGATTTTTGATTCCATTAATTTTTCATTCAACATTAATTTCTTTTTAAGACAATCGTCAGAGCAAAATTATACTTTTCAAAGTCAAAAGCCCCATTTTATTCCCAACTATTGTTAATCACCATTCCCTCTTTTATTTTTTGTGAAAATAAAGAATAATAATTTGACAATCTGAAAGTTTGTCAAGCCTCATCTTTCTGATCTGAAACAAGTTATTGTGAATTTCTTATATTATTCATGACTATTTTATCATTGACAGTTTTTTTATTTTGTACCCTTCTCAATATTGATAGATAGTAAGAAATTTCTTACCCAGGCAGGTAATTAATTAATAATCAGGAATTGTCAGACCTGATGAATTGAATATTTTTGCGCAGAAATAAATTTTCTGAAACTCCGCTCTTTATTGTTAGCTCGTTTTTTGTTTGTACTCATCACTGTGCATCATTTTGATGAATTTAATTTTTGGTAATGATTCTCACAATCCTGAGTCTCTGGGGTCGTTTATTTACCATTTAGTTGTTGAATAGAAATAATTAGTTATTTAGTTCTTGATCATTGTTTTTTGTATAAATATAAATACTGCAAATAAAATTGTATTTTGAAACATAGTATTTGATTTTATTGTAATCTAATCAGCACACGAAGATTAGCGTTTGATCATTGATTGATTCAGAAAGAGAATTGGTTGAAAGAGGAAAAAATATGGTGCATCCAGCTCCCATTAGGAGCGTCACCCCCCCCCCCCCCAAATCATAAAAATCCATGAAACTTTTGAAGGTGATAAAGCCATTAGTGAGCTGTCAGAATATGGTTATTTTCATTTTAAACTAGAGAAGTGGATAAATTAATTGTTCCAAAGTTTTCAGAGCGTTTAGAAGGGGGGGGGGGAGAAAAAAAAAGAGAAAAAAAAGAGGCATTGAGACAAGAGAGAGCGAGAGAAAAGATCGTAGAGAGACACATAGATTGCCCAAAAAATTCCAAGAGCATACCAGTCCTAGTGTGCTCTTGAGTCTTGAGATATCTCCTTTCCTCAGGGTGTCACGCTTGGTGCGGTATCCCTCTTGTCCTCTTTCCTCACAGTGAGGTACCTTGGTTGGTATCTCCCTTCCTTCCTATTCCCTTTTTGTATTCTTGGTCCAGTCGTTCACTTTGAAATACAAGCATAACGAACGCAAGGTTTGGGCGGCTGGACTTTACTACTACTACTAAACTACTAAAATTTGGTCAACAAGAAGAGGAGGGGGTCAAAGTCAAAACCTTTGATGACCCATGACTTTTTATTGAAACAATGTATTGATTTAAACTTTACACCAAAATATGAAACTCTAAAAGATCTTTAACTTATTGTAAGAATACAGGTCCATGTCCAATTTTGCAAAAAGTAAATTAAGCAATAATCATTTTTTAGTTTTTGAGATTGAAAAAAACTGTCGAAACTTGGTTTAACTTTTTCAAAAATTTATATCTTCACTTATCAATAGAAAAATCTACTGAACACCCATCTATTGGCGTAAAGTTCAAATCGGTAGATTGTTTTTATCAAGAGGTTTGAGAAGTTAAGGGTGATTTCAGGATTACGGGAATTGTATGTCCCGAGGGGCTTCAGACCATGCGTAAAGGGTGACAAGTTAAACAGCAGTGATTTTTCATCGAAACACACCGTATGAGGGAGGAAAAAGTTATCATTGCCTCTGAGAAATCACATTTTTTCAAGCGGAATTCATACACTTTGTTACTGTCCCCAAGAGTGAATCTTAGATTTAAAGGGTAAGTTTTCTACAAAAAACAATCATACACCATTGCTGTGCCAATTTTTATCTTAAAGTGAAGTAAAATAGTTACTTAAACGGTAAATCTGGACTTTGAATGAGTTTCAAAGTGGAGGAAATCACAATCAGAACGGACGGGGACGGCGACCGCAAGTGCTTACACTTTGTTACGCATTAAAAAAGTGCGGTGATTCAGGTTGCAGACAAGAATCCCCTGAGTTCCCCGAACCTTCATCGCATCAAAAGGTCAAAAACATGGACCAGCTGATACCGATCAGTGATATTTGTTTGTTAATATTGGCCACTGGAGTCATTTTTTGCGTTAATTCAAGACGTGTGGTACCAATCACTCGACACAAAAAAATGCAATAAACACCTAATTACTACCCAAAATTCAATTTGAACAAATCATGGATGAAAAGTTGGCAACAAGCTAGTGTGTTTGAATGCCCATTCATAGATTAACTCATTTAATTCCCTTCCCTGACATTCTACAAAATACGCAAATTTGCTGCGTAACAAAAAACAATGATCACAATCAAAAGGGATTGGTATTAGATTATATGAATGCATCTAAATATCATTCCACCTGCTGATATCAAGGTGTAATTGGTTTATACTTATCATTCAGCCTAATATTTTACCTTTTTTTTTTACTTATTTACTCAACTAATTGATTCTGTTGGAGAGGAATGAGTAATTATAATACTCACAGAGTTAACTGAATTTTGGGGTTTATTCACCTAGCTTTTAACACAACTTTTTAAATTGCAAATTATTGCAAGATATCTTTTAAGTTAAAGAAACTAGAGAGTCTTGGGTTGCTTTTCATGCCGAGGAAAATCGAGTAGAGGTAGTTTCAGAAGTGTAGGCGGACCTAGACCGATAATCTTTTGAATTTGTCAACATTATTTCTGATATTTCTCGATGAAAATGAATAAAAATGAAATTGAGTGTTCACTTTTCAATGAGAAAAACTTTAAACACAAAGGAATAAAGTCAGGGACAAATTCGGTATTGATTTGAAGGAATATAAGTTGAAAATTCGCCAAAGATTATGGTTTATGTCCGCCTACACTTCTGAAACTACCTCTACCTACCTATTCTCGAGTATATCATGCAAAATTTCATTAGAATCTACCAATGTTAATGGTTTTTTCCCTCATGTATTTCCGAGATTTTCCGGTTGATGCGTGATTCGTCGCAACTTCAGTTGATGAATTTGAGGACCCCTCCACCCCTTAATGATGCTTTTTGGACGTAGGTGTTACCATTTTCTTGTTCATTGTATGTCTCGTTTGTCCATCCAAGTCCTATTAACGACGATCTGCCACCAATAAAACTTTATTTTTGGAAATATTCGGGCGCTAGATTGTGCGAAGCAAAGATATTATATACTATATAGATACTGAATGAGGCCCTACCTTAGGCGGGGAAAATGGACCTGCTAGGGGGTACACAAATTGGAAGATTCGCCGGCCACGTAGGCAGCGTGTTTTTCATAGGCAAACATTCTTTCTCTCTCGCTCTCATGGAGAGAGAGAGAGAAAGACTATGTTTGCCTATGCGCAAAACAAGTTGCATACTTACAGGAATCGGGACCGTTTCATTCCCTAGCATTCGGTATCTATATAGTATATAATATCTTTGGTGCGAAGTAAGCAATAAACCCGGAAACAGCAACAACAAATTGGGAAACAGGCCCCTCCACTCCTCTCCACCACCACCCATTCAAAAGGGCTAGATCCGGTTCCGGTCACCACATCAGCATCAGCCGCGCAATGCATTATCAGTGGAAACACCGGAAACTCACCTCAAAGCTGGGTTGATTCCTCCATATTGCTTCCTTCTGCACAGTTTTTCACAGTTTTTTTTTTCTAACATCAGTCCAACTGCTCCAACTCCTACTTACATCGCATCGTAGGTTTATCAAAACTTGAGAAATCTACCGGAAAATGCCCCATGTTCTTGGTGTGACATTTGCCGGTTTCAAAGCTGTAGTACCAATCTGATAAGTATAAAGACCCTACTGTGTTGAGGCTTTCTTAATAATTTTGCTCAGAATTAACAAAAGCTGAAGTCGTTAAACCATCAGTCAATCCGCTAGTTTTTCAATTGGAATCTTTCCTCCTTATTTTTCGACGAACCAAACTCTTGACAACTCCAGCTCATTACATTTGGCTACCTTTGGCGCCAAGTGTACATAGAAATAGCACGTTGGTACTTTGCCATGTAGCATTTGTTTATTTTTGTGTTTTCGCACGAGTCCGCGAGTGAATTTGTGACAATGGCAGACACCAAAACGGATGCCAGTGTTAATAAATTATTTTCTAATGTCAAATATTATTTAAGCGGCACTGTTAGTGAAAATGTAAGTACCTGTTTCGTCAATTTATTCATTTGACTATCTGTCCTCCGATAGAAGCTTGAGGAAGCATCATGTTTGCCTTCTTAGCTCTGCCCTAACCTCTCAACCGAAGTCGGCTGATAAAAGAAGTGTTTTGGCTTTATTAATGAGCAAAACGGCAAGGGTGAATTTTCATCTGGTGTAGGATCTGTGAGATCAACTCGTGGAATCTTTCCTGTCAAAGTTTTGTTGGCTGAATTGTCTTGCCTAGTGTGTGTTTCAGATGCATCAATGAGACATAGTGATCTTTATCAACGCTCTACAGTTGTTCTTCCATTCCTCCATTTCCTTGTTTGTACCACTGTAAGGAAATCATTTGCACAGTTTCTACTTTGTCCAAATATTGGAAGAAGCTTCCGCATAGAGCAGAACCATTTTGAGCAAGGTAGATGGAGGAATGGGTATGGATGGGAGGTGGAACTTAAGGGGTTTTGAGCGACTTAGTTCTCGGTGATGATATAGATCTCAACGTGTGACGTTGCCGTGGCCCACTCCAGCAACGCAATCCCCCTATACTGTTGCCTAAGCTCACACAGTACTCCCACATATGTCTACTGAAATATTAGCTCCGCCTCCTCTCCGTAGCTGTACTTCCGTACACCTTGAATTTTGATCATCAAGTTCTGACAAGTAGCGGTGCCTGCTTCAGAACTGCATCAAAGCGAATTGGTGAGCGGATGAATAACAACGAGTTGACACCCTGTGTTATGAAACAGCTCACCGATTAATTTTGATGCATTTCGGAAGCAGGCACCGCTACTTGTCAGAACCTGATACTCAAAATAGTTCTGCTCTACATATCTCGTTTATATTCTTCAATATCATTTTGAGTTTTCATGTAATGTCAGGAATCAGGTTGACCATTCCTTGATTTAGTGGATGCAGGATGGAGAAAAGTACATTTCTAATGAAATGCAGCTAACTTAAAGATGATAAAATAGGCGGAGTGGAACATTCTTGGCCTGTGAAGCAAACTAAGGAACAGAGTCAATGGAATGCGGATTAGTAGATACATCGGCGGATACAGGGAATTGTCTTTCTCTCTCTCCTTCCATTTGAACTTATGTATTAGAAAAGGATAGCAGAGGGGGCCATCACGTGACTTTGGCCCCCTCTTCTGTCCTTTTCTAACACACGTTTTCAAATGGGAGGAGAGAGAGAAAGACAATTGCCTGTATCCGCCTATGAGTAGATAAGGGTTGAGCAAGGGGATAAGGGCAGGAAAGCTGGGTGAAGCTTCCAAACTGCTGTTTTGGTACATGAAAAGTACTGGAGCAGTTAAGGTGATTCTCTGGCAAACTCCCGACAATTTTAATCAGATAGATGGCGTTACTTGTCGCTGGCTCCGGAAATAGCTGTTTTTTGACGGTTTTCGGCTGTTTTCCCTGAAAAGACGAATAAGAGACAAAAAATCGGAGTGTCAGCACCTGCATAAGTTTTTGCTTGATTTTTTAAGCTAAATACAGGCCAAATTGGTTCAGAAATTAAGGCGTAACTATGCAAAGAAAAAATCTTGTGTAATTTGGAGTTGTATCATTAAAGATTACAGGTGAAACAGAAACCTGTAATCTTTACTGATACAACTTCAAATTACACTTGATTTTTTCTTTGCATAGATACGCCTTTATTTTAAAACCAATTTGGCCCCCGTTTATGGCTCAAAAAATCAAGCATGTGCTGACAGTCTGATTTTTTGGTTATTATTCGTCTGTTTAGAGAAAACAGCCGAAAACCGTAAAAAAACGGCTATTTGTGGAGCCAGCAACAAGTAACGCCATCTATCGGATTAAAATTTCTGGGAGTTTGCCATAGAATCACCTTAAGCTATTTCACTCTTTTAATGTTTTAAACCCTACACAGTTGATCTGAATGTTCTTTGAATGTAAATATTTACTTTTGTACTTAACGTATATGATTTTTTTTCCAACAGGTCGTAAAAGCTTTACAAGGAGGAGGTGCCGAAGGTCTCACCTACATATCAGATTTTGTCACCCATTGCATTCTTGGTGATGATCCTTCTGAAACTGATATTACTGATGCTAAGGATCTTTATGAAATCCCTGCGGTGCGGCAAACTTGGGTCAGTCGATCTGTCCAGTGCGGCAAATTACTACCGTATCCTTTTGATCTTAAAAAAAAAAAAAAAATTGAGTTTATTTTTCTCCATGGAAGTTTAAAAATTAACTTTAAGTTTTCATTAATTGTGATTTTTAAGTTTAAAGATAACTCTAAGATCAGACTCTTTTAAGGCTAGTTTTCTTTATTTGGAACAGCTCTAGAGGCTGTTCGGGTAGCTTTGGTTCTGGTGGCTCTTTGTTTACATGCGCAGAATCCAGTATTACCATCTGTGTGAAAACATCAACCCTGCTCTCTGCATGAATCATCAGAACTTATATCCGCATAATATACTCGGTTAATTATCGTAATTAGTGAATAATAAATAAAAGATTTACTATTTATGATGATTAGCTAAGGCAGCATGGACGATCTGATTCTGTTTTTTTTTTTGCCTTTTTTTTTTTAACTTTAAATTGAAAATTGTAACTAATCTAGTGGAAAAGGGTTTTAAATGAAAGTGCAAGGGTTTAGGAGTGGCTATTTGGACACAGAATGGGGCAGTTGCAAGGGTCTAAAATGTGTTTTTCCTAAAGAAAATTATAGTACTTGATGAGCTGAGGACAATGGTGCCTTTGGTTTTTTCCTAAGTGTCCCGGTTTTGGAGATACACACATGTAAAGTTGTAAAAAATTGTGGGTGCAGTGATGTCACTACGCAGAATTCCCATTTAAAACAATGTATTTTGGGCCAAAATCCCATCTCCGGAACAATAGGACTTAATTAGAAACCAAAGGCATCTTTGTTCTCAGTTCATCAAGTACTTTCATTTTCTTTATAAAAAACACAACAATTCAGACCTTTGCAACTGCCCCATTCTAATAAAACTTTCCAGGTGAGAAAATTTTGCATATTTCTGTCATGTGTCAGTTTCTTTATCGAGCAAATCCTTACAGAAGAAACAGTTATATCGATTTCTGTGTCCAGACATTCCGTCTAAAATACTTACACTTTTGTTTATAACCAATTTCAAATGTATTTGTCACAATTTTTTTTTTAAAAATTTGAAAGTTTAAAAAAGTGAGGCAAACAAATCGAGCCTGTGTGGAAAACGTCCATAAGAGATCTCGATCATGGCTGCCTCCGTGCTAGAGCTCGTTTCAGAAGTGTAGGCGGACCAAAACCATAAGCTTTGGCGAATTTTTAACTTTTATTCCTTCAATTCAACACCGAATTTGCCCCTGACTTTATTCTTTTGTGTCTAAAGTTTTCCTCATTGAAAAGTGAACACTCAATTTCATTTTTATTAATTTTCATCGAGTAATATCAGAAATAATGTTGACAAATTCCAAAGATTATCGGTCTAGGTCCGCCTACACTTCTGAAACTACCTCTACCTTAACATAACGTCCCACAGATCCTCTCTATTGCTGTAGCTAGTTGGTTTTCACTCTCCTGAAAAATTGGAATAATTGACTTGTGTCTTTTCGTCAGATTGACGACAGAATGTCCTTCGATGTCGGTGTTTTAATATTTGAATATGCATGAATTATGCGTCCTAATTTTTTTTTTTCTTATATTCTATGCTGCTGTTTTTTACTGTGTAAGGATTTTCTCCAAACTCAGAGAAACCTTAACTCACTCGAATAGAACAACCGCTTTTCGCCCGGCGGAAGATTGTATTTTCAATGGTCTCAGAGTATGCTGCTCTCATGTTGGTCTAAATGATTACAAGAAACTGTGGGGCTTGATCACTTACAATGGTGGCGATTGCACGTTGCAGTTTGATTCGACCATTACTCATTTAGTCGTAACTAAACCAGAAGGGGTGAGTTTTGAATATTATCTACTACCTGTTCCTAGAGTCCCTTGATGGAAATTTTGTGAGGGAATACTGACACGAGCTCACCGAGTTTGGGCAGCTCCTTAAGATGACACCATCTAGTGGCGACTCCTGGAGACCTATCCTGGATTTTCTATCTTGCAAATGTTAATTTTTGCTGATTTTGTCCTTTTAGTTATGTTTTTAAGTTTTGAAAGGTAAAAATTTGAAGGGAGCAGATTTTCTTTTTATCTGAGTTTGGATGTGTCGAGCTATTCTGAAGAATAATTCAGTGAAATTTTTCAAATTTTTCTAAAAAATTTGTTTCAAAACGAATTTATTCAAGCAAAACTTTTGTTGAATGGAATTTTAATCATAGCAGAAATGAGGTTTCACACACAAAGCTTTCACTGTACTATGTATTTTTACGAGGCTTTGTCCTAAACGTAGCACTTTTTTTAGTATAAATTGACTCCTTTTTCACTAAGAAAGAGTCAAGTGACAAAAAGAATATTTACAGAGGTTGAAGTCTGACCCTGATTTGCTGCTCACCCAATTTAAAAAACAAGAAAGTTGACCTCACCAGTTTTTGTTTAAGTGGATTTAATTCATGTTCCCCCATTTTTAACGAAAGATAAAAAAATGTCAATAAACAGGTGGGTTATTATTGCTCTTTTAAAAATTCCTGTTTTATTTATTTTTCTAGAAAAAGTACGATGTAGCACTTAGTAAAGGACCTGATTTCATAAAAATCGTTACGCCCGATTGGATAACTGATTGCGTCAGGTCCAATGGTAATTGCAATGAAGCACTTTATCATCCAAGGCTGTTGAACTTACCAAAATCTATTTTAAGTAGGAAACCAGGTAACTTTCTTTTCTTTTATCTCTCCTATTTACTACTCCTACTACTCCATTAATTTACTTAATTGTTTGCTTCATAAAATAATCATTAATCAAAAACTGTCTTCTTATTTGACGCTACCTAAACAGTTTTTCAATTGACTTAACCGCTCTATTGTTTAAGTATCACTGTTACATTTTTGCATTTATCAAAGAAAAATAACATAAATGGGTTAGTTGCAAACTTTTGCTACAACGATTAAGAGTGTTTCATCTAACGTAAAATCGCCTGAAAAGGCCTTGGTGGCATCAAAAAGTCATAAAATGCAATAATAAACTCACAAGAGGCGTTTAGTGAAATCCAATATGGCGGAGAAATATCGAGCAAATTGTATGCATGCACCACGAACATCCAAGGATGGCCAACTTTGACAACCTCACTGGAGGGTGAGGTTATGTGTTTGTTTACGTTGTGATTGGTTGTGATCGATATTGTGAGGTTGGCTATCCTAGGATGTTTGTGGTGCATATATACAAATTGCTCGATATTTCTCCGCCATCTTTGATTTCATTAAACGCCTCTAGTGAGTTTATTATTGCATTTTATGACTTTCTGATGCCACCCATGTACTTTTCAGGCGATTTTACATTAGATCAAACTCTCTTAATTGTTGTAGCAAAAGTTTGCAACAGACCCATTAGCCAATATGCTGCGCAGTTTGAGGATGAATTTTTTATTAGCAGAAACGGAGAGAGGAGTAATATTTCATATGAGAAAAGAGAGAGAAAAAATATATTTAGAGCGCTTTACCTCCTCGAGTGCTCTAGGTACTTCCTTCCCAATTTTGAGAGTCCCCAGCAGGTCGCCGTTACTCTCCTGTTTCCTATCCTTTGTTTTGAGAATACTTTGATTGTCTTTCCTACCCCTTCTTTTTTTATGCAGTCCAGTCGTTAGCTATGAAATATCAGCATAATGAACCGCAGGTTTGGGCGGCTGAACTTTACTACTGCTACTTATTTTAAACATTCCTAATGGCTTTTGGTACTTAGTGCCAGAGGCTGGAAAGAGAGAAGAAAGAAGATATCATAACCAAGGCTTCGGACCGGAGCAGTTAGATAAGAAATTCCCATGGTGCCTACGTTGCTCTGCCATTTTGCCTTTATTTTTAAGGCCATTTTGTGAGTGTGAGAAAGTTTTGTCATTTTTCTAGGTGCTTATTGTAATTTTTGCTGGATTTTACTCAAGAAATAACTATTCCATCACTAGTGGCGCCATATCAGATTTTCCTTAAGGGAATGAGGGGGGGGGAAGCCCTCCGAAAAATCGGATGACCCCCTTTTTTTCTCTTTGGTCATGCATCTTTCTCCAAGGGGTGAGGCCCTCCAAAAAGTCGGATGACCTTTTTTTTTTTTTTTGTAGGTCGTGCCTCCTTTTCAACCAAGTTTTTCAGCATTCGACCGCTTATTTGTTCCCCCACCTTTTCTTCTACCGCTATCTGACTTGATATTTTGGTGACTTTGAAAATCCTTGGGGGCGATTCCCCCCCCCCCTCCCAATGGCGCAACTGTCAATTACTTAGTCAGCAAAAGTACTATTCCATGCATTGTCAAGTGCTGTCATAGATTCTCCTGTGATGGGAACTGAATTATGTGTCAATTTTTAAGTAAATAAATAAATTAGGATATTAACTTGCGCTTTTTTTCCCCTGTTCTTATAGACGAAGGTATAGCAGCAATCACAGGATTTGTTGATGATGAACCTATCACGGAATCTAATTCTCAGTCATCCCTGAGCAACGAGCTTCTGGAGCAGTTGAAGCAGCGCATGCCGTGGAATCAACCAGCTTCCTCTACGCCGCCGTCAACTCAACCAACTCCTACTCAGGTAAGAACTTTAAACTACCATTTTACCCCTTTTTTTTCCAGGCATTAGTTTTTGAGACTTGTTGAAGATTTTTTGAAAATGGGTCTGCGTACTTTTGCTACAACAACATGGAACCTTGATACTTATGAAAAATTTGGAAAAAGTAACGATGCGCTCTTAAAAACGTTCAAAAACCACTCATTGATTCAGGAAATCACTTCAAGTTCAAACAGCCTGCGCTATAGTAGACATTTTTTGCACCAGCATACTACTACTTAGACGGAACCACCGTGTGTATGTAAACAACATTGCAACTACTAAATGTTGGAATTTCCTTCAAATATAATATAGCTAAAGTATGCAACAGACCCATTGACCTGTCCACGTAATACAAAGAAAGAACACAATGATGTACTATGATTTACTGCAATGTGGATGGAGAAAAAATGATGAAAATAGAAATGGAAATAAATACATTAGTCATAGAGTATGTCCTGGAGAATTCTTTTTAAATAATCAATTTTACAGCCCTTGATGCTGTTTTGCTTGGGACTTTACTCAGCTTTGTCTCTCCCTCAGCCTTTCATTATTGATTCAATGTACGTTTTATATTTTTCAAGAGTGAAGTAATATTTTATATGAGAAGGAAAAAAATAATATCTAGAGCTCTCTATCTCCTCGAGT
Organism: Trialeurodes vaporariorum; assembly: GCA_011764245.1. Classification (NCBI taxonomy): domain Eukaryota; kingdom Metazoa; phylum Arthropoda; class Insecta; order Hemiptera; family Aleyrodidae; genus Trialeurodes; species Trialeurodes vaporariorum. Next base: position 43,667,034 of record VMOF01000013.1, on the reverse strand, counting down.
GCTTTAGGTACTTCCTGTCCTTGTTTGAGAATGTGTTGGTTGACATTCCACCCTCTTTATTTTTTTAACCAGTCCAATCGTTCTCTGTGAATACCAACATAACAAACCACCACGTTTGGGCGGCTTGACTTTACTACTACCACCACTGCTTTCTTTTTTATTTTTTTTTAAAATTCAATTTTATAATGCAACTATTCCTGGCTGAGTAACAATTATTTTATATTTAAACTTAAAATAACTTCAAGCTGGAGTCAAACCCGATCTAAGAATTTAAGGTATCGTTTAAAATATACATGCAGAAAAGTAAGAATGAGTAGATCCATGAAAGCAAGTTGTATAAAAGTAAACAAAGAATTCCCAAAAACAGCTCAAAATGGGGCTCTTGCAAACTTTTGCCACCGGAGATTGAAGAGTTTATTCTTGCATAAAAACCTGTAAAAATTAATTATGATGAGTACACTAAAAATTTTCGAAATTCACTCTCAGAATATTGAGCTTAAATCTGAATGGCGCGGCGGTGAGACGCAGGTATCATGAGAGATTCCAATCTAATTTGAGACATATATCTGTGTTTCCTTGGAGAAAGTGACAAATTCGACAGGAATCTCCCATGATACCTGCGTTGAACCGACATTACGATCTTATCTATACCAGGTTTGTGAGTTTATTACTGAATTTCAGACTTTTTCAGTGTGATTTTCGTGATTTCTGCTAGTCTTTTCAACAGGTTGAATTATTCATGGTGATTGAAGAGTTTTTTCTTGCATAAAAACCTGTAAAAATGATGATGAGTACACTGAAAAGTCACAAAATTCACTCTTAGAATCCGAAATTGTGCAGAGCTACGCAGGTGTCATTGGAGATTCCTATCTAATATGAGACAAGTCTCCAAGTTTCCAGAGAGAAAGTGACAAATTAGACAGGAATCTCCCATGATACCTGCGTTGCTCCGCCCTCACGATCTTGCTGTTACAGCTTTTTTCTCGGATTTTACTGAACTTTAGACTTTATAGTGTGATTTTCGCTGGTTTTTACATCAAATGTAACCATTTTTTTGCTGATAGCTAAAGTTTGCAAGAGCCCCATTGATAGAATTGTAAGGAGCTGCTGTCACTTTAATTTAAAATGAATAATTTAGTATGATGAGCATAAATTCAAATTTGACTTTCTTCCATTTTTCTTGTAGAATGTTCAAACCACAAGCTCTGGGCCGACAACAAGCACAGTGCAGTCCTCACCTGCTGTGACGCAACAACCTCAACCACAGCCGCAAGCTCGACCCGTAACGACCAGTGCGGCTAATCAGTCAATCCACCAAATACAGCAACAGTTGCAGCTACAGCAACATCAGCTTCAACAGCAACAACAACAACAGCAACAATCACCACAGCAGCAACAACTTCAATTGCAGCAACAACAACAACAACAGCAGCAACAGCAACAGTCGCCACAGCAGCAACAACTTCAATTGCAACAACAACAGCAACTTCATCAACTTCAGCAACAACAGCTACAGCATCAACTTCAACAGCAGCAAACACAGCTGCAGCAGCAATCGCCGCAGCAACAGCTTCAGTTGCAACAGCAGCAGCAATCACCGCAGCAGCAGCAACTCCATCTACAACAGCAGCAATCACCGCAGCAGCAGCAACTCCATTTACAACAGCAGCAATCACCGCAGCAGCAACTCCAGTTGCAGCAGCAATCACCACAGCAACAACAACTTCAGTTGCAACAGCAGCAATCGCCGCAGCAGCAGCAACAACTGCAGTTACAACAGCAGCAATCGCCTCAGCAACAACAACTTCAGTTGCAACAGCAGCAGTCACCGCAGCAGCAACAACTGCAGCTACAACAGCAGCAATCGCCGCAGCAGCAACAACTTCAGTTGCAACAGCAACGGAGGTTGCAGCAGATCGCTCATCTTTCGCCGCAGCAACAACAGCTGGTTTTGCAGCAGCAGCAACAACAGCAGCAACAACAACAGCAGCAGCAAGGACAGCCTCAAACTGTTACGCAGCAACAGATTCTCCAACAGCGCATTTTGCTTCAACAACAGCAGCAACGCTTTGCAGCGGTTCCGGCTCAGTGGAGGCCGCAAGGACCCAACTTGGTAAGAGAATTTAATGCAAATTTGGCTTCTTATCATCTGCTTCATTTGTAGTTTGGTGCTGCCTCTTTTTTTTTCATTCAGAATCGCTTTTACTTGGTACGTTTAATCTCATCAGCTTGATGGGCAGTCATGTTCAGTGGTGGTCTTTGGATTCAAAAGTGGGGAGGGGAGCTTGAAAAAATTTGATGGCTCTCCCTGCTTCTAACTTTTGTTAAGCCAAAAAATGAGTGGGCTTGAGCTCTGAAAGCCCCTCCCTCCCCCACAGACTTCCTCTGCTCATGTTCTCAGGAGGGCGATTACAGAGGATGTAATAGGATTATATGTGTTTACCCTTTCTGTCATGAATTATGAAAGAAGTGCCACTGTAATCTGAAACCTATACCATTAAATTGAACAAACTTTTTTCATATGATTTCATATGTGAGTCAATTTTTCCGAATTTCCATAAGGCTCCATGTAAAATGTTGTCTCTTAAATAGGACACTGTGGCGGAAAGGGTTAATCAAATGGGCTTGCTACTACGCAACTCAATTGTGCAGGTAACCCCCTCCTAACCTCTTCTTCCTCCAGCCGGCTGAGCTCATGTCAGCCCCGACTCATCGGCTTCTTTTGTTCGTTTTCATCGGAATGAAGAGCTTGAAGCGATTCAATCAGTAAAGCCACCTATAAGATTATAATGTATTTGATCGGATCACGATAATGATAACAATCCGATCCTCTGTAATCACCGCCCAGTCTGCAAAAATACTTGTCAGTGGCGGCTCGTGCATTTTGGCAACAATGTTTTCCCTCCATTTGATTCAATGCAAAATAATCGATTCGATAGTGAAGCAGTCACCTGCAATTGATTGTTTTACATGTATTCAAATGGAGGGAAAACACTGTTGCCAAATTGCACAAGCCGCCACAGATACTTATGTGGGTTCATGTGTAAGCACAAAAATAATTCAGATCAACTGGGAGAACTGAATTGTTCATGGGGTTGCATTAATTTTTGTTTTTGGAGCCATGGTTCTTTGTATCGGGGCGTTTCCTAGATTTCAAAAGTGAACTTTTTCTTACCGGGTTTCAGTATCAACGCCGCAAGTTGGGTTTTACTGGTTTACATGTTGGCTGATGGGATGGTGTTTTGTGTTGTCCATCAGTTTATTGCACTTCTAAGTAATATGAGGTTTAGTTTTTTTTAATAATTTTAGGAACCCCTTTCTGATATCTCTTTCAAAGTCCAAGAATTTTTTAAGTTCTGGCAGAGGTAGTTTCAGGAGTGTAGGCGCACCTGGATCGATAATCTTTGGAATTTGTCAACATTATTTCTGATATTGCTCGATGAAAATGAAATTGAGTGTTCACTTTTCAATGAGGAACACTTTAAACACAAAAGAATAAAGTCAGGGGCAAATTTGGTATTGGTTTGAAGGAATAAAAATTGAAAATTCGCCAAAGATTATGGTTTTGGTGCGCCTACACTTCTGAAACGAGCTCTAGAGACCTGTTGAAATGCTCTCAAAATCTGAAACTCGTCCTAACTTTTTTCGTTTGTATTTAAGGATAGGAAGATAATACAAAAAATACAAAACTGGACTCCTCATTTTCAAAAGATTATACCCACCCTCCTTAGGCCATCTTAAATTTTGAGCATGTCTTTTTGTGACGTGTTGTGACAAAACCGATCTTATCTTCACAGACCAAGACTAACGACACAAAGCTCTAGTTCATAATTTAGCCGATAATGGCGGAAAAAATGCATGTGAATCAATACATTTTACTGTTGACTCTTAACTTTCCAAAATTCTATTTCTGTGTCTCTCCAAAATCGCATTTTTTTCTGTTTAAAACTTCAAAATACCTCCGTTCCGTCATTTTTTTTTCATTTCCGTACGTTATTGAACTTGAACCGTCTGTCATAATCTCTCCTATGGAATCAATATCCCAGTTTTCGTTCGGATGAAGATAAGGTCGATTTGTGAAAACATGTCACATTATTTAGTGTTTTTCTAAATTTTTGGCACTTCCCTCTTTGAAATGAGATACAAGCTGAAGTAGATATGCAGCATGAGATAAATCGGAATTCGGGAACTTAAAAATTAATCTATATTTTGTGGTTTAAATTCCTGGACACCTATCTAATGTAAAGTGGAATGTCAGGAAAATTATCAATTAAAACTTTACAAAGTCAATTTTTTCTCAGACATGTGAACCATCTCGTCAATTTTTTTTTTTTTTGTGATTATGAAATTACCATTTTAGATTCAGCAAAGTCCCCAGCAACAGCAGCAGCAACAACAACAACAGCAGCAGCAGCAATCTCAACCACAACAGCAGCAACAACCGAAAATTGTGCAGCAGCAGTTTGTCTTGCGGAACGACGGTCAGCTTTTACAGCAAGGCCAAAGTGTTGTTCCTCAGCAACAACTAGCGCAACAGGCACAGCAAGTCCAACAATCTCCTCAGCAGGTGCAACAACAGCAACCGCAGCAACAACAACAGTTTATCAGCGTTTCGCAGAGCACGAACAATGTGGTCGCTTCGCAACAACAACAGCAGCAGCTCACTTGGCAACAACAGCAATTACGAGTTCAGCAGCTCCAACTTCAGCAGCAGCAGCAACAACAACAGCAGCAACAACAGCAGCAGCAGCAACCACAGCAGCCTCAGCAACAACAGATTCAACAATTGCAACAACAGCAGTTACAGCAGCAGCAACCTCAAGTTCAGCAACAGCTGCAGCAACCTCAGCCACAACAACAACAGCAGCAGGCGCAACCGCAGGCACAGCAAGTGACGCAGCAGCAACCACAGTCGGTCCTTCAAATCGGGACGGGGAACATTCGCCAAGTTACTTGGACCCAGCAGACAAATAGTCCGGTACCGTTGAACTCTTACAGCTAAGCATGACCTTAAAGAGAATGATTTTTTTTTTTTCTACTCTTTGGTTTTTTTTTCTTCGTTTTTGTTGCTCGTTTTTTTTTTCTCGTGCCTGTTGGTTTTTCTGTCTTTTTATCATCTCAATAGTGGACTTTGTCAGAAAACTGACTCCAGCATTGCCAGATTTCAGGGAAATGTCAGTTGATTTCCCATAAGGAACAATGTAAAATCTACTGGGACTTTGTCAGAAAACTGACACCGGCGTTGCCAGATTTTAGGGAAATGTCAGTTGATTTCCCATAAGGATCAATGTAAAATCTACTGGGACTTTATCAGAAAACTTACACGAGAGTTGCCAGATTTTAGGGAAAAATCAGTTGATTTCCCATAAGGATCAATGTAAAATCTACTGGGACTTGTCAGAAAACTGACACGAGCGTTGCCAGATTTTAGGGTAGTATCAGTTGATTTCCCATAAGGATCAATGTAAAATCTACTGATATTTCCCTAAAATCTGGCAATGCTGACTGACACCTACGCTAAAACTAGAGCCCCTATTTGTAGAGAGTTAAGACAAGTGAAATCAAGGACGCTGCCATTGAATGCGTTTTTGCACTTTAGTTTCTGAGAGCCATTGATGTGTTTTTTTCCAATGCAAAGATTACAGTGCCGTAGAGTTTTTAACGGTGTAATCTTTCACTGCCTTTGCTGATTGACAACTATTTATACGCTTTTAAAGATTCTTTTGGGTATTATAGAAATTTTTGAGGTGCATCATGATTTTAATTAATAGGTTTATCGGAAATGAACTCTTTTATCCATAAAACACCGTGAGACCACTGTTGAGAATGTAATAAAACAAGTCGTATTGGTAAATAAATCTGCAAATCGCATTCAAGGGTGGTGCCCGTTGAGCCTAAAACCTGTTGGCCAACCAGAAGTTGACTACCTTCTTGTCTTAACTCTCTACCTACAGGGACTCTAGCTAAAACTGAATTTCAAGAAGAACGTGCTTGAAAGTTTAGATTGTGTTTTTTGACAAAAATGTTCCTTGCATGTGGATGTATAAGATCACGTCTTTTCAGAAGTGAGAGTAGCAAGATATTGGTCAATAGCTACAGCAGGTCAAAGTTACAGCGTAGTCAGTGTTTTCCAGAGGGGTACCGAATCTCAGTGAGGGTTTATGTGTCTTTTCTCTGGCAAAATTTTTTTAAATCTCACTCACTTAATATGCCATGGCGTGCTGTAAAATCCAGATATTGATTTGAAAATCTTAGATTATATTCTTCAAAGTATGTCTAATTGATTGATATGTTTGCTGGAAAAACAACACATGCATACAGGGTGTTAAAAAAAAGTTTCCACTGCGGTTTTTTTGAAAAAAGGTCAAACACGTGTCCAATATTATCAAGGGGGATCCATTTTGGGGGGTTGTTTTTTTCGGTGCCCCCCCGAGAGGGGTGGGGAAGGGGATCACCCCCCCCCCGGAAAATTGAACTTTTCTTATGACAGCCCTATTTTCTTATATTAGGATCTAAAAGAACATAAAAAAGGAAACTTTTTGGCTCAAACCGAAGGTTGATATCGTGTTTCGTTTTCGATATATCGAAGGTCAAAGTTCGATATGGACCTATTTTCAAAAAATCATTACTCCACTTTGAGACACCGGAATGTAAAAAACTTGGGGTCTAAAATACTCTGAAAAGCAAGCCCTTTTCAGAAAAAAATATGAAGGACATTACCCAAAATCGGCCTTTTTACCCCTGTGAGCGAAATGTGTAATAATTTCAGGGGTGATAGAAGATTAAATCAGCGTTCCGAATCTGGCCTATTTTTTGATTTTGGACGAAGGGAAAGGGGGGGGAGGGGGGTCCAAAGTTAGACCCTTCAAATGCCCATAACTTTTGAACGAATAAAGATATGAGAATGTACTTTGCGCGAAAAGATAGATCTTTTAAAGACCTTTCGATTGATGTGTACGATATTTGCCTTATTTTAATTTTTAATCGATATATCGAAGTTTTTCTGATTTTTTTGAAATCGGGTTTTCCGTTTTTTTAATCGTGGAAGTTTGGCAACGCACGAATCATCACAAATAATTTCCAGGATAAAAGTAGACGCAATTTGCTAAAAAATGGTTCGAACCGCATGTTGGGGAAATGCTTTGAAGCGGAGTTATGAGGGTTCAAAGTTGGCGCTGTCACGAAAAAGGCCGCCCCGAGGGGCGTACTACAGGTGGTAGAAGTTGGCATTATCTGTTCTCAAATTTCCGAAAAAATGGTCGGCAGCCATCTTGGATTTTTTAATTTTGAAAAACTGATGCAAAATTTGAATTTAGCGTTAAAAAATACCCGGGAATACCTAATTTCAAGTCATTTGGACGGGAAGAACAGATAATGCCAACTTCTACCACCTGTAGTACGCCCCTCGGGGCGGCCTTTTTCGTGACAGCGCCAACTTTGAACCCTCATAACTCCGCTTCAAAGCATTTCCCCAACATGCGGTTTGAACCATTTTTTAGCAAATTGCGTCTACTTTTATCCTGGAAATTATTTGTGATGATTCGTGCGTTGCCAAACTTCCACGATTAAAAAAACGGAAAACCCGATTTCAAAAAAATCAGAAAAACTTCGATATATCGATTAAAAATTAAAATAAGGCAAATATCGTACACATCAATCGAAAGGTCTTTAAAAGATCTATCTTTTTGCGCAAAGTACATTCTCATATCTTTATTCGTTCAAAAGTTATGGGCATTTGAAGGGTCTAACTTTGGACCCCCCTCCCCCCCTTTTCCTTCGTCCAAAATCAAAAAATAGGCCAGATTCGGAACGCTGATTTAATCCTCTATCACCCCTGAAATTATTTCACATTTCGCTCTCAGGGGTAAAAAGGCCGATTTTGGGTAATGTCCTTTGACACAAATTTAGCCAAAAGTAGGATTTAGCGCCTCCGAAAATTGTTAATGTTTTTGCGTCCCAGGGGGGCCTATCAGAAAAATTCCTTGAGACGACCCCTATCAAGTGATATATCGATCAAAAGGACATACTAAACTGAGCATTTTGGCGCAAACTGGCGGTTGATATAGTTTTTCTCATTCGAGATATCGAATTTCAAAGTTAGATTTACAAAATTTGATATCTTGAATGTGAAAAACTAAATCGACCTCCAGTTTGAGCCAAAATAAACAACCTCTCAAAATGGGTCCCCCTCAATATTATTGGACACGTGTTTGGCCGTTTTTCGAAAAAACCGCAGTGGAAACTTTTTATTTTTTAACACCCAGTATATGTGCCTCCTTTCAGGCAAGGTCCACACTTATTTAAACTGAGTTGTTTTGCAATATTTTATTTTAATTTGTAAATAATGTTCTTTTGCATGATGAATGCTGGTTTTTTTTTTTTTTTTTTTTTTTTTTTTTTTTTCCAAGGAGTTAGGTGATTAGGTTTTTATTTCAAGTGATTAACCTCCAAATCTTTTAATGTGTACTTAGAAAAAGTTTAATTTGAAAATCTTTTTGGTTGTTTTTATGGTTGAGAAGAAAGAACTTGAAACTCCAACCAGAGGCGCTAAATTTGAAAAAGTTGATAGTCCCTACCAAAATTATGAAAGACCTTGAATCAGGCAATTTTTCTTTGAGATTTTGAGTTCTCCCCTTCAGTAATTTATTTATAAAGACGCAAGTCAGCCATTATAAATTTTTGGTTCGATGGTTGTTTAGCGTGTTGATCTTTTTTCAAAACATTTTCAAAATTTTAATTTTCTCTTTTCTTCCATCTCTCAAATTCTATTTTCTGGTTTGCGTTTTTGAAAAAATAGTTGAAAAAGTGAAGCCTTCTAGCCTGAAAGAGCTCAGTTTTAAAATTCTAAGTGTGGCTTTATTCAGAAATTTTTAATCCTCTTTCAATGCTAATTTCTAAGGAGAACGTAGAGAACTTTTTTAGTTCGTTTCTTCTCAAAACTTTTTGTTTCTTTGTTTGAGCATGTTCTCTTTCGCTCTTTGTCAACTTTTTTTGTTTATTTTCCTGAATTTTCTCTAACTTAATAATTCTGTTTTCTTTATTCAATTCTCAAACTTGTTAGTATCCAACAGGTTTTTTTTTAAGTTCTGTTTTAATTTGAAGGTTTTTCTGGTAGTTTTTACTTAAGTTCAACCTTTTTACCCTCATTTTTCTAACTCCTTTTCAATCAAGCTATACATAATTATTATTTTTTCCTCCGAAGGCTTTGCACCCATAGCTCCTAAGGAAAGAAATAATTTTTGTCTGAAATTTGAATATTCGTGTTATCATTGGATTGAGTCAATGATCCAGTTCTTTTTACTCTTATATGGGTTGTGTTTGTCTTTCAAATAGGCATTGCGAGAGAAACCCAGTAATCTCTACCATATGCACTCTGTAAGTATAAGTCAGGAGTTGTTAGTGATTTTTTGTATAGATGTAAGGATTTCTATCGGAATGGCAACTTAAAAGACAAACATTGCCCGTAAACATGCAGTGTACCCTGGTGAATTTTGCTTTTGAAAAAGGCTGATTTAGTGAAGATTGGGTGAATCATGTGACCTATTAGGTATGGGTCAATCAGATTTACCCTAGCCAATGATATGCTGACTTTGTAAGCAGCTGATCAATCCATTTGATGTTTGCCTTCTCGCTATCCTCAGGATACAAAAAGTACTGTGTCATCATCAAAATTTTAAACATTGAGGTTTCTCTATTTCTGAATTTTTCATGATTCCCTGAGCCCAAGGAACCCCCTTTTTTTTTATTTTTCTGTTCCTCTGATCAACGGTGTTAGCTTTCCATTGTTACTTTTTTTTTTTATTCATTTGTTTAAACTTGTAAATTTTTATTATTGGTAACTAACTTTCCACACTAATTCTTTCTCTATCAGATTGGTAATTTTTCTGTTGCAGCTTTTTGAAATGTGTCACGTGAACTAATCAAAGCGCAACATAATATCTAGCTTTTTGAGACTTCCATGTCTCTTCAAATAATCAAAGCCCCGCATAATCCTTAGCTTTGTTGAAATTCCTCTATCACTAACCATAGGCATCTCCAGGAGATTATCCTTCTCTCTCTCTCTCTCTCTCTCTCTCTCTCTCTCTCTCTCTCTCTCCCTCCCTCCCTTCTTCCCTCTCTCTGCCCATTTCTAGCCATGTGTTAGAAAGGGATGGGCGAAGAGGCGAAAGTCACGTGACTGCCCCTAATCCAGTGGCGTTGCGTGCAATTTGGCAAAAATGTATTCTTTCCATTTGAACTCACGTAAAATATCTAATTCAGGGGGTGCACAGTGCACAAGGAAAAGTCGATATATTTAATGAGTTTAAGTGTAGCAGTTGCATTGTTGCCAGATGGCACGCTACGCCATTGTCCTAATCTGTCCATCTCTAACACTTTGCATTCCAATGGGTAGAGAGAAAGAATGAGAGGAACAATTTCCTTGATATGCCTCTGTCACTAACTAATAAGAGCCAGATGTCACCTTGCCAAGTGCTCGGATGAATCGTTCATTTTCCGATTCTTTAATCGACCCTTAATTTTCGGTCATATGTTCTCAGAACAATTCGGTTCACTGGATCTTATTCCTGAATAACTCTTTCATACCTGGTGTACTTTTCAATGTACAAGCAGAGCCATTAGTCCTGCTTCGATGCAACCGGCACTACTTGCAGCCCGATTCTCGCTCGGTTTTGAGAGAACAAAAGGAAAGAAAGATAAGAGAGCGTTCATTTTACGTGTAGTGTAGGTTGCGTCGAATCATCGACGCAGGACTTATGGCTCTGCTTGTACATCTGATGAACACAGAATCTTTTGGAGAAAATGAAAATATGATATGCATAAGGTTTTAGATGAGAAAATTGTGCCCAGGTCAGCTGTGATGGCCAAAATTCCGTTCCCGAACAAAAAGTATTTTCAGGTTTGAAAGGGTTCATGGGTCTTTTGCGTACTTTTGCTACAGCAATATAGTACCTTGATTCGTAAGTAAAATAAGGCAAAAATAACAATGCCCGATTGAAAAATGTTCATAAACCATTCATTAACTCAGGAAATCACTTCCATTCCAAAAAAACCTGCGCTACACCAGACAATATTATCACCGACATATAATTACATTGACGGAACTTTCGCTTAAATGTAAACAACATTGTAGTTACATAATGATGAAATCTCCTTCTAAATACATGAAATATTGGCTGCATTCGCTGTCTGGTCTTTTTTGGCTCACAAAATAATGCAAGAATTGTATGCATCCTAACAAAAAATTCAATGTTTGTAAGTTATGTTGATGTTTACCATAAGCGGTGGTTCCGTCTATGTAGTTGTATGTCGGTGATGATAGAGTCTAGTGTAGTGTGGGTTGTTTGAAATGGAAGTGTCTTTCTGAGTTAATGAGTGGATTTTTAAAGTTCTCAATAAGCGCTTTGTTATATTTACTGAATTTTACGCTCGAATCAATGTGTTACATTGCTGTTACAAAAGTACGCAGCAGAACCATTGAGTTGTTTTAAAACACGAGTCTTATCAGACAAAATGAATCGAATGATCGATTCATCTTGATGGGAAGTCCTCTTGAAAGTCTATCATCATCTGAATCAATTCTTTTTAAATAACGATTCTTCCGAGCATCAATTTTGCCTTTTACAATTTGTATGTCACTTCGACTTATAGGACACAATCTGAACCTCTTTAGCTTCTTCTTTTTACATTTTTTCAATTTTATGCTCATTGCTCGCTACATTTTATTTTGAACTGTTGATAAAAACATTGTTTGTCATTTATTGCTTCCTATATGTGTGTAGAGGCTCCATATCTAGAAATCACCAAATCAGAGCATTACAGGTGAATCCTGAGCATTTAGTGTAAATGTCTGCCGCCAGAGTTTTACTTCCCAAACTTGAGAGTCCCTCGCAGGTTGCCGTTACTCTCCTCTTTTCTATCCTTTGTTTTGAGAATACTTTGATTGTCTTTCCTACCCCTTCTTTTTTTATGCAGTCCAGTCGTTCGCTGTGAAATATCAGCATAACGAACCAAGTGTTTGGGCGGCTGGACTTTACTACTACTACTACTACTTGTTTAATGTCCTATTACAGGCCAAAGTATTTTACATTTAAGGTGATTTCAAACCGTGGATACCATGTCAAGCTGCTCAAAAAGTCAACATTTTTTGTCTAAAATCTTTTTTTGATAATAATCAGCTAACTGGTTTATTTGAGGGCTCTTTTGTAGCAATAATATTTGTTTTAACTTTAGTTTCTTATTTTCTTTCATTTCTTTTTAGAATGGTCCTCAGCGACATCTTATTCACATGGATGCAAAAACTCATGCGCAACTGCGACAAATGGAACCAACCTTGAGAGCTATTTTTCTGCAAAGAATTAACAAGCAACAACAAGCCTTGTATCAACAACAACTCCAGGTACGTGTGCTGTGTTTTGTAAAGCCTTTATCTCCTGTAGTTTTCCTTTTAAATTAAAAGAGATTTAAGAGAGAAGAATAATACTAATCAAATAAATGGACTAAATGTGAAGCGTTCTGACAAAATCGACCTTATCTTCACCCAGATGAAAATTGAAATTTTGGTACCACTGCATAAGAAAGGTTAAGACCATAACTGTGCAAAAATTCACAAAATTGACGTAGTAGAGCCATTTTGAAGTTTTCAATAGAAATGAAATAATTTGATTTGGAGTAAAACGGAGTTAAAGTTTTGGAAAGTCAATAGCCAACAGTATAATGTATTGATTCACGTGCATTTTTATGGCCTCTATCGACTATATTATTAACTAAAACCGACTAAATTTTGAACTAAAACTTTGTGTAGTTGTTCTTAAGACTACTAGAGAGCTTTTGGCATCAAAACATGAAACCCCTTAATTTCGACCCCAACATTTTAATTTTGTTCTGAAAATTTTGGTCTATGAAGTTAACGTTGGTTTAATCAGAACGTGTCATAAATGTAGACACTGCTAAAAAGGAATAATATTGTAAAAAATAAAAAAGTAAGCCAAAAAATCTCATCAATAAAGCGGGGATTGTTTCTTTTTTGTATAGTCCAGGAATCCCAGCTATTTTTATGAGAATTTTTGATTCATTTTTTATATTTTAGAATATTATTTCACCTGTGTTTACATTTGGGTCGTTTTTTAGCCTTGTTCACTTTTGGTACTTTCACCTCAATAATACTTCATTTTGTAACACAAACAAAAGAAAATACTACACACAATGCAACATTCAGAATCAGGATACCAAAAAGACAAGTAAAGTATTTTGTATTGTTACCTGAAAAGAAATTAATGTGATTTTTGTAGTCTTCAAAATGTTGTTAAATAATGTAGTTAATCCAACAGAGCACACACAAATGGTTTTATTGAAATTAAATGCATAAGCAAATTAGGACGGAGACAGAGGTGTTCTTAAAAGATGTAGATCCGGGGAAACGTTTTATGCGACTAAAGTATATGTCCAAGAGTGGCAATTTCTTGTGTGTTAAAGGAGGGAGGTGACAGTCGTGTGAACTGGCATCCGCACCCCCTTTAGCTATTAAACTTGTGCTGTTTCTAGCATGGAGGAAGATAAAACTAAGGACTGCCGACTTCCTATCTCCGTCCGTCTTAAAACCTGTCTACGGTTTTGGCTCCAGCAGTGTGCTCAAGCAGCGGTGTGAGAAACTGTGGGTAATCCTCTTGCAAAAAGTCTCCGCCCGGGTCCGGACTTGAACCCGACTCTTCACCGTGGTGATCCAGTGCACTGCCACTGAGCCACCGCGGCGCAAGCTCGCATGAGCGGAAATTGTGCTGTATAAATTATGCTGGTTTGAGACCGCTGTAGTTCCTCAAACCGCTGCTTGGACGCTAAGGCCAGGATTGAAAAGAACTAACAGTCTGCAGTCCTTAGTTACATCTTCTTCCATGTTTCCAGCTTCATAACAAAATAGAGCTGGGGAGCAGGGCTCTGAAAATAAATCCTGCATTTGGTACAAAAGAATTCCCAAACTGTTCCAAAAGAATGAAATCAGTATTCTAACACAAAAAACCATTTAGTGAAATTCATCCCTTTTCGCTTTTAGACCTCTCAAGTTTTTGAAACATTGGCTGGGTAAAACAGATTTTAGACTGCAAAAATTATTGGATTCTTGTTTATTGAGAGTATTTTGGATTCTAGTCTCGTTTCGTTGTTTGTTTCTAAACCCTTGTCTCGTCAGTTGGTTTTTGATGTTTGTTTGTTTGTCGTAGAAACAACAGCTGCAGCAACAACAGCAGCAACAGGTTGGAGGCGGTACGCTAGTCAATGCTGGAGGTCAAGGTAGACAGACGGTTGCGACAACAGTTATTCGTGGTCAAATACCGCAGAACTTGACCCCGCAGCAACAATTGCAGTGGCTACAGCAACAGCAGCAACAGATTGTCATACAAAATCAACCGATTCAGAGACAGCAGGTAAATTAATTGTCGAACTGTCTTAGAAAACGGTGGAATCCAAATGAGGCTTTTGCTAACTTTTGCCACAAGCAATTGAATGTTTAAAACTTTTGTAAAATCCATGAAAAATTATGATGAGTACATTAAAAAACATTTCGAAATTCACTCACAAAATGACGTTAAAGTTTGAAGTGTAATAGCGGAACTAAACAGGTACCATGGAAGATTCCTATCTATTTTGAGACTTTCTTCTGATTGTTTCTATATAGAGAGAGCAACTAGCTATAGCCATAGAGAGGATTTGTGGGGCGTGATATCAAAACTTCTGGAAGGTCGCCATGATGGATAAATGATAAAATGACAAATCTCTTACAGACGTTTTTCACACAGGCTTGGTTTGTTTGCCTCATATTTTTTAACCTTTAAATTTTTATTAAAAAATCGTGACAAATACATTTGAAATTGATTCTAAACAGAAGTGCAAGTGTTTAAGAGTGGCTATCTGGACACAGAAATCGATATGACTGTTTCTTCTGGAAGGATTTGCACGATGAAGAAACTGACACATAATGGAAACAAGCTAAGTTTTCTCACCTGGATGTGTCCAGATAGCCACTCTTAAACACTTGTACTTTCGTTTAAAACCAATTTCCATTGGATTTTTACAATTTTTGATTTAAGGGTAAAAAAAATGAGGCAAACAAACCAAATTCAGATCGCCTATGGTGTCACACTTTGAGATAGGACTTGTAACGTGTTTCAGCCCCTTTATTGCTATATATAGCTCCTTAAATTTTTTTTCATGGTCTCGTTGATTCCAGTGTTTTACATCAGTATTGATAGTCCCTTTGTCTGCAGCAAAACATTGGAAGAGATTTTAAAGTAAAAACATTACATTTAACAGAAACTGTAGACAAATTATGATCATGAAAGGGCATTCGACATTCTGTCTTGAAAGACAGATTTAAACTTTTTTAATGGTCTTGTTGTTATTTTCACGGTGTTTTATATTAGACTGGGTCTGTTGTAGACTTTTGCTACAGTAATAAAGAGTGTTTCATCGTATGTAAAATCGCCCGAAAAGTCCATTGGTGGCATCAGAAAGTCATGAAATGCGCTAATAAACTCACAAGAGACGTTTAATGAAATCCAAAATGGCGGTAATATATCGAGCAATCTGTATGCATGCACCTTTAACATCCAAGGATTGCCAACGTTGACAACCTCACAGCTTCAGAGGTTATGTGTTTATATACGTTGTGATTGGGTGTGATCGATATTGTGAGGTTGGCTATCCTTGGATGTTCGTGGTGCATGCATACAGGCTGCTCGATATTTTACCGCCATCTTGGATTTCATTAAACGTCTCTCGTGAGTTTTATACTGCATTTTATGATTTGCTGATGCCACCAATGGACTTTTCATGCGATTTTACATGAGATGGAACACTCTATAGCGCTGTAGCAAAAGTTTGCAACAGACCCATTGATAGTCTGACTACAGTAAAACATTGCAAGAGATTTTACAGTAAGAACATTAAATTTAACAGAAACTGAAGAAAAATCATGATGATATAAGGACATAAGACATCCTGTCTTGAAATACAGTTTAAACTTTATTATTGCTCTCGATGCTCTTTTCACAGTGTTTTACACCAGAATTGATAGTCCTTTTGCGGACAGCAAAATATTGCAACTTTGCGGAAACTTTTAGATCATCACATAAATCATTCCCGGTTTTCTTGTTTTGCAGGTTCTTGTTCAGCAACCGTCCGTAAGACAGCAGCTAATCTCGCAGCAGCAAACTCAACAACAGCAACTCCTAGCTCAGCCTGCCGGTGCTGGACCGAATTGGCAGCAGCAGCCTCAACAGGTCGTTCAGCAGCAAGTCGTACAGCAACAGCAAGTGGTGCAGCAAGTTGCTCAGCAGCAACAGCAAATCGTTCAACAAATCGTGCCTCAACAGCAAGTGATTCAGCAACAAGTCGTTCAGCAACAAGTCGCTCAGCAAGGGCAGCCGGATCAACAGCTTCAGCGTAAGATTTTATTTTCCTCCTTTGTTTTTTGTTATTGTGTTGGAAAAATCCTGAGAATTAGAGTCCCTCTACACAGGACAAGATATACTATGAGAGTTGCGCCGTGTCGGAATCCATTTCTGATTGGTTCTCAGATACGGGCTCTTACAGAAGCCTCAAGCGTAGAGTTGCCAGATCTGAGCCTCGGAAAACTGTCCACGCCAGAACACCATTTAGTGATGGTCTCTGTAGTCTTTATGTAGAGAGTGGAGTAATATTCTGAATTATGACGATATTTTACATGAGAGTGAAGAAAAAAGAAAAAATCTACCTCCTTTTGTGCTCTAGGTATTTCCTTCCCATTCTTGAGCGTGTCTGGCAGATCCCCGTATCTCTCTTCTTTTCTCTTTCTTGTTTGAAAATTCATTGGTTGTGTTTTCCAATTGGTTTTTTTTTTCTTTCTTTCTTTTTTATCCAATCCAGTTGTTTGCTGTGAAGTATTAACATATCGAACCACCAAGTTTAGGCGGCTGGACTTTATTATTATTACGACATTCATCATTTTCCCCCTGATTTGTCCGTCTCCATTTGCTTATTACAAAAGTCTGCGAGAGCCCCATCTTGTTCAAAAATATGCCTTAGCTCCATAGGATCCATTAAGTAATTGTTTTGTTTTGTCTCCCAACAGTGGGACATCAGACAACTGTGATCTCCAACCAACAGCACTTAGCCATGAATCTGCAACGCCAGCAATATATTCAGCGGTTGCAACAAATCAAACAGCAGCAGCAACAACAACAGCAACAAGAGCAACAGCAACAAGGTGGAAATTCCACGGTTCTCTACACAACTCAGGTATTTTTTTAATAAAATTCCGAGAGCATACCAGTCCTTGTGTGCTCTTGAGATATCCCCTTTCCTCAGGGTGTCACGCTTGGTGCGGTATCCCTCTTGTCCTCTTTCCTCACAGTCAGGTACCTTGGTAGGTATCTCCCTTCCTTCCTATTCCCTTTTTGTATTCTCGGTCCAGTCGTTCGCTTTGAAATACAAGCATAACGAACACATGGTTTGGGCGGCTGGGCTTTACTACTTCTACTACAATTTATTCATCAATTTATTTGTTTGGCATGTGTTATGACTCACAAATTCAAGTTTTTACTTTCTCGCTTGCAACTTGAATAAATGGGTCTGTTGCGTCCTTTCGCTACAACAATATAGATCCTTGATTTGTACGTATAATTTGGCAAAAATAACTATGTTCACATTAGAAACTTTCAAAAACCACTCATTAACTCAGGAAATCACTTCAATTTCAAATAGCCCGTGCCACACTAGACACTATTTGCCCAGGCAAACTCCTACATCAATGGAGCCACCGTGTATGTGTAAATAACATCGTAACCACAAAATGATGGACTTTTCTTCCAAATACGTGAAATATTGGCTGCATTTGCTGTCTGGTCTTTTCTGGCTTATCAAAGATTACAAAATTTTCCATAAAATGTATGCATGTAAACGAAATATTCAAATGCTTGTAAGTTCTGTTGATGTTTACATGAATGCCATGGTTCCATCTTTGTAGTTGTGCGTCGGTGATAATAGTGTCTAGTGAAGTGCAAGTTGTTTGAAATAGAAGTGATTTCAAGAGTAAATGAGTGGGTTTTGAAAGTTTCTAATGTGGGTATCGTTATGTTTGCCTAATTTTACGTTAGAATTAATGTGTCATATTGCTGAAGCAAAAGTACACAACAGACCCATTCGAAACCAAAAAATGAATCTTGCAGTTAAAACAATGTTTTGGAGAAATTATATTAAAAAAAAAAAAAAACAAAAAAAACAACTTTGGAAAACCCTTGTCAATCTCCAGATAAGGCAAAGTTTGGCCGGCAGCCATTCGATTTCCGTAGCAGATAACGATCTTTGTTCCGAATTATTGTAATTTGGAACGGTCTATCAAACAAAGATGCATTTGGGGGGGGTCGTTTGGTCAACTTTTTTTTGTGCTCTGGAAAAAAATTACTCTTTCTCTTAAAACAATGTTTCGGAGAAAATGTGTTAAAAAAAAACTTTGAAAAAGCCATATTAACCATATACTTTTTCGAAAGCTTAGAAATGACTGTTTCAAGCAATCACACATTGATATTTGTCGCACTACTCGACAGACAATTTTTCAATTCTTGAGATAATTCAAACTTTAGACGGCAGTCATTCAATTACTATAGCAGACAACCATCTTCGATCCACATGAAAAATCATCATTTTGGACGGTCTTTCAAACGAGTATGTGGTTGAGGAGTGTTTGGTCAACTTTTTTCTTGTGCCTTTGAAAAAAATGAGTCTTGCTTTTCCAATCGACCTTTTTACCTTACCTATTTTTACCTTTTTTTTACCGTCAATATAGCGTCTCTAACCTGCTATAGCCTAAGAAGTGGCATTTCAAATAATCTCAAATATTCAAAACATACATAATCAGATATCATCTCTGAAGTCAGCTTAACAAGAACGTAAAAAATAAGAATAACAAGATTTTTTAGTAAGTAAGTATCTATTTCTTCTCCCACCCAGTTTTGTAAACGCACATTGTTGATAAATTTTCAGGTTCCATCATCTCAACAAATTCAGCTGACGCAACAGCCTCATCCAGCCCAGCAGCAACCGCAACCTGTTCCTATGGAAACCGACCAAATTCCACCGCAGGATGTGTTTGGTGTAAGTGTTACCCTTATTCTACTAACTTTCTTAGCCTGAACGCTTTACCTTTTATTTACTTAATTTTCAGCAAGGAGTAGCCTAAAATCTAATCGTTTGACCTCAAAGTCTTTGGGATGACTATTATTGGGGGGTGGAGTGACAACTCCTGTTTGCCCGGCAATCTTTGTTCAGTTGCAATGACAATCTTATGATCAATTTAAATGATATATTAATCAAGAGATAAGATGCACCCAAAATTTTAATAGGGCAAAAAAAAGTAAAATCCTCTGCAAATATGTCCATACGTTTTGAAGGTTTCAGAATCAGATATCTACAGTGAAAGTTTTTGTTTGAAAGTTTGAAAGTCAGTGATTTTCAGATTTTGCAATGAAATTCTTTAGATTAGCTACAATGACGGGTGAATGGTTACTACCTTCAATAAGTGTATTAGAGACTTAATTGAACTGTGAACTAAAAACAATCTTCGATAAATCTTGATTTAATTGTCTGACTCACCCAGATTTTGAGAGGTCAGATGTAGCTTTTTTTGGTGTGGCTTCTCTGCGGGTCAATACGGCGGCTAGGTAAGGCATTTTGTCAATAAGTAAATATTTTTTACTGAAATAAAGTGGTATGGTGACAAAGTCGGTCTGGTTTGGTTCGATTAACTCTGATCGGACAGAGCTTTCAAGTCAGTCCATTTTCCTGATTCCTGACTGTTATCGCTTAAAAGGAGATAACGATTTTTGAAAATGACATACTATCTTAAAGTGTTTTTGTACCCTCCAGAAAGCTCATTTTGGATTAAAATTATTCGTTTGTGTTAACTCGTACGAGGTCTAAAATTGTTACCGTTAGAACTGTGGACATTTGCAACTTTCGTTTCGAAAAGCTGTATCCACCTTTAAGGGCTTTAGATCTTTGCAGGTGGTCTTCTTGTGACCTTTTTTTTTTTTCAGTGGCTGGGAAAAACGCTACAGGAATTAAATCTCAGATAATTATTTAATTTTTAAGCGAGGTCTTAGGGGTTATCTGAGTATCTCTTTCTAATTTTAGAAATTTTCTACGTCATTGGGCTAAAAGTTTGGGCTTTGTATCTTTCAAAGCAGGATATACTGACCTTCAGATTGCCTCTAATGCAAAAAAAAAAAAAAAATTCAGGTTATGAAGAAAATTGGAACTTTGAGCAAGGGTCTAATGTATGATAGAATGAAAAAACGAAAAGGGAATTCTTAACTTTTTGGAAATGTTAGATCTTAAGAGAGAAGATCAGTCATTTCTCTCCAAATTTTTCTCTGCTGTTTTGAAAATAAGAGAAAATTTTTGATTAGGCTATTAATAAATAAGTGCTGGGTCTTGTGAGGTAACCAGCACTTTTTAACAATTTGTCGTCCATCTAACAAGTAGGCGTAAGTCAAAAATTGGACAAATTGAGTGAAATTGACCTATTTCTTTGATTTCTCTGTAAAAAGTGACGCTTTATCGATTTGTGATGTCAAAAATTAAAATTTCTTAATAGTCTTCAGGTTATAGCAGAGAACATAAAGGCGTAGGTCAATTTTGTTTTCGCTCTCCTGAAAATTTGCAAAAATTGATGTACGCCTGTACGTCAGATTGGTGACAAATTTTCATCCCTGTTTTCAAGCACTACAGTTGCACCTTCAAATCAAATCTTACTTGGGATTTTTAGGCAAATTTTCTGAGTCATAGAGACAGAGAGCCCAAACATTTTTTGCCCTTCCTCTAATTGAGAGGGGAATGAGAATGATTCAGGATTTTTGAGGTTAGGGGCCCAAAATTAATGTGTAGCTCTCAAAAGGGCTGTCTGTAGGAGGTCTGTAGTTGTCATTCTCACAAATAAATATGTAATACTTTTCAGGGGTCTTTTCGTAGCACGGTATCTTTTCAATCTGGCGCTATCCTGTTATCTTGAAGAATTTCTAACTTTACTTCACGCTTTTAGGAAAAAATCTATCATCAAAATCCTCTCTGTTTGACTGCAAATCAGTTGGTTGTAACAGCATTTTCATTTTGAACAAAAAAATATATGAAAACTATGTTTAAGCAAACTATATCAACTATATTTTTTTGCACTCTATTTGAGTTCATACTTTTGCTCGGCAATTTTTGGTTTAATGTTCAGGTGGATACCATATCAAGGTGTGCGACATGCGTTGCTAGTTCCCAGATAGCACTAGTAAATCTTTCGTCGGATAGTTTCAACAGAAAAGACTTGGCTGGCCTCAAGAAAAATGGTTCATAAAAGATTTTTGATTTTTCGGTTTCAAATTAAAGTGTAGGTGATACTGAACGAAAGTTCTCACTGCACTTACTCAGTTGTATGGTAGATTTTGGAGATATGTATTTGTGGTTGAAGTGCAGTCAACAAGCGTCAAATCAGAGCCTAGTTTGCCCACCAGCAATCAGAAAAGCTTTTGAAAACTGTCAGCTTACTTGCCTTTTACAGACATTCCTCGCTTCTCTCTTTTTCATTGCGATATTGCACCGTTTCGGCGCACATTGAAACATGCATCCTGTATGTAACTGATTTCCCTTCCCCTATCTGACTGATGTTTGATTACCTATTATTTTACACAACCCTGCTTCCTTGTTCATGCATGAATGAAGGTAGGTAAACTGATAGCTTTCGAGTACAATTCTAGACTTTGATAGATAATCAAGTTCTAAAAGTGGCCTCTTTTGACTGCGCTTCAACTGGGAATTTCTTCGAAACTTATTATGCAATGAGGCTCTTGCTACCTTTTGCTACAAGTGGTTGAATTGCTAGTTCATGCCTTCAATCCAGCAAAAATTACAATGAGCATTTTAAAGAATTGCGAAATTCACTCACAGACTTACACAACGCCTTTGAAGTTTAAGGAGTGTTGATGAGGCTACGTACACGGAAAAAAAAGATTAGTGGAAATAACCATACGGATACCTGATTTTGGCACCTGCTCGATGTTATGGTAAACTTGACCAGAAGTATGGTACATTTACCGATACTTAGAGTAAATTCGACATGCAATCAGGAAACATCACCTAGTACCTAGTCAAAACATAGTAGACTTCTGGTTAACATTACTATAACATCTGGCAGGTGCCAAAATCAGGTATCCGAATGGTTATTTTCTCCGCAGTTTTTTTTCCGTGCAGGTATCATGGGAGATTCCCATGTAGTTTTAGGCTTTTCTCTGTGTGTTTCTATGGAGAGAGAGAAAAATTAGGCAGGAATCTCCCACAATACCTGCGTAACTCCGCCATCTTTGCTCCTAAATGGCAACGTCATGAGGGATTTCTTGTCTTTCTCTCTACAGAAACACACAGAGGAATCAAATTAGATAGGAATCTCCTATGTTACCTGCATAGCTCTGCCACTACGCCTTAAACTTAAAGGTCTTTCATGAGGCTGCGAGTGAATTTAATATTTTTAATGTGCTCATTGTGACTTTAGCTGGATTTTACTCAAGTATGAATGATTCAATTGCCTATAGCTAAAAGTCGCAAGAGGTCCAGAGCACAGCTCTACAAATTGTAGATCTATGCTCAAAATAAATATAAAAATGGTGCATGGCTCTACAGTGCGTAGATCTAGAAGTAAAATTTTGGGTGTGTAGATCTACGATCTGTAAAGCTCTGCACCTCTTTTTGGAGACAAATTTTAGGAGTGAAATGAAAGATATGCACCATTTTTATACATTTATAGTTTGAGCGTAAATCAACGATCTGTAGAGCTGTGCAACGAACTCGTAGCAAGAGCCCCATTAAACTGGTGCGGTGAGAACTTTTGCTAAGCAATACCCGTACGCTTTAATTTGTGACAAAAAAGTCAAATATTTATCAAGAGTTATTTTCCGTAACTCCAGCGTCACCAGGTCCTTTCCGTTACATTGAATATTTTTTTGTTTTGCTTTAAAAACCTGCAAAGTCTCCTCTCGATTTCATCTCATCCAACCTCTTGTATATAATTCTCGTTCTATATTTCATCTCTGCACATTTCTCACGCTCACTTTTCCATAATCTCGGTGAAGTTTTCATCCTTTCAGCTTAGTCGGTGATAAGTCTCTACCTGTCTGCTATTCTCTGGCACTGTGGGTTATGCAGTGATTAACGCTCCCGCTAATCTATAGTAAAAATTCAATTTGGATCTAGGGGTCAGAGATAAATAGACCTGTTTAGTGTGACGTCACAAAAAATTGGATCCAAATAAATGTTCCATCTCACTCGCTCTCGTGGGTTTCCCCATAAGAAACAGGATCCAAATTTTTAAACGCAAATTTGTGCTAGTAAACAACAAGTTCTCTCAGATTTTATTACACCATTGGATTCCATGTACCTTAAAATATAATCATGCTACAACAACATTTTTGAAACATTGCACATTGATGTACAATCACAGTTATATCCAAGAAAGTCCTTTGTTTTGTCCTTAGTTTCTATGGCCTATCGGCACCATTATACCACGTGTTATACCTCAAATAAGCTTCGATACAAAGAGAGATTAGGATGATTGAGTGTCATGGCAGTGATACTCCCATAAGAGACCGTGACTAAGACAAGGACGAAACATAGAACATCTTTCGGTATAACTGTGATTGTAAATTCACTTGAGATCATTCAGGAGTTATGTCAGAGTGAAAATATTCTTTAAGGTATGGTATGAGGAATCTAATGGTGTAATAAAATTTGAGAAAACTGGTTGTTTACTAACATGAATTTGCGTTTGAAAATTTGGATCTGATTTCTTATGGGTAAATCCATGAGAGTGAGCGAGATAGAGCATTTGTTTGGATCCAATTTTGATCGTGACGTCAGCACTAAACAGGTCTATAATAATTTCTTCAATCTTCATGGGATTTTGAATCTTTGAATGTAACCGTCTGGTCTCGTAAGCAGAATCGCCTGCAGGTTGATTATGAAGGATCGTATCGTAACCGTAACCGTAACTGTAACTGTATCACACCAATGGAATCCCTTCAATCTCTACGATGTGTGCGCGATAGCTTAGGAAACACAGGTGAATTTCCGCAGAGGTGGAAGGGTGGTTTTTCTATGGTAACGGAACCTTTTGGAATGACTCCAACGATAAGAAGAACACAAACTCAATCATCGACTCGATGGCGTTACGATACAATCGTTCATAATCAACCGGCTAAAGAAAATCCATGAAACAATGACACATTGATTGACTGACAGATTAGTGGACAGTGTAACGCAAGGAAACTAGGGAAGGCACGAAAGACTGACTGACAAATACAGTCAGAAAAAAAATTAATGTGAGACAAGGGAAAATTAGTTGATTAAAGTACTGTTACTTAAACTAACTCTAACCTAAGTTTTTAAGTTCACCCAACTGAGTTAGACTTTAAAACAAAAATAAACAGAAATATTAAAAGAATTGAGTTAAAGTTCGAAGGAGAAAAGAAAAGAAATTTAAAAATTCACTTTTCGCTATAGCATTTGATGTAGAAAATAAAAGCAGTCAACTATGAACCTAACAAACTTACTACGGATGACCAAAGTTTGCAACATTTCAGGAGACAGTCAAAATTTCAAATGTTTTAATGGTATAATTGATATAAATTGTTTTGAAAATGTTGAAGTTTTAATTGATCGATTGCCAGTTATTTGGAACAAAATTTAATTGAGCAAAAATTTGAGAAAGTTAAAAAGTTTCAAAATTTGGTTTCGATCGATCATTTTTTTGGTTCATCTATCACAGAATACTACAATCAGAACGGAAACTCCCATAAAAGCCAATGGAAACAAGATTTAGAATTTAGGAGTACAAACTGGCAACCGTACTTGCTCTTTTCTCGAGTTATTGGACGTACTTTTCGAGGTTATGTATACAACAATCAGCGTTGACGCACAACCAATTACAACTCATCTGGTTCCCTAAGATTGCCGGAAATTCTCACTTTCGAACATGGCAATCCTAAAGATACCCGGAGTTAAAAATGTTTTGAAATGAATTTAATTCTTTGTTCTGATTTTAGTATTCTGTGCATACATGGTTCAAAAAAAAAGTAAAATTACTTCAATTTTTTTTGAAAAACCTCAAAGGGTGAGTTTTTAAACTTCATCCAATTTTGTAGTCGTTCGTTTGAAAACCAGTCTCAAGGAAAAAGGGAAGAAAGGAAAAAACCAGTGCTAAAATCTCAAACTGCGAAGGAAAGTAAAACCGAAGGGAAAGTAGAGAAGAGACAAGGTGAAAACATTGTGAGAAAATACTGCAACAGTGTGATTTTAATTTTTGCAGAGCACGAATACTACGCAAGCGCAGGCGCAACCGTCTGCGCAAACAGCTCTCGTCAATGCTAAAACTAAAACAGCATTGGCGAACATGTTAAGTATTAGATTGCAAAGTGGAGCCACAACAGTGCAACAACAAAATCAGTCGCCTCAGGTTAGTCGACGTAATATTCTATGCGAGGCATCATTTTTTTCCTTTTTTTCTTTGCAATTTCTTCTTAGCGGGTCGAGCGTTTTTTTCTCGGACCCATTCGTTTCTTGTTTGTCACTTTCGGAATTGCGATCATTTTTTATTAACATCTTCCTGGCTAACCCATCTCTAATATGCCTCCTTCATCAATCGATGAATTGATTTTTTTTTTTTATTGGACGTTGAAAGATATTTCTCTGAAATCTTTGCATGCCCTGATCTGACGTTTAACATGTTTTCCTGTTTTGCGCCTAACTTTTGATGTTCGGTTTCTGTTGATCTTGTTTTTTGACTTGATTTCTTTTTGCTCACTCCGAAAGCAATTAATGTTAATTGTTAAAACTGAATTGAATGCTTGAACCTTATACATTTTATCACAAGAAAAACAGTGATGAAAACAAAGAAGTTCCTCGTTACCTGGAAACCAAGAAAGTGGCATCTGAAATGAAGACCTGATGATATCATCAGGTCACCGGCAACGGGTTGAACTCTTGCTTAGTTTTACCTTATGTGATTGAATAGTTGACTTTCGTGTAGAAGCCAGTGAAAATTACGATGAGCGCATTAAAAAATTAAGAAATTTATTCGCAGACTCACAAAATAACTTTGAAGTTTAAGTAAGGTGTATCGGTGGATCTATACAGGCACCATGAGAAATTCCTATCTAAACTGAGGCTTTCCTCTTTGTGTACCTACTGAGATAGAGACAAGTTAGATGGATATCTTCTATGATACCTTTCTAGCTCTGCCACCTTTGCTCTTAAATCCTGGAACTACGTAGAAGTCACGAGAGATTCCTGTCTAATTTGTCCCTCTATCTGTAGAAACGCATAAAGGAAAGCCTCGAATTAGATATGATCTAGTTATGATTAGATCTCCAATGGTACCTGCGCAGCTCTGCCATTACGCCACAGAATAATACAATCAGGACGGAAACTCTGTCGGATTTTGAAGCAAAGTAGTTTCGCGTCCGCCATGTTGGGATATAGGATGTTTACATCTGGATTCGCGCGCAAATAAAAAAATATAGGACATGATCCACAAAATTTTCGTTCTGAAATGCCAAAAGAATAAAAGTGAGGCCAGAAACTTAAGATTTCTTTCCAGAATTTACAGAAATAAATGAGTTTCAACACAAATCACACACGTCCGCCATGTTGGGATATAGGACCACAGCGTTGCCTATTGGTGTCATTAAATTCCAAACTTGCTTCCATTGGCTCTTATGGGAGTTTCCGTTCTGATTGTATTATTCTGTGATTACGCCTTAAAGTCATTTTGTGAGTGTGTGAGTGAATGTCACAAATTTTTAATGTGCTCGTTGTATTTTTTGCTGGATTTTACTTGAGAAGCAACTGTTCCATTGTTTCTAGCAAAAAAAAGTAAGAGCCCCATTAGTAGCATTTACCATTGTAGCGTTGGTAGCCTAGTTGAGGTCGTTTCAGATAACTTCGGTTCTGACAGCTCTTTGTTTACATGCGTGAAAACGTTGACGCCGCTCACTGCGTGAATCATCAGAACTTTTTGCCAC
This sequence comes from Trialeurodes vaporariorum, assembly GCA_011764245.1. Lineage (NCBI taxonomy): Eukaryota > Metazoa > Arthropoda > Insecta > Hemiptera > Aleyrodidae > Trialeurodes > Trialeurodes vaporariorum. The sequence continues at coordinate 43,639,954 of VMOF01000013.1, read as the reverse complement.
AAAATAGACTTGGTTAACTATCGTAATCAGTGAATATTAACATTAAAGCGAAATTGAAGACTTGATATCGTCCTTCCGCGCATGTAAAGTAAGAACTGTCAGAACTGAAGCGATCTGAAACAGCCTCTAGCATTTCTAATGCTACCTGTATGCGTTCACTAGGGTTTACGGTGTTTACAGGTGCACCTCTGAGTGTTGACTGTTCATAGTGATACAGCGTACGCACACTTGTAGAGCAGGTAAAGAAAGTATGATAAATAATATCATTTTCGAGGTGTCTTTAGCAACGGGCTACTTTCTTGGTTACTATGCAACACATAACTTTTTTACAGGTATCCTCATGTTTGTCATAGAACGTCCATTAGTTTCTTGCATCAAAAATGGTTTTTATCAATTCGGCAATCTTCGATCAATCTCATTTGCAGGAGGAGTGAGCGGTATGAAATCACGTCAGTGACTGAAAATTAAAAAGAAAATTGACTTCTGATTGTTGATTCTAAACATTCCTTAGCCATTTTTTTTTTTTTTTTTTTTTTGGACGATCGGTTGAGAATTCAGTTTTATTAATGAAAAGAGTTGTGAGGAAACAATTTTGTAAAATTTCCTCGGCAATCTTTGATTTGCAATCCTTCCAAGGTAATTTTATAAGGAATATGGTATTTTTTTTAACAGGATATGGCATCTCTTCATTATTTTTAATTGAACCTCCGTTTGTCAGGTTATGAACGGAAAAATATTACCTGATTTTCCCAGAAATATCCATCTTTACTTTCGCTCTCAGCTGCATTTCCCTTCGTTTCCTGTTTTTCTCTACGCAAGTTTGTGCTAATTTTCAAAAAGTTTTCAACTAACCCGTTTTTGTTTTGTTTCACTCATACATTCTTTGTGAGCTCTCTGTTTAGTGCTCTGATACTTGGTTCATTTTTCAAAATGTCTTTGGAAACTTTTCAACTTTCTAGCAGTTCCTGAAAATTTTCCAAAACAGCTCCTTGAAAATTCTGTAAAATACCTTCAGACACATTCTTAAGACAGTATATCCCTCATTTGATGAGTATGTTGTTGGGACTATGGGGTGACCCTTTTGAAGATCCTCTCTAAAATATCTGAATAATATCTTGAAAGATGTTTCATAGGAAGTCATAAAAGTTTTGCCAGAAAATCATGCATCAGAATGTCATAGGTAAACATGTGTAAAAATGTCTCCGCAAAAATTTGTAAGATTGTTTTAGGAAAATCGGCGCGAAAATAGTTCAGAAAAGATTTTCTGCTCTATTAGTTTGTCCTTAGAAATTTGAATAGTTTTGAAATAATTTCTGGGCTATCCCTGCAGCTTCTCTTAAAGTAAGGGGTGATGAGATCAGAATGTGTGAGAAGCTTTTGTCTTTTTGTGAAAGACACAGACTTTAGAAAGGAAAAACATTTGGGCAGGCTGTTCAATTTTTCTATCAAGAAGCACAGAGAGCAGGGCATCGTTTTATTGATCTAGGTAATAATGGTTTAAAATTTTTCCAAGGTAGTCCATGTTTTGTCTCTTCTGTTAAGAGGCAGATTAGTTTTAACCTCTTTAAGCAGTCCTTCTGATGTATCGTAGTTCAGGATTTTTTTTCTTTTCTCATCACTATTTTCAATTTCATTTAAAAAAATCTCTGTATCATAGTTTCGAACACACGATGCCGCCAGCATATAAATTTACTCTTGATAGAATTTTGTCGTTGAAAGGATTTTATGAAATATGTGGTTTTGCTGTAGGATTGAATCAAATCGGCTTACATCGGTAACATATCGGCTCGCTGAAAGTGTAAATCTCTTCAAAGTGTTCAACCCCAAATTCAGCATGTCCAGTATTTCGCATGGTTTTGCACGTAACAAAAATAGCTAACTGAGTCTTTTCTCCTCCATCCTATCACAAACTTATTTCGTTTTAAATTTTGCTATTTTCTAATCATCCTGCAATCTTTTATGTGTCTGGACTGATCTAAATTAGTTTTTGGTCTTTGAAGTCACAACGGCCCTTGCAAGTGACCGTAAATCCAAGAAAAAGGAAATCATTCGTTTGAAGCGTAAGGTGTAAGAAATACACGTTTCAAAAAGAAGACTTATCCATCTTGCTGTCAATGCCGTGAAAGAAAAAGAAAAAAAAAATAAAAAAAATAAATAAAAAAATATAAAATAAATAAATAAATAGATAAATAATACGTAAATAAAAAAAAATAATAATAATATTAAAAATAAAATAAATAAATAAAAAAAAAAAAATTAAAATAAATTAACAATTTTTAATTAATTCAATAATTTTTTTTTTTTTTTTTAAGAATAATAGCTGTAAATAATCTCAAAGTTTGAGAGGATATCTACATCTAGCATCTTAGCTCAGCCCTCATCGTTGACGGTTTTGGGAGTACAAAGTAATGCTTTTTCAATCAAATCCAATTTAATATGTACTATTGACGAATTAAAGATTGTCGCGAGATTTTCATGAGCTAAGTTTTGCCTTCAAGGTGCTGGTTAGGTCACTCTTCATACTGCTCACACCTTGCTGGTGAGAGACCAGTGCAGGTGGGGCGGAAAAGCCGTTGCAGATCAGTCCCACACTCACACACATAACTGAAAATGTGTGAAAATCTCGCGACAATCTTTAATTCGTTGATAATACAACTTTTATCACTTTGTCGGCAGCATTCTCTTATCTCGTCCTCTCATGGACTCTTAATCTATGTGTTTTGTTCAAGACTATGTTAGCTCTTAACTAAAAATTTATTTACAAAACTCGGTAAGGTATGCTCTGCACTAGCAGCTTGTAACTGATAATTTAGGTAAAAATCTGAGAACATGTTATAATAGTTGGACCAAACAGAGCTATAGTTGAGCAGAAATCGTATAGTCGAAACTACTAACAGTTGGAGACCAACATTTACTCGTTGTTGCTGAAAATATTGCATCGGTGTTTGTTTTTATAACAGCTGTTGTTTGACAGCTCAACAAATGAATCCTTCAACCGTTTTTCTACCGTAATTAATGCCACTCATCTCAATTTTAAATGATTGGATCAAGTCCCTCCAGTCAGTCAGTGTAGAAGTAACTGATAATTTTAATGTTATTTTAATGTTACAATGAGAATTTTTGGCATTTTTAAAAGTCTGAGACTTTGCAATTAATTCGTGACCACCAGTCCAAACTTTGTCTATTGCTAAAAACTGGTCGGTAATTTTTTTGTAGTCGTTCGCTTTGAAATACAAGCATAACGAACGCAAGGTTTGGGCGGCTGGAATTTACTACTACTACTACTACTACTGGTTTTTTGGCCCATAGATCGGATTCTTGTAAATCCCCTCCTTTCTACTGTCTCAGTTTTCCTCAGCTCATGGGCGGTTACAGGATTTTGCCTTTCTCGCTCTGCGGCTCTTTGAACTCGTGTGTTAGAAAAGGGGCCATCACATGATTTTAGCCCCTATTTCTGTCCTTTTCTAACGCATATGTTCAAATGGGAGGAGAGAGAGAGAGAGAGAGAGAGAGAGAGAGAGAGAGAGAGAGAGAGAAATTTCCATATCCACCCATACCCCAGCTCCTGTTTCTCTCATGTTTCGAAATTGTAATCGTTAAGGATAAAATCCCTCAACGGGAACAATACAATTGCTAAAAAAAAAGCCAAGCATTCACTCTAACCCCCCTATGTCAATACCAGAAATTAAAAACTTTTTTCACTGATGGTTCCAATTCCATGGATCAGTTCAATGGATTTGGATCTCATTCCAGGGCCTTAACCCTTGAAATACCTACTAAAAACAAGTTTACTCGCACCGTCAGGATTGCACTGAAGGGCTTTTAGACAAATTAGCTTGCAATAAAAGTACATATTCAAGAGGCTCCCACTTTGCCGGTATTATCTCAATTGGTAAAGTTTGATGTTTGCGCACTGTCCAGGAAAGCGTAAATTGCAACTGCAACTTCCGACTATTCCTGATAGAGTGAGCGCTTGTTGTTCTTCGCTATTCTGATCGTTGTCTTCATTTAAAGGGTTAATTCATGCTCTTTATCCTAACTGAGGTTGGTCCAACGAGTTGTTTCCTGTCAAAGAATTTCTTGTTCAAAAAGGACCTGGCACTGGCTTCATGGAAAATAACAAATAACTCCCGATGGATTTTCAATTTTTTCTGTCTCAAATTAAAGCTTAGTTGATGCTGAGAGGAAGCTCTCGCGGTATCAACTCAGTTTTTTGATAAGTTTTGGGGATTTTTATGGTTGAAGCGCAGCTGAAGAAGGTCAAATCAGAGACTGATTGCCCACGCTGAGATAAATACTCTAAAAGTGTCTGTTTACTTGCCTTCGGCAGACTTCCCTTGCCTTCCCTCTTCACTCAGTAGAGCTGCTGTTTTGCGTATGATAAATGGCTTTTTTCAATTCACCGATGATTTCACTGGTCGAGAAAAGATTACACTGTTCAGTTCAGTGTATGACTGTAATAAAAAAAAATACTCTGATCTGTAATCTTTTCTCGATCGATGGAAATGCCTTTAATTAATTAAAATGTTCGCAAGTTTTTTAAAGTCATCGGCGACTCCACCAATTGAGAGAAGATTATTACATATGCGAGTATTTTTGTGCATTACAGTCATTAACTGAACTGAACTGTGTAATCTTTTCTCAACCGGTGGAAATTTTTGATTATCTTAGTATTCTTTATGACCCTGCTTCCTCATTCATGCACGGCTGGAAGCAGGTACTTACATTGACAGTTTTTGAGTACTTTTCTCGTTATTGGTAGGCAATCAGGCTAGGTTTGTGCAGTACCTATCACTGTCAGTATTTTTTTGGTATTTTGCGGTATCCATGATTACGGCCTCTAAAGGAGTGAAATTATTGAAACTCGTGATTATCAAAAACCAGAGGCCAATTAAGTACCTAGGTTCTACGAGACTGTCACAGTAATTTAAATAGATAATTAGAACATAAAACATAGAATTTCTGGAACATAATACCCTCGAGTCACAGAAAGTACTGCAGTGGGTTATTTTGTCAGTATTATATGGAAGTCTGAGGGAACCTAAAGGTATTAAGTATGATACTGAAATACTATGTATCAGTACTTTGACAGTTTCATAGTATTTAGTTGGCTTCTGACTTTCGTTATCTATGACAGTTTTATCATTTATCAGTCTCACTCTTTCAGAGGCTATTGTCACAGATTTTGCTAAATACTGAAAAATAGGTCTCTAGCTAACTTTTGCAGTATTAAGCTATTGAATAGTACATTCTTGAGAAAATCCAGCAAAAAAAATCTTAATTATTCAAAAATAAGGATGAACCACATTGTAAAAGTATGAAATTCAGTCACAGACTCACAAAATGACTTAAAGTTAGGCAAAGGCGTTCGGCGGAACTACGCAGGTACCATGGGAGATTCCTATCTAATTTGTCTCTCTCTCTGTAGAAACACACAAAGGGAAGTCTCAATTAGATAGGAATCTCCCATGGTTCCAAGTCAGTAGGTCTACAGTAAAATGGACTACAGACAAAATGTCTACTTTTTTTGGTCTACTGACAAAATGTCTACGGAAGTATGTCTACAAAAATAATGTCTACTTTGAAAAATGACCATATTCTTAAAACGACTACAAATTTCATGCCCTTAAAGTAAATGTCCTCAGTTTATTAATGCCACTTTTCAAGAAATGTCCACTTTTTTTTACAAAATCGTCTATTCGACAACAATGTCTAAAATTTTGTAACAGAATTAGAAAATATAATATAAATTAGTTTATACCCCTCATTCTTAGAGGATCTTTGTAAATTTGAATCTTAAATTTTGAAGACAGAAATCTGATCAATTTAATGTAGAATTCGCAAAATTAAAACCAACATTTAATATAATAAGTATTTCAATTGAAAAGAGAAAATTTCGTCAAAATGAAGAAGGCTGAATCAAAAAATAAATAATTCGATGAGAAATGTTTCAAAAGTGTACACAAGTGATTTATATAGTCTGGCAACTTTGTCGCATGCCTGAAAACTATGACAACCGTTAGAATACATAATTATCATTCAAAATTATCCATAATCAAATATTTATTACAAAATTGTAGACACTGTTGTCTTGTAGACGATTTTGTAAAGAAAAGTGGACACATTTCAAAAGAGGAAATAATATACTGGGGACATTTCTTTTGTGGACATTAACAATGTAGACGCTTTTAGAAAGTGGTCATTTTTCAAAGTAGACATTTTTTTTGGTAGACACACTTCCGTAGACATTTTGTCAGTAGACCAGAAAAAGTAGACATTTTATCCGCAGTCCATATTACTGTAGACCTACTGACTGGAAACCTCTCCCATAGTACCTGTGTAGCTCTGCCGTTAAGCCTTTAACTTAAAAGTTGTTTTGTGAGTTTCTGGGTGAATGTCACAATTGTTTAATGAGCTCATCATAATTTTTGCCGGTTTTAACACTAGAGCAAAGGATTCAATTGCATATAACGAAAGTTAGCAAGAGCCTCATTTGAGACCAAAAAATCAAAATTCTATTGGAAGCCGATTTTTGCAAGGCCAGTGCCAAACTTTTTATCGATCAGATATTTGTCAACTGATTTCTGATATTTCTAGGTGATCAATAATCAGCAAGAAGTAAGCGCCGCAGGTCAATTACGATTGATGACGGCTCAGCATCACGCCGCGCAGCGTAGCACTCCTCCCATTCCTCAGCATATAGCCGCCTACCAGGTTGATTAACTTTCTTCTCTTTCTGTAATTTTAAAGCGACACATGTCAAAGACACTCCTGTATTTTATTTAGGATTGCAAATTCCGAGGGAACTGTTTAATTTTTTGTTGGTATGGTGGAAGACACTGCCTAAGTCAATTTAGTCCAGTGTAGACTCAGTCCAAAATTTAAAATTCGCTCGTAATTTTGTCCGTTTCATTTAGGCCTCCTAATCTATTTTGTCCTCTCCCTATCTTTGTCCATCATCAATTTTTTCTTATTAAGGTGATTCTATGGCTAACTCCCGATAATTTTAATCCGAAAGATGGCGTTGCTTGTCGCTGGCTCCAAAAATAGCCGTTTTTTACGGTTGTCGGCTGTTTTCTCTGAACAGACGAATAAGAGACAAAAAATCGGAGTGTCAGCACCTGCGTAATTTTTTGCTTGATTTTTTAAGCTTAATACAGGCCAAATTGGTTCAAAAATAAAGACGTAACTATGTAAAGAAAAAATCTAATCTTTGCTGATACAACTCCAAATCACACTTGATTTTTTCTTTACATAGTTACGTCTTTATTTCTGAACCAATTTGGCCTGTATTTAGCTTAAAAAATCAAGCAAAAAATTACGCAGATGCTGACACTCCGATTTTTGTCTCTTATTCATCTGTGCAGAGAAAACAGCCGAAAGCCGTCAAAAAACGGCTATTTTTGGAGCCAGCGACAAGTAACGCCATCTATCGGATTACAATTTTCGGGAGTTTGCTATAGAATCACCTTAAATGTTTTATCATTATGTAAGAAAGGGCAACCGATCATATTGTCTGTTTCAGAGGAAACTCAGTGTAACAGAAAGAAAGACAGTAGATGCAACTAACACAATAATGAGGCTCGTACTACCTTTTGATTTATGCAATTAAATGGTACTTAAATTCTTAAGTAAAAACCACCAAACATGACAATGAGTATCCTGAAATATCATGAAATTCACTTGTAGACTCACAAAATGACTTTAAAATTGAAGGCGTATTGGAAGAACTTTGCAGGTACCATAGAACATTCCTATCCAATTTGAGACTTTCCTCTGTGTCTTTCCGTAGCTCTGCCATCTTTGCTCTTAGAGGGTGGAGCTACGCAGGTCTCATCAGGCTGTTTAATTTGTCACTCTCTCTATAGAAACAAATAGATGAAAGCTTCAAATTCGATAGGAATCTTTCATTGTACCTGCATATCTCTGCCATTACACCTCAAACTTTGAAGTAATTTTGTGAGTCTATGAGTGAATTTCATCATTTTTTTAGTGTGCTCATTGCAATTTTCACTAGATTTTACTCACGAAATAACTGTTAAATTGCTCATACCTAGCAAAGGTTAGGAAGAGCCCCTCATTAGTTTATTTTTCATGTGTATGGACAATTGGGCATCCCCCCCCCCCCCGTTTCCGAGTGGAGATCATTTGAATGAATATAACCTTTCCATAAAAAATGTGCATACTTAATATCCTTTCCAGGTGAAATTCTTAAGGAGAAAATTATGGGTCATAAAAAGTTTCTCTTCATGATCGGTTTTTTTTTTTTTTTTTTGTCTCAAGTTCCCTCCATCATCAAATTCTTGGTTCTCTTTAGAATCCTTTTGTTTTCAAGCCTTCTCTTTCTTATCTGTTTCTCTGTTTTTCTGACTACCTGTTCTCTTTTGTTTATCTTCTTTCCTAACCTTCAAAATGACGTATTACACTGAAGAGACCTACTAAACTTCAAGCGTTGCCATTTTTGCTTGACTTTCATATCATTGTAGAAATAGACAAATGGTTTGATTCTCACGAAACTCATGGGATCAGCCGATTTTCCTATCAAAATTCGTAACTGAAAGTATCAACCAGGTGTGTACATATTTCAAATGGGGCTCTTGCTACCTTTTACTGAATGGGATTGAATAGTTACATTGAATAGTTGCATGAAAAGCAGCAAAAATGATGGTGAGAACACTAAAAATCACAAAATTCACTCAGAGACTCACAAAATGAGTTTAAACTTTAAGGCCTAATGACGGAGCTACAAAGGAACTGTGAGATATTCCTATCTAATTTGATACTTTCCTCTGTGTGTCTCTGTAGAGAGAGAGACAAATCAGATGGGAATCTCCTATGCATAGCTCTTTCATCTTTGCTCTTAAATGGCGGTGCTACGTTGGTCTCTCGAGGGATTCCTGTCTAATTTGTCTTTTTCTCATGGGAATCTCCCATGATAATTGCATAGCTCTGTCATTAGGCTTCAAACTTTCAAGTCATTTGTGTGAGTGAATTTCATAATTTTTAAATGTGTTCATCGTAATTTTTGCTGGATTTTACTAATAAATCAATTTTTCAATTGCTAGTAGCAAAAGTTAACAAGAGCCCTGTGCTTTTTAGGAGAATGAAACATACAGGAAAAAGTGGCAACCTCTTCTGAAGCCAAGTAGGTTTCTTTAGTATACATGTATCATATTGTTGTTTCCTGTCTCTTCAATTTCTTCTCTTACTTTAGTGTCGTAGGAGAGCACTTGTTCTCACATCTTGTTCAAGGAAGGTTGAAAAATTTCCGCACAGTTTTGCTTGAAATATTTCTTCAAAGATTAATTCGAAGAAAGTTAAAAATAAAAAAATAAAAAAAATTGTGATGATGATTTTAGTAGAAAGTGTTAAGTTTTTAAAAGTCGTAATAAAATAATTTGTAAATGGCATTGGGAAAAGTTCTTTGGAAGCCATAAATATACAGGTACAATGCTCTTTTAAAACACAGTATGTTTTACCTTCTTGTGTCTGAATAAAGTTGTGTAGGAATTTACCTCTCTGTAATGTTCATCAACGTAGTTGTTGTCCAATTTGTTTGTTTGTTTGTTTTCGTACTAACAAATTTTTTTTTTAAATTTTTTTCCTGTGTGTACTTTTCATTCAATCTAATGTTTTCTAATGGCCTTTATTATGTTTTGAATTGTAGATTGTTTACTTTCATTTACATTAATACCTAAAGTCTAGTGAAACTGTCAGTTTTTTAGGTAACAGAAAATTGTTTGAATTCGTTCGTGTGAACCAATGGAAAACTCATCACAGCAGAAAGTTTTAAGGTTTGAGTAACAATCAAGTAGAAGCAGCCAATCAGGTTGAAATGAGTATTAGAATCAAGATACTAAGAGAGATCGTCTGTTTTTCAATACCCATCAACCAAGAATGTCTATCTGTAAAAATGTCCAGCGGTCAGAAATGTTCGCATCTAAAAATGTCTGTCACTACTTAAAGTCCAACAGAAAAAAATGCAACTTATTAAATGCTTTTCTGATTTTTAGCTTTTTGAAATTTCCATCCCAAAAAAAAGAAGAAATTTGCCTCTGGCCATTTGAAAATGAACTTTTAAAAAGGCTAATAATCCAAAAAGTATATATTTCTTATTTGGCCTTTGAGAGGAAGATGACAATGTGTAAGAACCTTGTAGTTTCATTTTCTCAATTTTTTTTCTGTATCCAATTTAAAAAGTTCAACATCTCATTTGTGTTTTTTCTTCTTATAATTTGCTTTCAAATAGCAACAGAGAGCTGCATTATCAAATGTAAGCAACACCCCGGTCGGTGGACGATCGGCCGCAGTCCCGAACACCAAAGTTATCCAACAGCAAACGATAGTTTACGGTGGCAGTCAACCGAACCCACAGACAGCCCAGCGAGTAGCTGCGGTACTAGCAAAATCAGCCGCGAGCCAATCTGCGTCTGTTCATCACCCTCATCATATAAGTCAACAGCCGCGGGCTCAGTTTTATGGCCATAACCCTAATTTAAAGTGTAAGCAATTTTCTAGTTTGTGACTGGGGTAGGAGTAATGGATGCTTCAAAATGATGTATTCTTTAGTAAAAAAAAAAAACAAAACAAAAAACAAAAAACAAAAAGCAAAACAAATTGGAATAATTTTTGGTTTGTCTTTTAATTAATTATTAACACTGTAAATCATCATTCATTGAACATTAGAATTTTACTCAGCCATCTTTGTATTATATGGAGGTTTTCAATGCCTAATTCTGCCATCCAAAATTTTAATACATGACCTGAAGAGCTGAAATTATTGTTTAAGGACGGACAGACTGAACCATTTTTTAAAATTTTAAGGATCTTTCTTTCGAATAAAGTATTGTATATGATTGAAAAGCTAAGGGAGCTAATCAGGGACTTCATAGTTAAATTTATTTATTTATAAAAAAAAAAAAAAAAAAAAAATTGAGTTCTACGGATAGAGAAACAAATCAGAAGCAGAAAGTGGAGCAATATGAAAAGAGAGAGAAAAACTATATTTAGAGCACGTTACCTCCTTGAGTGCTCTAAGTACTTCCTTCCCAATTTGAGTCCCTGGCAGGTTGCCGTTACTCTCCTCTTTCCCATCCTTTGTGTTGAGAATACTTTGATTGTCTTTCCTACCCCTTCTTTTTTTATGTAGTCCAGTCGTTCACTGTGAAATATCAGCATAACAAACCACGTGTTTGGGCGGCTGGGCTTTACTACTACTACTACTACTACTACTACTTATTTATACACCCGAATCCGGGTTTGTACAGGTCAATTTTATATCACACTACAGTATTATGTACAGGGTTTTTTTTTTTTTTTTTTTTTTTTTTTTATAGCAAATTACTACTACTACAAAATTATGAATAGAAATGAGAAAGAAAAAAATGGAAACAGAGCTTATTTAGTGATTACAAAAGTAGTAATATGGTATAATCTTCCATTTACAAGCAATTAGTGTGGAGACAATTGCTCATCCACACCGTGGCAACACCCTCTAGAACAAAGGCCCTCAAGCTAGTTAAAAATGAGTTTATGTCACCTTTCTTTAATATGTCTTTAAATGTATCGATAAAACCAAATACAAGTGAGCAAGTGACACGGTTGAATGAGAGAACGATTTTGGACGGATGCCTCTCGAGAACCACTTTCCAGTTGCTCGATAAGTAAAGGTCGCTCTGAAGACACCTTTACAAAACAAGCGAATTAACAATGGTTTTCGAGCGACTTCCGCCCCAAATCAGTCTCCCACTTAATCGCATCACTTGTATTATTATAATTTAGTTTTATATTATTTATTTTTTTTATTTACTTATTGTATATTATTTAGTTTTATTGATCCAATGGGTCTGTTGCAAACTTTTGCTACAACGGTTGAGAGTGTTTGTAAAATCGCCTGAAAAGTCCAATGGTGGCATCAGAAAGCCACGAAATGAGATAATAAACTCACAAGAAGCGTTTAATGAAATCCAAGATGGCGGCAAAATATCGAGCAATCCGTATGCATGCACCACGAACATTCAAGGATAGCCAACCTCACAACATCGATCACAACCAATCACAACGTAAACAAACACATAACCTCTACCTCCAATGAGGTTGTAAACGTTGGCAATCCTTGGATGATCACGGTGCATACATTCAGATTCCTCGATATTTTGCTGCCATCTTGGATTTCAATAAACGCCTCTTGTGAGTTTATTATTGTATTTCATGACTTAATGATGCCACCAATGGACTTTTCAGGCGATTTTACATTGGAATAATAACTTTTTATTGTTGTAGCAAAAGTTTGCAACAGACCCATTATTCCAATCCATGAAGTCCCTAATCAGCTTGCAGGAGCAGTATCTGATGTAGTCCTTTGATTTTTTGTTCTTTTTAATATTATTTTATGTTTTATTATTTTATGTATTATATATTATATTTTATTATTTTATGTATTTTATGTTTCAATTTCAGTACCTCCAGAGGCATGTTTGCTCGGTTGCGTCTTTCTCATTGTCGAATATGACAGGAATGGGTATAGTCACATCGACAGAGACTTGTGGCATAAAGTAATCATAGAAAATGGTGGTGAAATTGAAACATGTTACACCTTGAGGATCACGCACATTGTGTGTCAAACTCAGAAACATCCATTAGTTCAACAGGTATGTTTATTTCAGTTTGTTCAAATCAAGGTAGTATTTCATTCGTTGAATTTATTTAATGTTACGTATAGGAATGTGCCGCTGAGAATATTCATGGTAGGGTTACATTCCCGGCGAGAATATTCCTGTTTTTCTCTCTTTTTTTAGGATTTACTGCATGTAGCGGAGTCCAACGTGCTCTTTCCCATCCTCACACTCTGTCTTTCCCCTAAAAAAATCGTTGAATGCTTTGACCCCGCGCTAACAATTTGCTAAGTGAGTCTTTACATGGGAGTTGAGTGCCCATCAACTAACATGACATTGGATGATGATCAGGTCTACTGACATCCTCGCTTGACCAAATGGTTTGAATGGGTTTGAAGGAGCCTCGCAGAAGTGTGTCGTTCGCGGTGAAAGACCCGCATAAGAGCAAAGACTGCAGCTGGGGCGACAGACGGATTCTATCTATCTATCTATCTAAAAGCAGTAAAAACACAATGTTTTGATACATTTATAATGTACATATTGCTGTGACGTCACAAGATATGCCTCAGTGCATTATTTCAAAGGTAAAACTGGTCGTAAGTGGCGTTATTTTTGTGTAAAGTTTTGTGTTTTTCAGTGCTCTTATAGTGTTTTTTGAGAAATCTGATGCAAGCAATGTTTACACCAGAGAAAGAAAAAAAAACCTGTATCCAAAAATTTCAGTAAATTCTTGCTCCAGAAATAAATCAACATTAATTATGTAGTGGGTTAAAGAAATTCTGAACCAGGCAGTTGAACTGCTCGTGAATTTGGTTTCTTTAGGTTCAGAGATCAGACCAAGGTAGATTAGTTTGGTTCAAACTGGTTTGTAGAAGTTGAGATCTTGGTTATGTTTGATACAGGTCTGTCCATGAAATGGAAAAACTGAATTTTAGGTTGGAAAAACTGAATTTTAGGTTGGAAAATTTTAAGTAGATTACTTGCTATTTATTGAAACAAAAAAAATAACTTCTAATTAAATTGTTGATTTATGATTGCACAAACAAATTATTCTTGATGTCACTATGACATTTGCTTGACACCTCTAGGAGAATTGAAATCTTTCTGTACTCAATTGAAGTTGTTGCTTTGAAAACCACAAATAGATGTAGATGACATGAGAATTAAACAAAGAAGCTACAACAGTCGATAAATATTTGTAAAAAAGAAAAAAGAAAAATGAAAATAATTTTTTATCTCCTGACTAAACTGAGTCAATGGCGATTTGCTTTCACTTGAACTTTGGTTTCATTCCATTAGAAGTTGGTAACAGTCCTTCCTTAAGGCTAAGGGTCTGGTTTTTAAAGAAGTCAAAATCGAAGGTTTTTGGAGTGGTTCACTGTTGATTCAGTTTGACGCCCTGCTTTAAGTAACGAACAAAATTCAATGAGAAGAAACATAAAGTGAACAAAAAAATGGAACGGACCGTAAAGAAAAATTAAGGTGTTGATGTTAAGTCGAAAAAAAGCAAAATCGTGGAGCCTCATTTTTTGTCTGTATAGAATCGATGTCTCTTGTATATGTTGTCGCTAGTAGTGGTTGGCGCCAGTGGAGTAGTCAGGGAGGGTGAGTCCTTCATGACATCAAATTTCGCCCTTATAAAAGGTGTTGTTTTGCGTTTTCAGAGAAATTTTACCTAATTTTGATCTTCGAATCCCCCCCTTCTTTACTATTTTCGAACCCAGGAGCCCCTTTGAAAAATTCCTGGCCGCACCACTGGTTGGCGCTCAACTCAATCTGGAGGTTTGTAACTGTGCCACAGAATGTTTCTAAGTTTCTTCGTTGCTCAGCGGCCCCTCTTTATGTTTACAAATTTGTTTTTTATTTATCTTTGCTTTCTTGTGAATATTTCAGGGTCTCCGTGATATGAAACGTTGCGTAACTGCCCATTGGTTAAACGATGTCATTCTCAAGCAGCAGGTTTTGCCGCCTTGGCTAGCTCTACATTTTCCAGTTCCTTACAGGTAAGTCTTTAAAACCAATTTTATTACATGATTTGTATTTAACGTTGCGAATATTATTTGAAATATCCTTGTTCCAATTCAGGACTTTTTTCACACCCGTAACCACCCGTAATCTCCTTCAACTATGATTCCGCCGAAAGTTTACTTTACATAGGTTTGAGTTGAGTATACATTAAGACCCGAGTATTCTCGACGACGCCATGTTTGCGTAGCGAAATCGACCGCGCAGTTAGAAGACAGTTTTGGCGCGTCATTCAAATAAGACGAGATATACCCTTTTTTATGTAAAAAAAAAAAAAAAAAAAAAAAAAATACACAAGAAATGAAGCAAAATAGAGAGAAATAGAGAGTTGAGAAATATTTCGTTTGAGAGAAAAAAAAAAAACTAAATATATTTAGAGCCCTTTACCTCCTTGAGTGCTCTAGGTATTTCCTTCCCAAACTTGAGAGTCCATGGCAGGTCGCCGTTACTCTCCTCTTTCCCATCCTTTTTGAGAATACTTTGATTGTCTTTCCTACCCCTTCTTTTTTTATGCAGTCCAGTCGTTCGCTGTGAAATATCAGCATAACAAACCACTTGTTTGGGCGGCTGGACTTTACTACTACTACTACTTCTCTATTTCAATATTATGTTGCTTCGTTTTTACAACCGTTTCTTCAGCAATGTTGTATGCTGAGCGCATTTTATCCTTGAACTCCTGAACATAGTCATCTTCAGTATACGATTTTTCAGGGAGTTGTTTCAAGAAATTGGGAAATTCGAACTCTTAGCCATACATCTAATAAAAAGGACTAAATTTATTTACAGCTCTGGGACTCGCATTAATCGCCCATTCGGCAGCCATACGTCCCAATCTGTTTGTGGATCATTACAATAATGTCTCAGATACTCTGCTTAGACCTTATGTTTCCGTTCATTTTCCCCGTTGCCTTGTGGGTGGAAGCTAGTAGTTGTAATTTTCTTAACTTTTAATAATTTACACTATGTTGTCTGATGATCGTTGAATTTTATTTGTTTCTTACTTCAGTGATGAAAAACCCTGTCGCCATCTAATTATGACCTATTCCGGTTTTGACGGAGATGAAAGGCAAAGGGTCAAAGACATGATTGACCTTACAGGAGCTCGAAGAGTCAAATACTACACACCTGATTTTGTTAATATTATTATTTATAAAAAGTAAGTACGCTTTGTTCTTCCGGCTTTTTAAACCATTATTGCTCCTTTATTTCATTTTTTTTTTCAAAGGTTTGCTGCAGTTTGAACAGAAATTAATTTTATGTATCCATTTATTTATAGCCTGTTGCAAAAGTTTGCAACAGCTCTATTGTCGGCTACAAAAAGAGTTATTCCTGTATAGACAGGTGTGTCTGATGTAGTAGTGCCTTTCCCCACCATTAAAAAAATTTGTTGGTCTCCTCTCTTCTAGTTTTTTTTTAATTTTACAAGACGATAATGGCCACGATTAGGAATGAAAACGTCCTGACCATTTTAGTAAGTGTTTTTTGTGCAATCAATTCAAGATCATGTCACAAACCAGATTTAAATAATTACAGACTAGGTGGATTTGGAACTTTTGATTCAATCAAAAATTCTTCTGAATGGGGCTCTTGCAAACTTTTGCTATAAGGAAGTAAATAGTCCAATCTGATGTAAATACTAGCGGAAATCACGAAAATCACACTAAGACAGTCTAAAATTCATTAATAAACTCACGTAAGTGCTATAACAGCAATATTGTATTGGCGGTTGAACGCAGGTATCATGGATGATTCTTGTCTATTATGTCACTTTCTCTACGGAAACACAGAGATATGTCTCAATGTAGATAGAAATCTCCCATGATACCTGCGTCGCTCCGCCATTGAGCCCGATTCTGAGAGTGATTTTCGTGATTTTTTAATGTACTCATTGTCATTTTTACAGGTTTTTATGCAAGAATCAACTCTTCACTCCCCTATAGCAAAAGTTTGCAAGAGCGCCCCATTGTTACCTTTAAATTTTTAAACTGAAATTATCCAACCCTTTTAGTTTTGCTATTCAAAATCCAATTATGGATTGTAAATATGTACTGGACCGCTGATCAGTCAAATAAGAACCAAACTAAATGTTGATTGGTAAAGGGTAAAGGGTTTAAAGTTCTTTTTGGTATGGTCATTCATCACAAAAATCTTTGACAAATTTTTCAACTTCTCGCTCATTGTAATACTATGCGTGCAATTTTCTTTTTTTCCGTGTACATTTTGTAAATGAGCTTTGCTCGTTTATAATTGATTAAAACTTTTGTTTCGTTCTGCAGTTGTAAAATGGAAAACGAAAAGATAAAACATGCTAGAGAATCGGGTGGCCGGACTTCCATTGTCAATGTTGCCTGGTTGAACGAAGTGCTCTTTGGACATTTTTCCTGTCTAACTCAAACAGATAATGCAAAATACCTGCAGTACAATTTAGCCAATCCTTTTAGAGTAGATTATAATTTAGTGCCTCATTTAATGGGTAAGTGTCATCATCTTTTACTTTGTTAAAAACAATGTTTTGTTTTCATCTACAAATCCTGACAAATCTTAGGGAGCAAAAACACTTAGGCACTCACACCGAAACCTGTCAAGGACCAAACCCCATAAGCTCTTATGAGTTAAATTGAGGCAGATAGATGTACAGTAAAACCTCCGATTAACGAAACTCTGGTTAACAAAAACCTCTAATCAACGAATGTTTCGGCCGGTCCCGTCAAAAGTCCTATCTTACCTGTGTAAAAAAAAGATGCTGATTAACGAATTTTCTAATTAACGAAGAAAATTTGCGGTCCGCCGACCATTTTTACCATATTTTAACGAATTTCCTCGGAAAAATTGCGTAGTTCCAAGCCGTATTCATAATTTCTACCGCTGCGCTGATACGCGCGGATCGGAGTCGCGCTGCGCAGAAGCTGAGTTTCCGTTCAAACACGGAACGCGCTTTCAGAGACAGTGTGCCGTGTATGCGCTGTGCAGTCTGGCGGCTGGCGCCAACTGCAAGAGGGGAGGGGGACGGGAGTAGCTGGCCGGCTCCTAGCGGTGAGGATGTGAATCTACTGTACACCCACTGTTATTGCATATATCGTAAAATGAAGGGGCTCCAAGGCGCGAAACGGAAAATTTTGAGTTTTTTTGTTTCTACAAGCTGAAAAACGGGTTTTTCCGCAAAATTCTCGTTAACGAATACTCCAATTAATGAATAGTTTCTTCTGTCCCCTGAGATTCGTTAACTGGAGGTTTTACTGTACTATCATTCGTTCTCACTCAGATGTTTTATTGCCTGTTCATAGTCATACGTTTTTATTGCTTTATTTCTATTCCATCCTTCGCAGCGCTGTTTGCGGTTTTCTAACACCAATGTGTTTGAAGTCGCAGGTTTTTTTTTTTTTTTTTTCTGGAAGTTTTTAAGTGTCTTATTTCACCATTAGAGCCTGAACCGGAAGAGAGAAGAAGAAGGAATTATGAAAGAGAGAAGAGTTAAACAATTAATAAAACAGGAACGGGTAAAATGCTGGAATACAACCTAAATTGGCTAGGACGTTTCGGCTGAAATCGCAGCCATTTTCAACTACAAAAAAATAAAATAAAATTAAAAAACAAATTGCGGAAGGCGGAGAGAGCCACCACTCACAAACTGTACACGCGGGAATCAAAGAAGAGTTAGATCCACGTTCTTCAAAGATGACCAGATCTGAGATCATCAAACGCAGTTAAACGGCCTTTTTTGGCTACATTATGAACTAATACTTTGTGTAGTTACTCTTTAGGCTGCTAGAGAGCATTTGGCATTGAAACTTGAAAACTCATTGACCCCCGAATCTTAATTTTGCTCTCATAAAAACTTTGTTCTGTGAAGATAAGGTCAGTTTTGTCAGAACACGTCACATGTGTAAAAGACTTGTTTCTTTTTAAAATCTGGACTTGCTCTTCCAAAGAAATGGATTTTTTCCTATCATCAACAAGAAAAAAGTAACTAACGCTTAAAGAACGAATGGGAGGAATTACATCAAATTTTCTTGACCTAACCATTGCGTTTGTGAATCACAGTTCAAATTTTGAAACTTTTAAGAAAAAAGCTAACTTTGCATTTCTACGACTTTTTATCAATAACGCTCTATGTTCTTTATGATTTTCAGGTGCGTGGAAGGTTCCTATTAGTGTTACTCAAGAATCTTACGATAGAATTCGTACGAACCCTCCGTCAAACCGGCGGAAAAAACCTAGACTATCCACTCCGGCCAATTCCGGTATAGATTCGGACCAAGAGAATAAAGATTTGATGAACATCACTGTCACCAACCCTAATCCACCAATTGGAGATGCTCAGCCTCATGTCATGTTTTCTGGTTTTGTTAATGCCACAGAGGAACAGAGGGTTCGTTATTTTCCTTCTTTTTTTTTTATTGCTGTGGTCTTACTCTTACACTGACTTTATTCTCGTGATGAAGCAGTTTTCATTTGTGTTTTTAAGAAGTGGTGACTGAAAGAGTGGACATTCATCACGCTACATTAGTTTTGTTTGTTAGATAGCTTTATCAATGATTGCAACAAAACTCACCTTTTTTCAAGTTATGAGCCATGCAGTGACAATATGTGTCAGTAGAGGCATCAGAATTTCGTTTCCTCAAAATCGCGCAAAAAATTCAAGTTCGCGCTAGACGGCTGTGACCCATGTAGGAGTAAAGTTCCCACTCTCCTGATTTCATATTCAAACTGCGTCGAAACGCGAAATCAGCCTCCTTACATGAAATTCTGGCTAAATTTCCCTTTTTAAACTTCGAAAAACATGAAATGTTCAGTGAACTGAAATTTTCTGCTTTTTTTTTTTAGTTTCCGAGCAGAAATTGCGTTTGTAAAACATTTCGGTCTACATTGTTCTGGTTTTTCTGCATTTATTCAGAAAAGCAAGTGCAGAAAGCTTTATGCAAATTTTATGAAAAAATAGGTTTTGAGAAAGACATAATGTTAGTATATTGAGAAGATTTGTTGGTAAACATAGATAAATGTGCCGCAAAAACAATTTTGAGTAATGAGCGTGAAAAATAATGAATATGTTCAACCTTTGTTCTTTAAATGTTTTCTAATGGTTAGAATTGATTTTTCTTCCAGTTTTTGAATACTCTTATTGAAGAAGATTATTATTTTCTGATTGTCTTGAGAGAGTATAAACGAAGAAGCTCAAAACCAAACTCCAGAAAGGCAATCAAAAATATAAAAAATTTTGAGTTTTTTAATTTAATTTAATTTAATAATCAAATATAATGTAACTTGCTCATTATAATCATACATATTTAAATTTATTTTTAATATCTACTGTAACTTAAACCAGAACAAAAACCAAAAGGGCCCTCTTCTTTAGGCAAGCCTCTGTTGAGGAAGAGAGAAATTTTTGTATCCATCCATCCATCCATTTTTTTGCGCAGTTTTTGAGAGAAAATATTTAAACCTCGCTACTTTCTCCCAATTTTATGGGTGGCAAAGGAAGTTGAGCATTAAAATGAAGAAAAATAAAAGCGGTGTACGGACTTCGCGGAAACACAATATTTGTTTCCCCCTAGTTTTCAATATTATTTCAATCCAGTTAATTATCTATTTTATTTCAATCCAATTAATTACCTGTTTCCATTATGATCATTCCATTTCCGTTATCTTTTTACGTAGAGAATTAATCCAAAAGAGTTGTATTGTGTTTTTCATTCCCCTGCAAAGTTCTATTCCTTTTTCACCTCCTTATTTTATCTCAAACTGTGATAATCTTCTACATTTCCGTTATCTTTTCACTGAGAGAAGACAGAACTAATCCATAAGAGTTGTATTGTTTTTTCATTCTCACATAAAGTTGCTTTCTTCCTCACCTTATTTTATCTCAAATTTTCCTTACTGTTTACTTCCTAGTTAAAAATTCTGTTTTTTTCTATTTCTACCTACCCTATTAAAAATTCTAATTTAAAAATTCTAGTTAAAAATTCTATTTCTTCTCTCATTTAAATCTGTTTTTCCTAGTTCTACCTCCCCATTCCCTGTTTACTCTTATTGGGCGTTGTTCTGATTCAGTCAGTGGGCAATTAGGGACCAAAATAATTCATAAATTTTCAAACAGCCATTTTTATACCTATGTATAAATTCATTTTCAATTTTCTTCAAATCAAATGTAACATTAATAATGAAAGAAAGCATTTAAAAAAGGGTACAACTTGCATTAAAGAACTGTCTGTAAATAAATCAGTGTTAAGATCAGGGGGAAAAAATCAGGATGAAGAGCTATGAAAGGATTAGGATTTTTTTGAGTTAATACACTTTTTGTGGGCCAGGTACTGTTCTCATCCTGGTCTAGTCCTGCCTTCATTCATAGACAGGCACAATGAGCAAATTTTTAGGGACGAAAATAATTACTGAGCGTTTGAACTGCCATTTTTTTGTTTTTTCCTCTATCAATTCATTTTTAAATTTCTTCAAACCAAACGTAAAATTAATGTTGAAAGACAGAATAAAAAGGAGGGTGCAATCTCATCAACCAAATGAATAAGGAAATATCAAAACAGAAATAAGTAATAAAAAAAAATAAAAAGTGAACGAGTTAAACGGTGAACTTTTTTTGTGTGTTGCTGCTATCATACTGATCTGGTCTCACCCGTCATCAGTTGACTGACACATTAAGTGAATCGCTCCATACAAAAAAAGCCTAAATCTATTTTGACGTGAGCTCTGTAATGAATGCTTTCTAATGTACTTTACGGCTCTTTTTTCAAAATCTACTTTGACCCTTTTTGCAAGAAGCAATTCAAATTGGGAAAAAAAAAATCGTTTTTTTTATAATTTTTGAGTAGTGAAATATTGTCGAAAATTTTTGTCTTATCAGCTCTCTGCATCTTCACCTCTCAGTTCGTGTATTATCAGTCGACAGTCGAGGCGCGTCTCTTCCGAGGAATAGCTTTGTCATATTTGCTTAAAATTAATTGCTTCTCATCAGTAAATTTCATTTTAAGTGTTAAAAGTCAAATTTTTTAACATTTCCAACATGTGGTATGTGGAATACCCCCTCATGCTTGTAGTTTTGGGCATTATGTATCAGGCTAAAAAATACTGGCTAGCGTTCAGAGGCATAAATCCTCACGATTTATCATAGTTCCATATAGTCATATGTAGTTTCTCCTCCTCTGTCTGTTTTTCATCCAACTGTTCTTCTCAGAAGACGTTACGTTTTCTAATTCATTTCATGACATCATCTTATTGTGAGAATTGAAAAAAGTTGTGAGTTTACTCGACAATTCTTTTCAAAACAAGTCGGGAGTGAAAATGGTTGTCAAATTTGTCGTGACTATATGGACTCTTTATTGTTTAGCCTATATATTTCTAGGAGATCCCTACAAAGGTGCGAGGGTACCCTGGTAAGTTGAGGTTTAAACTTTGTTGAATACCCCACCCCAAAACTGATTGTAAAAGCAAAATTTTACTAATGAGATGGTCCTCTTTTAAATTCCGAGTTCTATCTATATTAATGTCCCTCTGACAAATAGTTTTTCATTATTATCTCAAAAAGATGGGGGGGGGGGGGCGTTACTTGAGAAGCCTTGAATCTTGTATTATTCCTTATTATTCGTGTGAAATATTTAGCATGTATAAAAAATCAGTTTTTTCCCAATTGTTTGAGGACTGAAAATATTCTGGCAGAATGTTATACAAGTATTGTACTCATGGAAAAAAAGCTAGAAAAAAGTGGGAAACCTCAAAAAAAAAAACTAGGGAATGTAAAGTGGGCCTTCGGAATTTTATCAACTTAAGCCTTTTTACTGTCAGAATGTGCAAAATATTTAACTTTTCAAATCATACCATTTTGGGGAGGGGAGGGGGGGTGATTTATGCGTTAAAAACTTAATTCAAACTGCGTTAGTACAGATCTAGCCTAGGTTTTGTGGTTCTACGGTATTTGAACTTGATTTTGAAAAATGTCATCTCTGAAACGTTCCAAACTTGTTTCAAAATGTGACTGCAAATCTCATCAGCACTGTTTTGATTTTCATTTGTTTCTGCTTCCAAAGGTTCCGATGCGGCTGTTTCAACTCTATTTCATTTTTTCTTTGTGTATTGTTAAAGTATGGCTTGTTTCAGAGATTATATTTTAAAAAATGTAGTCCTATTTAGGTAGATTCTCCGGCAAATTAAATCATGGGCCTGTCCAGTAGTGTTGTAATCTGTACGCTAATGAAATTTCATAAGAATCCGTGTTAACAGAAGATCCTCAATACGGGAGTATGGAGCGCAAGGGTTAGATCAAATGAAGTTTTTGACTTTCTGATTTGCTGTAACTTCTAACGACCAGAGCAAAGAGATCACTGCTTGGGTCAGATTGACCTGGTTTTTAGGGACCTCAGCCCAGCCATTTGCCGTGGAATACGTACTAGAAAATTTCAGTGCTTGGATGACAGGGCCGCACTATGTTTTTACTCAGAGACTCTTATCCTGAAAACTTCCTTTTTTCTCATCCGTTTTTTTTTCTTTTTATGTTTTCAGAAAGTCTGTCAGTTAGGAGGTATTGTAGCGAAATCATGCGGCGAAGCAACCCACCTTGTCATGCATCAGCCTCAAAGGACGTTCAAATTCGTTTGTTGTCTATCAACGTGCAAGTTTATTGTCAGTTACGATTGGCTCAAAGACTCGTTTGCTAGTAACACCTTTTTAGGTACGAATGCATCTCTCTAGCTCCTTTATATCATGAGTGACGAAGTGAGAATTTTGTGTTTTCAGTCCACTCATCCTTTCATCCTGCTGTTTAGCAATGAGGTTCCAAAAGTATCCTTCATGTTTGCTAGTATGCACTATAGCGTTCAAAAGAAAGTATCCATCATTATTCATCAAGAACAATTTCGATGAGAGGACTTTCTTTTGGAAGTCATAGTACATAGCTAAGCTAATTTGTAATGAAATGCATTTGTTGATAAACAAACATAATCATAAAAAATGAGAGGAAATTGAAAACTTGAAGTATTTAGGTTTGAACCCGAAAAATGTTGATACTTAGGTGAATGGTGAGGAGTCAAGCATGCTATTAGATAGCTTATGGCCTCACCGTACATCAAGGAGGAGTACCATTCAGTCCCAAAATTTTTTGGTCCCTGTAGGTGTACAATGTCTTGTCATGCAGAGATGATGTCTCCGTTGTTATCATATCATTTTATCAAGAAAGTTCTGACAAAATGATAAAAAGAGGTACAAATTGATCAATTTTGCGCAGGTTTCTACAAAAATCAATGAGAAATGTAAAAAAAAACCATGTTAGTTTCTGTATGGCCAAAAAAGTTTCGACACATATCAGCCAATCAGAGGCCATTAATGCTTTTATCATTGTTGATCCTGAAAACTGTCCATTCTATTACGACTCTTGTTTACAGGCATTCTCCCATTTGGTGACCTCCACCATTTAACTGTTATCCATGCAGTAAAACCATTTTGATAGTTTCGGAACAAAACTAAAATCATGTAGAGTCCAGTAACATTTATGTTTCCTCGGAATATTAATAAAAAAATTAAATTACCATTTAGGAGCAAAGGGTCTGTTGCACACTTTTGCTGTAAAGACAGGAATAACTGATCCTGATGTAAAATGTAATAAAAAAAAAACTGATGGAAACAACAAAAACTCGTAAAATTCCCTCTATGATTGAGAGAAAGTAACAATTTGTTCAGGCTCGCTGCGAAACGAGGGTTTATTGCATGGTTAATAGTCAAGTGGTGATGTCTGTAACGAAAAGAATGGGGCTCTTGATAACTTTTGCTATAAGTGTTTGAATAGATAATTCTAGCGATGAAACTAGCTTAAATTATGATGAGCTTATTAAAAAATTACAAAATTCATGCACTGACTCACCAAAATGACTTCAGGCTTTTAAATTTTAGGCTTTCATCTGTTTGGTTCTATAGAGAGAAGAACAGATTAGATAGGAATCTCCTATGATTCCCGCATAGCTCCACCATCTTTGTTTTTAAATGGTTTATGCAGGAGTCACACAAACCACATTTTACCATAAAAATGTACGATTTTGAGTTGATAGATTTCTCAGATAGGTGAAAGTATGTTCATACAAACTTAAAAAAGCTAGGTAGATAAATTAAGCTACCTTTGTCATCACTGAAGTCTACCTTACTCGCAAAAGAAAACGAAAGAATACTGATATTAATTGGAAACGCAATAAAAGAAATGGAAATAATCAGTATTTACTTCAATTGAATTTAATGTTTTAATTATTTATCCGATAATAAAAGACGAAAACGCGAAATTAAAAATTACTTGAGAAAAAACAACGTTGATGATCGATATATTCGAAATAACGAAAAAAGATGATTCTTAACTAACGAAATAGCAACGAATTAGTACAATAACTTTTAATGAATGGTTCGATATAAATCGATTTGAGAATTCGCTCCAATTTCGTTCGATTGGTATTCTAGGGTCCTAAGACAAACGCAACTAGAAACAAGGTCCAAATGGAACGCACCCGTCGAATATCTAAATATGACAAATTAGAGCTTTGCTTTGCACACAGAAGAAAGCCTCAAATTAGGTACAAATCTCCCATGGTACTATGGCTTTCAAAAGAAAGTGTCCTGGTCGAAATTCTCATTGTTAAATTTTTCTGTTGTTTTTAATAGAATTTACGATTTTTCAAGACGTACGCTAAAATGGGCATTCTGCTGAGTCCTTGAACATTTGGAATCACAAAATTGCTCAAAGTTTACCGATATTTGAAAGAATAAAAATTTTTACCCGGGTACTTTCTTTTGATAGTCATAGTACCTGCGTAACTCTGCCATTACGCCTTTAACTCTACATTCATTTTGTGAGTCTGTTAGTGAATTTTGGTACTTATTTATTGTGCTCATCGTAATTTTCGCTAGATTTTACTCAAGAATTAACTACGCAATTGCTTACAACAAAAGTTAGCAGGAGCCCCATTGCTGCTTACTCTTTGTTAGAATAGCATAAAATTTATTCAAATATATTATTAATATATTATTTTCATATTTATTTATTCAATTTTTTTTTTTTTTTTTTTTTTTTTTTTTTTTTTTTTTTTATATTTTTTTTTATTTTTCACTTATTTTTTTTTCCTCACTTTTTGATTTTCATGTTTCCCCAGATGAACAACCTTATTCCATCACAGAGGTGGATGTCGAAAAGAAAGTCACCTGCAACGTTACCAAAGTCCTAACTTCACCGGACCGTAAAAAGTTATTCAAAGATAAAATCTTTTTCATCACACCCGGAGTCGTTCCGGGTGTCTCGGCCATCAGAGGGATGGTGGAATGTGCCGGTGGGATAGTCGAGAAGAAGCGACGGTCCTTGAAGGTTATCCAAGAGATGGAGCCCAACACTTATATTGTCGTCTCATGCATCAACGATCTCCATCTTGTAGCGGATCTCATCAAAAATGAAATAGGTAATTCATTGTTCGTTGTTTTCAACTCACTCTGGATCAACATCCAACTAATTTTTAACCCTTTGTATCCTGACGGTATAAATTTGTACCACCAAATTAACTTAGTTTTAAATGTATTTTGAAAACAATTACTATGCATTTCGAACTAAACGAGAAAAGTTTATTCTATTAAGTATTAATTGAAATTGATAAAGAATTTGTCAGAAGGGTTTGTAATAGTCCCGGATTTATAAGATCAAAGCACTGGCGGTACGTGCCTCGTGGCCCTATGCAACGCTCCAGTGATATCCCCCTTAAAGAAATTAGAGCTGTGAGCTAGGCTGTGTGATTGCAACCCCCCCCCCCCCTTGATTACAGGTTGTTTCAGAAGTGTAGGTGCACCTAGATCGATAATCTTTTAAATTTTTTCAGGGAGAAGAGGAATTGTCCGGGAATTAAGTCCTACCGGATTGCTTAAGTTGCTTATTTTCACCGCGTCACAGTGTTTTCTTTCATGACTTCCTGAAAGAGAATCCATGTCTGAAAAGTTTTCATGAAATCATAATGTCATTTCTTATGAAATCTTTGACAGTTTTGGGTTATATTTGTTTCTTTAAAAACCTTGGCAAAGTAGTCTGAAATTATGAATATCATTTAATAGATGTCAGGGAATGTCAGAAAATCTGATAAACTTTGTTTGACACCCTGTACTCTGTAGGCTGATTATGAACGATCGTTTCCAATGCCATTAAGCCGTTGATCGAGTGCGTGTTATTCTTATGAGTGGTGTTATTTCGATAGGTTCCATTCTGATAGAAACCTCTTTATCCCTGCTGAAATTCACTGATGACTCCTGAGCTATCGTCCGCACATCATAAAGATAGAAGGGATTCTTTCAGAATGGAACCGATCGTAATGACACTACTCGTAAGAATAACAAGCACTCGATATCGACTTAATACAATAACAATATGATCCCTCATCATCAGCCTACTGCATTGTCTTTCCTGTATTTGTTTTCTGCTGAAGTATAACCGTTTATATCCGTTTGTCTCATCCTTATCATTTTTTCATTTCCAGGAATTTTCAGCACAGAATTTGTAATGTCATCTATAATGACTCAGCAGTTAGATTACTCTACGGCTTTGAAAAGAAATAAAGATAAGAAATCTTAGCTCTCGCCATGGGCTTCTGGTCTGAAAAGAACTTTGAATGTATCCTGACGGTAGATAAGTATTTTGAAAAGTCCAACTTATCTTAATTAAATTTAAAAAAAAAAAAACATTTCCAGCTGTGATGCTATTGAACTGATTCCATTATCAATGATAGAATTAATTCCAAAAACAAATTTAGTGCCCTCGCATCAGAAATTGGTGCACTATTAGTCATTAACTTGTTCGTATTTGATATTTCCACCGTAGATTTATTTTTGTATGTATATATTTGTATTTTTCATTTGTGGGGGGGGGGGGGGGGCGTCTGATTTTATTTTGTTTAGTTGATGGTGGAAGTCAAACTTAGTCTATCTCATTTCCATGAATAAGTGCTTGTCTGTTTTCAATTTATTTTTGTGAGAAATTGTACCAACTGTACAAGCTTAAATGGAAATGAGGTACTGGTACAAGCTTTCAGTCATCGAAATGATGTTGAATGATTCAAATTTTGAACTTCTTGGATCTTACGTAATCCCAATTGTTCATTATCTAGGTTCTGAAGGAGGGGATGCATCCTACCAAGAGGATTTATATTTTCTTTGGTGTAGAACCTGCTTGATTTCAATCTTTGAAGTTCCTCTCAAATGATAATTGGGCTATCGTACACTTTTGGTACAGGGGATTGAAAGGTCGATTCAGGTATTACAACCTCAAAAAATAGCGATGGTAGCATTAATGCCTTACGAAATCCACTCCTCAACTCATAAAATGCTTTTAAACGCATGATCAAATTGGTAGTGTTGGGGACTAATACTGGGAGATTCCTATCTTAATTTTGTCTTTCTTTCTATGCTCGGAAGGAAGATTTACAGAGTAATGTGTCATCAGAGAAGTGATTAACAGCCAATTAATGGTATCGTGACACCTGGTGACACCAGTGTTAAAGGAAAGTTGTCTCTTATTGGCCACTTCTTGACTTTGTTTTCTTTATTCAGATGTAAATCTCCCGTTATTAGTGTCCATTGCTTCCATTGTGCTCGCCAGTAGCGCACCGAGAGTTTCTTCATCTTTCTCTTTTCTCCATTAAGAAACGTATGTTAGACAAGGATGGACAAGGGGATAAAACCCCCTCCTTCTGTCCTTTTCCTACTCATACATTCAAATGGGAAATGAGAGAGATGGAAGATATCCTGGTTGCGCCAGTGGTACTCGCACATTTAAAAGAATTTTATGAGTTTTTTGGAGTGGATTTTGTCAGTTTTTAGTGCTACCATCGTTACTTTTGCAAGTTTTTTACAACTGAACAGACCCTTAAATTGCTTTCAATGAAAGTGTGCAATAGCCCCATTGAGGTGGATAACAATATTTTAGTTTGTTCTTCACTTATTGAATTCATAGCCCCTGAGAAATATCTACCTCAGAACTTTTTCTACTGTTCTGAACTGACTTTTTTCCCCCCTGGGAGTCTAAGGATTTTAAGAAAAGAAAAATATTCTAAACATTTACCTAAGCAGTTGAAAGTACCAATTTTCTTTATTTTTTATTTTATATCTCAACTTGCCTTGTACTATGCCTGTGTACAATTGTTTGCCTATATAATGTAAATATGTCTTATTTTATTATTTTTGTTGACTATTTCGAATGTTTATTCTAATTTTGTTACCGTTTTGAACCGTTAATGTGATAAAAATTGTCACATCAGCATAGCTAAAATTTCTTCACTGCAACATTTCTTCAATGGGATCATCATAATAAGATAATTATCTTTGTAAAGTGTATTTTTCTTCTGAATCTTTAAATAATAAAAGTGATTTAATTTAAACGAATTAATTTAATTTAATGAATTCTGTACCAGTTTAAGTTCTACCTACAGTTACTTGTTGCATTTCGGCCTGGAAGTAAAGTACAATGTTCCTTGAGTGCTGATTAGTTTTTGACTTTAAGATCCTAATGAGATAAAACGCTAAGTGATTGGGTAGATTCAAAAATTAGAGAGAATTAGACATCAATTGCAACGCATCATTGATGAGATTTCTAAGCACAGAATACTACAATCAGAACGGAAACTTAATTTCATTTTAAAACATTTTTTACCTGGGATATCTTTAGGTCCACCATGTTGAAAAGTGAGCATTCTAGGTAGTCTATGGCATCCAGTTGGGTTGTGATTGGTAGTGCGTCAACGCTGATTGTAAACATAACCTCAAAAAGCACATCTGCCATCTTCAGAAGTGAGCAGGCATGGGTGCTAGTCTGTGCTGGTAAAATCCAAATTTTGTTTCTTGAGGCTCTGATGGGAGTTTCTGTTCTGACTGCGGTATTCTGTGATTTTGGGTTTCCTGTTTCCGTCTTCAATCCTCCTAAACTGTTATCACCTTGCGAGTTGGGTTCTAAAAGGGATCGAAATGACAAGACACGAAACTCATAAACGCATTTTGATCAATCAGAAATTTTGTGGTGCGTGTTGCTCAAGGTTATCGAACTGAAAGATCAGGAACCAATGAATGTTCGGTACAGACGGTCCCCGAAAGACGTTGACAGACGGTCCCCGAAAGACGTTGACAGACGGTCCCCGAAAGACGTTGACAGACGGTCCCCGAAAGACGTTGACAGACGGTCCCCGAAAGATGTTGGATGATGAGTGTTTACTTGTGGTTTTAAATGGCCTTAGGTGCTCACCAATCATATAGGGGCAGGACCGTCTGTACAGAACATTTATTGGTCTGAGGGACTTAAAGCGTAGTTTTGCGAATGATCTGGGCGATCGTAATGACCAAATCCATCAAATTTGTATTTTGTTTTAAGTCGATCCAATTTTTTTTGAGGCTCATCTGAATGATGTCTGGTGGCGGTTTGTGGCGAGTTTTTTCTGGACCCTGCATGAGAGTAGGGTTCAAATTAGCCTGATACTTTCAGGAAGAAACAGGCAAAGAGGGGAAAAGAGAGATAGTCATAAAGTTTTTGATTTTTCTCATGAAATCTGAAATTTTAGCTACTTTTAAGTTCTTGTTAAGAGAGCTGTCTACACTTTCAGAAGGAGTATCATAAAGGGATGCTGGTTCTACATTTTTTTTACAGACCTTGTATCAATCTAATCCATAGAGTCAGGAAGAGAAATTCTTATCAATTTAATTCCCAGTGAAGTAGAAGGGCTTATCAAAAAAAAGTTATTGGCTTTATTCTTATCTTTTCATCATATTATTTACTTATCATTTCATTGTCAAGTGTAGTTTGATTTTGATTTAGTGATAATTCGTGCTCTAACCAAGTCGCATTTCACCTAATTTCTGTTCATTAGAGAGCGCTGTAATGGATGAAATTTCTTTACACGCAATTATTACTGAGTGACTTTACTGGTCTACCTCTCAACTGCAAAGCGCCCAGGAATGAGGCAGTTGCAAGGGTCTGAAATGTTGTGTTTTTATCAAGAAAATGAAAGTACTTGATGAGCTGAGGACAAAGATGCCTTTGGTTTCTAATTAAGTCCCATTGCTCCGAAGATGAGATTTTGGCCCAAAATGCATTATTTTAAATGGGGATTCCGCAAAGTGACGTCACTACACACACGATTTTTTACAACTCTACACGTGTTTATCTCCAAAACTGGGACACTCAGGAAAAAACCAAAGGCCCCATTGTTTTCAGCTCGTCAAAAACTACCATTTTCTTTATAAAAAACACAAAATTTCAGACCCTTGCAACTGCCCCATTGAGGAGTTCTTTAGAATAACCACGTATATAACAGAGGGTCTGCTCTTCCCAAGCATTTGATATTTCAAACCATTATTGTGAATGTTTCTGATGAATTGATGCGAGGAATTTTTAGAGTAGAAAATTAAGTCAAATACTTTTCTATTATTTCTTTTGAACAGAAGAAAAGTTGCAAAATTCTAGTCTGTTTGCTCTAACTTGAGTCCTGAGCGGGCGATAAATGAATGTTGGAAAATAATGAATGGCAACACTTCAATAGATTTTCATAGCCCGAGAGTCGGGCAGCAGCCCTGTTACCTCGGTGACTGACAAGGGCAAGCACTCCTACTTTGCCACAGAAGACAAATCTACCTGAATCTCCAGGTCTCAAGTTAGAGCGAACAGACTATAGTGCTTAATGACTATAAACATATCTTCTTTTCAAGGACCATTCATAAGTGAATAGAATAAATTTGTGAACTTTAAGCAAGTGTCTTTGCTTGTGCGCTTTTTCCACTTCTATGAGGAATCATGATCAATAAATAATCACCCAAGGTTTTTTTTTCTTTCTTTACAAAGTTATTGTTTATTACAATATTATTCTGATTTAAATGTACAAATATTGAACACAGATTGAGCAAAACACAGTTGTAAAATTGGAAAGTTTCCTCGCACAATGGGGCTCTTGCAAACTTTTGCTACAGGGTATTAAAGAGTTGATTCTTGCATAAAAACCTGTGAAAATGACGATGAGTACACTCACAAATCACGAAATTCACTCTCAGAATTGGACTTAAAGGCGGAGAGACGCAGGTATCTTGGAAGATTCCTATCTAAATTGAGACTTATCTCTGTGTTTTTGCAGAGGAAGTGACAAATTAGACAGGAATCTCCCATTATACGAGGGTCGTTCCAAAAGTAAGTATCATGTTTTTTTTTAAAAAAATCTATTAATGCTAAAATAAATCGGTAAAAAGGTTTCGATGCGCAAAATCCTCAGCTTTTCAATGGTTTTTTTGGATTTTTGATATCTTCAAAATTAAAAAAATGGCGGTGGTTTTTCTGAGACAACCTACCGTTGTCGCGTGCCCAAAATTTTACGCTACTGAATCGTCGCACTAATTGCGGTGTCTGTGTTGCTGTCTCTGACATTTGTTTACTGCGATCGCCGGACCTCATATCTCAGGTATCTCAGCATCTTACTGATAAGATTTACCGGCTTTTATCATGATTTACACGTCCCTCAGTTTACTTGTTGATATTTGCTGTCCAGTTGCATCCAAACATTAAAAAAATCAAAAAAATCAAAATCAAGAATCATTAAAAATCAAGAAAATGAATTTTTCTCCACAGGAATAAGAAAGTTGGTGCCGCGCTACCAAAAGTGTCTTAAAAGAGGCGGAGACTACATCGAAAAATAAGGTTAGACGCTTTTTAAGTAGAATTTTTTATTATGTTTATGTTCTTTTTGCTCTCTTCAACACAATCCATTTTTCTTGTCTGAATAACGATTTATCCGAGTGCGTAAAATTTTGGGCACGCGACAACGGTAGGTTGTCTCAGAAAAACCGCCGCCATTTTTTTAATTTTGAAGATATCAAAAATCCAAAAAAACCATTGAAAAGCTGAGGATTTTGCGCATCGAAACCTTTTTACCAATTTATTTTAGCATTAATAGATTTTTTAAAAAAAAACATGATACTTACTTTTGGAACGACCCTCGTACCTGCGTTGAACCGACATTACAATCTTGCCATTATAACAGTTTTAGACTTTTTTAGTGTGATTTTCGTGATTTTCGCTGGTCTTTACATCAGATTGGACTATTTATTTGCTTATAGCAAAAGTTTGCTAGAGTCCCATTCTTGTTTCTAGTTATACCTCTACTAGAATGCGTTTAGAAGTTATTTCAAAGGGCTGTTTACATCTGAAAAAATTGACTAGTATCAAAGCTGCTCTTCCAAAATAAAGTTTATAGAGTGTAGTTTACGGTAATAAAATTTGTTAAAAACTTTGTTTAGAAGATAGTTAATATATCAGATAGAAAAGTCAGTTCTGCCCTCTTAAGTACGTGTGAATTCAAACGTCTTGCTATGCCAAAGACCTTCAAAATCTCAGGCGATAGTAACTTTATTTCTCTAGGGAATATTTAGTATGTAACATCAGAGACTTCCTTCAATTTTTTGCCTCAGTGCCCTCGCTAATAAATTTTAGGGCAGGCATCGAAGAGACAAATGTACTGCAGTGAGTATCTTGGTGCTTCGCTTTTAAAAATCTTCCATCTAAGATTCCTTGCTGAAGAACAGTTCTTGAATTTTAACCTTCCAATGAAGTTGGGGTGTGACTGGACTCGGCTGAAAAGAAGGGAAAGTAAGACTAGTGCATTTGAAATTATGTTTTTAGTCGCTGATTTTGTTTTAACCAGGAAAACTGAAAGAAATTACTTTGAATACTCTCTTTTGCACTGAAAGCTCACAGATTCTTTTCTTAACTCATATTATTAGGTGCGTTTTTGCACCAAAAGAGTTAGCTTTTAATCTATCGTACCGCTTCAAAGTCAAATGATAGGTCAAGTGACCGAAGCGTAACTGAATGTGGTAACTAAATAAAATTTATTTTGTTTCAAACTAATACTACTCCTTTTGTGAAACAAGATGCCAAAAGGACCTGTCCCATAAAGGGTCTTTTTTTGTCCCCCTTTTGGTCAAAAATTAAGTCTAAAAAAAGGAGAAAAACTGTGGATTACATGTGCTTAGAGGTCTAATCCAACAAAAATTATCAATGAAAGGGATATGTATACTTAGTTTGTACACCCAATTTGTGTATGAAGATGCTAGTTCCCCCCCCCCTTTTTGCATTCTTTTCGCTTTGAATACAAGCATAATAAACGCAAGGTTTGGGCAGCTGGACTTTATTACTACTACTACTACTTCTTTTTTTTTGGGTTGAAAAATTGCAATTTTTTACTATTAAAGTGGAAGTTTAGGTATGAGCGCAAGAAAGTGACATTTTCTGCTTTAAATATGTTATTATCTGCATCAAGATAAGTATTTTATCTCACGGAGAAACCAGTGGCGTAGCGTGTAATTTGGCAACGTTGCAGTTCGTCCATTTAAAACAGTGGAAAAGATCGAACTATTGGGTATCCGGTGAACACCTTCGCATTCGACCTTTTACAAGAGTTTAAATGGACACAATACAATGTTGCCAGATTGCCAGATAGGCTGTCACTCGCTTGTACTCCTGCCTAAAACTTAACTGCATAGCCTTAATTGTGACTTCTTTTTTTTTTTTATTATTATTTTTTTGAGCGTTGAAAAATTGCAATTTTTTTTTACTATAAAAGTGGAAGTTTAGGTATGAGCGCAAGAAAGTGACATTTTCTGCTTTAAATATGTTATTATCTGCATCAAGATAAGTATTTTATCTCACGGAGAAACCAGTGGCGTAGCGTGTAATTTGGCAACGTTGCAGTTCGTCCATTTAAAACAGTGGAAAAGATCGAACTATTGGGTATCCGGTGAACACCTTCGCATTCGACCTTTTACAAGAGTTTAAATGGACACAATACAATGTTGCCAGATTGCCAGATAGGCTGTCACTCGCTTGTACTCCTGCCTAAAACTTAACTGCATAGCCTTAATTGTGACTTCTTTTTTTTTTTATTATTATTTTTTTGAGCGTTGAAAAATTGCAATTTTTTTTTACTATAAAAGTGGAAGTTTAGGTATGAGCGCAAGAAAGTGACAGCTTCTGCTTTAAATATGTTGTTATCTGCATCAAGATAAGTATTTTATCTCACGGAGAAACCAGTTTGTAGCGTGCAATTTGGCAACGTTGCAGTTCGTCTATTTAATACAGTGCAAAAGATCGAACTATTGGGTGTCCGGTGAACACCTTCGCATTCGACCTTTTTCGAGAGTTTAAATGGACACAATACAACGTTGCCAGATTGCCAGATAGGCTGTCACTCGCTTGTGCTCCTGCCTAAAACTTAACTGCATAGCCTTAATTGTGGCTTAATTCATAATTTTTTCCAAAAAATTACAATACTAGCCATATACATATATACACAATGTGGGTGTAAAAACAAATTATAAGTACCTCTTTCATTGATATTTTCTGTCAGATTAGATCTCTATGCACACGGAATATACAATTTTTCTATTTTTTCAGACTTTTAATTTTTAACCAAAAGGTGGAGTGAAAATGGTCCTTAATGGGACAGGCCCTTTAATTTTTATTTTTATTTTTCTCCCTTACCAATGATCAACCGTTTATTTAAAACTTTTATTCTTACTCTAACGGTCATTTCTACAACCAAATAAAAAAAGAAAACTAAAGAAGTTGCCGTCTAGAACTTACCTTCGTGTGGGCCGTTCCTGGTTGAGTGCCATTAAAAAATTAACAAGGAACAATCAATCATTTTAGTCATTAAATACAAAATACAAGCCCCTCTAATCTCCTGTCTTCTCTAAATTGTAAATCTTAATCCATCCAAAAAAAATTTCAAATCCAAAGTTTTAGCTCCAAAATTGCATTTTTTCCCCACTCTGTAATAAGTTTCAACGGGTTTGTTGCGTACTTTTCTACAGCAATATGACACATTTAATCAAATATAAAATTCAGCGAAAACATCAATTGAACTTACAAAAATTTGAATGTTTCGTTTCGATGCGTACATTTCTTGTATTATTTTGTAATCTTAGACAATTCGAAAAAGACCAGACAGTAAATGTAGCCATTATTTCATGTATTTAGAAGGAATTTTGTAGTTACAATGTTGTTTACATAAACACAGTGGTTCGGTATATGTATTAGTAGGTCGGTGCAAATAGTGATTAGTGTAGCGCGGGCTGTTTGAACTTGAAGTAATTTCCTTATGTAATGAGTGGTTTTTGAAAGTTTTCATGCATTCATCGTTATTTTTGCTGAATTTTATGTAAGAATCAAGATTCTATACTGCTGTATCAAAATTACGCAACAGACCCATTGTCAGCTTTTCCAGTGAAATTGATGGCTCTTTGTAACAAATTGCATCGTAGGTTTTCTTTTTAAGAGCTCTTGCTTAGCAAGAGTACGTGTTAGAGCTCGTTTCAGAAGTGTAGGCGCACCTAGACCATAATCTTTGGCGACTTTACAATTTTCATTTCTCCAAAACTAGACAAAACTTGTCTTCGACTTTGAACTTTTAATTTTAAAGTGTTCTTCAGTGAAAAGCCAATGCTCTGATTCATTTGCATTCATTTTTATTTTGAAACAAGAGAAATAATGTTGAAAAATTCCAAAGATTATCGGTCTGGGTGCGCCTACACTTCTGAAACTACCTCTACTATGGTTGTTGTTTGTATGTATGTTGTTATTTTTCAATTTGTTTTTTTTATCAAGACAGCCTAAACAGCGATAGATTTTTCTCACCATTAAAGCACAGAATACTACAATTAGAATGGAAAATTCCGAGCAGTTTGAAGCATTATTTTCCGGTCTGCCATCTTGAGAAGTTCCAAACTATTCCCATTCAAAGCAACGCTAAAGACAGAGACAGCGAAATGTCCGCCTTTCTGCAGAATCACTTTAATAGACCGAAAAAATGTTTCCATCGGCTCTTATAGGAGTTCCCATTTTGATTGTATTATTCTGTGATTAAAATATTTTGAAAAATTGATAAGGTTTGAATGAAATTTTACTTATAAGGTTTTTGCTCTCGTATGTATGTACAGTTGGGGACAAGAAGAATGTCTGATGACTCCTTAAGGTAGGCCACCTGCAATGCTTAAATTCATTGAGAAATGTAATGCGGGAGGCCTACTTCAAGGAGTCGTCTGATATTTTTTGTGTCCCCGACTGAACAAGCAAACGCCAAGGTTTTAAAACGAGGATCGCAGAAGGTTGCTTTGATTACAGAAACTTCTGCCACTGATCTCGAATTCTTGACTGTCAAAACTTTTGTGTTAGATAACGCAGTGAACACTTACAATTACAATTCCACTTACAATTAGTGTAGTTCTACTCCAACGAAATTTCTTTATTTAGTTCTTATTGGAGTATTAGGCGAATTTTCGCGATCGAATATCATAAACAATACCAACCTAACTACATTCGAGGAAACTCAATTGTGTTTTTAGATGTGTTTTCGGGGCATTGATGACATCAATTTGATTTTGAATTCACCTCCGGATTTGAATTTAAAATCGAATTGATGCCATCGATGACTGAAAACACCGAAAAAGTTCGAAAAACACGATCCAGTTTCGTGTCATTCACTGTTGTCATGCGTAGGTTGGCAATGTTGTTTTCGAATATATTTGTCGCGAAAATTCGCCTATTGATAGTGCTAATAAAAGTTTCCTCTTAGCAAAGAAATTCCATCGATCTGATGTTCCACACAATGAGCTTTTTACTCTGTGCATGTAAGGGTGAGAAGCTCTGGAGTTGTCGTCAAAAAGTGCCACAATAAACATCATTCGATTTTCATTAAACTTTTTTTTTTAATGAAATATTTTGGTATTTTTTTTTTATGCTTACGTGGAATGCACCTCTGTTTGCCTCTGGCCTCGCCTCCTTCCTCCTTTTGTACTCGGTAATTCATCTTTCATGATCAGCAGCGACGGATCATCATGAAACTGTGCTTGTTTCTCCATGACCGTTAGTTGATTCAACAGCTCAGTAATGCGCCTTTCAATGATGTTCAAAAACAACATAACATTGAAAGGCTGAACCGTTGGATTTTCACCTGGATTAAAGAAAGAGAAGTCGTCAAAAACCTATGTGTTGTCCATCAGGTTGAAATCTGGAAAAGTACTGCTTGGAATCACCTTAATCTGTCCTTTCCAACAGGAAAATACAGCTATTCCTTCCAAAAATTAGTTTTAACCGCCTCAAGTGAAGTTTTTAAAAGGAAACTTTAGCCCCTTTACTCTAATCGATCTCGATTTCTTGATAATCATTTACTATGATACCTATTATAATTGTATTTCAACATTTAAAGCGTTGAAATATATAATGAGGTATGCGCCATCAGTTGTTGCGAAGATTGTGCATCTTCTTCTTGATTATCTAAAATACGGAGTGTGTTTACCAAAGAGGGTTTTTACTGGAAACGATCAATCATTAAAGCAGAAATTTAATTTAAAAATTTCGTTTCACTGGACGTCGTGGGTAATCTGTTTGACGAAAAAACAACTGCACAATCTTTGCAACGTCTAATGGCGCTTACTTCATTATATATTTTAATGCTTCAATTTTATTAGATTACTGTCCTGTTTCCTATCCTTTGTTTTGAGAATACTTTGATTGTCTTTCCTGCCCCTTCTTTTTTTATGTAGTCCAGTCGTTCGCTGTGAAATATCAGCATAACGAACTACAAGTTTGGGGGGCTGGACTTTACTACTACTACTATTTTATTTTACCGTAGTGTTCAGAACTAACCTAATAATTTTAAAATCGCCGTGCTGTCACTTGGGATTAAGAAGAATAGGGATTCAATTCCCTTGAGCAATTGCATCATTCTCTCCGTCGTTGCTTGTAGATTTTCCCTCATTTTATCTGCCTCGCCTGTTTTATCCTCCAAATTCAATGTCAGGCTAGCGATCGTTTCCTCTTGTTGTGCGGCGCGTTCTCTGTTTATCACACGCTGCTCTTCGATACTCTCGACCAAGTTGTTCACTTGTTCTTGTAAAACTTCGAGCTGTCCAAAAAGTAAAGAATGTTGAGTTATCGGTTTCGAAAAGTGGAAATTTAAAAAAAAAAAAAAAAAAAAAAAACAGAACAAGTATTGTACAGGGTTTCGAGCTAATATCACTTAATATTTCACTTTATATTTCGCTTATCACTTTATATTTTATCACAAAAATTTCAATTAGTAAATTGAAAAATTACAAAATTCACTCATAGACTCACAAAATGACTTCAAAATTTTAAGGTGTCATGGCAGATCTATGCAGGTACCATTGAAGGTTCCTATCTAATTTGGGGCT
Source organism: Trialeurodes vaporariorum (assembly GCA_011764245.1). Taxonomy (NCBI): domain Eukaryota; kingdom Metazoa; phylum Arthropoda; class Insecta; order Hemiptera; family Aleyrodidae; genus Trialeurodes; species Trialeurodes vaporariorum. The sequence goes on along the minus strand of VMOF01000013.1, from coordinate 43,601,087 downwards.
TTCTTCTGTGTGTTTCTTTAAAAAATTAAATTGGGATCTCCTATGATATGTACCTGCTCTACTCCGCCATCTTTGCTTTTAAATGTTGGATCTACACAGGTGTTGTGGGGGACTCTTGTCTAATTTGTCACTCTCTCCGTAGAAACACACAGAGGAAAACCTCAAATTAACTACGCCTTAAACTTCAAAGTCATTTTGTGAGTGTGTTAGTGAATTTCAAAAATTTTCAATGTGCTTGTCATAATTTTTGCTAGATTTTATTCAAGCATTAATTATTCAATCACTTGTAGTAAAAGTTAGCAAGAGTCCCATTAACTGCAGGTGACAGTTATTTTAAAGTTGTTGGTTAACAACAAGGGCAATGAGTCTGCCTTAAGGCTTTACTTTGATTCAGGCCTGCAGAATATTCCCTATCCGGCAATCTTGGATTGCGTGATTGGTGTGGCATAATAGGAAATATTGTGGGAAATTGAGGCAAAAATTAAACATTTTGTGGCAAATTTTAGCAACAAATGTGCTAATTCGGAGGTAAAATGCATCGAGAGCTAACTTGGAGGTAAAATTTCATCGACCGCGTAAAAACAACCTTTCTGTAAGAAGTGTGGCAAAACAGAGTTTGTGCGGCAAAAAATGTTTGGGATTGCAGAATAATACAGAGGTTGTGGAAGATTCTGCAGGCCTGCTTTGATTATGTTTCTTGGTTCCAAAGAATATTGATTAAGTCTATGGATCAATTGATCCAATTTTTTTTTTTTTTTTTTTTTTTTTTTTTTTATTGCGTTTTTATAGGAAAAAAACAATAGAAAATAAGCAAATACTTGACTGAATAATTTAAATTTGCAGGAAAAATGTTGTTCACCTCATTATTCAATTCATTAACATAATTGAACAGAGCAAAATTTTCTTCCTCCTGTTTGATGAACTGCGCAGCCAAACGATCAATATCTGATTCACCAGAAAACGTCTTGATCTGGTCTAAAATCATGAAGTTGGTTTTGATTTGTTGCGCAGCCTCTTCTTTTTGTTTCCGCTGCTTCTCCGCCTCTTTCGCTTGCAGATCGGCCATGATTCGATATTGGCCCTTGGTTCCTAAGAATTCTTCTAGCTTGGTGTCGTAGTCTAGTCTGCGTTGTAGTTCTCGTAACTCATGGCTGTGTTTCAATAAATCTTGTCGATCTCGATCTTGCAATGCCTTCAATTTTGATTGTGCCTCTTCTCTGTAAAATTAGAAGAATACCTCCTGCTTTTCAGTAATGGTTCAAATGTAATTCACATATTTTATTTCATTTTTTAGTAACTACATATGTTACAGGCAAATCACAATCGGCTCGCGATCTGCCTAGGCAAAGAGCAAGCCGCTTATTTACTATCAGGAAAAATTTAGCTCAAGCGTAATGGTGACGTACAAAATAATGGGGCTATTGCACAATTTTGCTATAAGCTATTTAATAGTCGATCATGGCGTAAAAACCTCAAAAAATAACGATGGCGGCACTAAAAACTTCCAAAATCCACTCCTAAACTCAATGAACGCAGTTATTTGCGCGAGCGTAATGGTGGCCGAAGGCACTAACAATGGGAGATTCCCATCTAACAATTCTGAAACTCCATCAAGAAGTGACCAATAAGAGACTACTTTCGTTTGACACCGGTGTCACTAGGTGTTGCGGCACCATTCATCGGATGTGGATCATCACTGATGACTATTTACTCTGTGAATCATCCTTGTCAACATAGAAAGAGTGACGAAATTAAGATAGGAATCTCCCATTGTTAGTGCCTTCGGCCACCATTACGCTTGCGCAAATAACTGCGTTTATTGAGTTTAGGAGTGGATTTTGGAAGTTTTTAGTGCCGCCATCGTTATTTCTTGAGGATTTTACGCCATAATCGACTATTATATCGCTTAGAGCAAAAGTGTGCAATAGCCCCATTATAGCAAGATTTGATTTAGCTCACTCTAATGCTAATAAGCTGACGATCATATCAATATTCACAGATTAAATTTTTCTTAACTGGTTCTCTTTTTAGGAACTTTTAAAGCGATTAAATACAGGTGTTCAAACACACTCCATCTAAAACATCGTAGGTAAAGAACTAATCAGAATAAACATAATCTGATGAAATCACCATTTTTGTCAGCTTATTAGCTTTTGACTGAGCTAAAGTTAATCTTGATACAATTATTCTGTAAGTCACCATTACACTAGATCTGAATTTTTTCTGATGGTAAATATGCGGCTTGCTCTTTGACTAGGCAAATCGCAAGCCGCTTATTTATGATCAGAAAAAATCCAGATCAAGCGTAGTGGTGATTTACAAAAACGATTTCCATGATCACAGAAATTTTCAAACTCTTAGCAATCAACCAAACTTACTTACCTTTGATCAAAAGCTAACGTTGCTTGTTCAATCAGGTTAAGCATGACTTGCTTGCCGGACTCCAAGCGTTGAACTAAATTTTGATACACCTCGTTGAAGCGGGATCTTTGTTTGAGGGCAGTGTTTATCTCCTCTTTCAACACCGTGTTTTGCATTAGAATTTTGTCAAACTTCATCGTTGCCTATTGCGGAACAATTTAATTCAATTAAATTAGATTAAATTAAAGAATATTTAAGTAATCATCTTGTTTTTATAAGCTGCAAGTATTCTTTGACTTTAAGAAAAAAAAATATGTTGAATATTGAAAATTTACGAATGTATGTAATCTGTATCAACTTAATTATTTATCATTTATTTTATTTTTTTGTTGGAAAATCTTCTCTTATTTTTATTTTTCTTTGAATAATAATAGAAGGAGGAGCAGATTGCGTTCTCTGACAGACTATTTTTAATAACATTTTAAGAAAGAAATATAGCCACTCAGAATTTTGGGTGAAAGTTAATTTAAGGAGAATTATTCTTACAACGTGGAGACGGTTCTCTAGCAAGGCGATATGTCTTGCAGAGTCCTTGGTTTTGCTTTCAAGCCGCCTGTCGATGTTGTTACTGTCTTTTAGTCTCAATTCGTCCACCTCCTTCTCGATTTTGAAAATCTGAGAATCCAGCTCCTCCAACTGCGATTTTTCGACTTTGATGAGTGATTCCAATTCGTCATGTCTCTTGATCAGATCCCTCAGTTTATCATTCTGCTGATTGACGGTGATTGTGTTTTGATACGACTTTCCAACGTTCAGGTTTGTGCTGATCTCATCTCGTTCCTTTTGGAAATTTTCTATCATCTTCCTGAAAGGTGAATTCACAGATGGATATAGTGGCGTCGCGTGCAGTCTGGCAACGATCCACTTTGTCCATTTAAATAAATGAAAAAGATCGAAATATAGGAGGTGCACAGTGCACTCCCTCAAAGCACCATAAGTTTAAATAAACTAAATGCAGCATGGCCAATTTACTCGCAATGCCATTGGGTAAGTTTAGGTTTAACATTTTGGTGATATTTCCTCCACACTTCTCTCTGTTTTCTTGCAAATCTCAATCACCTACACATAAACTCCTCAGTAAGTATATTCTCAGAATATTCTAAACGGAATTTTTTCAGGGTAGCTTTAGAATATACCGAAACCACCTTATTTGTGCCACTGATTAGCGCGAAAAAATATCAGGAAATAGTTTTGGAATAAATAATCCAAAAAAATTCTCAAAAATTGGCCTTGGAAAGTTCTGAGGGGTGTTTTATAAGAATATTCTGTTTGGAGCAAAATATTCTCAGAATATTCTTTTGCCTGCAGGATAGTTAAACAAATAGAACTCAATTTTTCTCACCAAATTTGACAGTCAAGAAAAACCACTGTCAGTCATCAACACATTTCCTCCTCCCCCCCCTTCCAAACAGCTAGCTATGTACCAGTGTAATAGGAGGCTGTTGATTTACCTTTGATTGAAGAAATCAAGTAAGTATACTTTCTGATTCTTGTCTGTAGAAAATTTGAAATAATTTTACCATCATATTGCTGGTGATCAAAATGAACCTTGCACATCTTTATTTGCTGTCGCAAAATTTCACGAGGTTTCGGCTTGCAAAAACTTACCGCTGTTTGTTCAAATGGATTTTCATCTCCTCAGCGTAGGACAGACGATCGCTTTCCATAATCCGATATTGCCTCTCCAACCGCTCGAGCTCTGACCGAGCCAATTGATACATTTCCAGGTCCTCCGGAGCCATAGTGACTGTTGGGCCTGTCCTGTAGTGGGGCTTTGTACACATATTAAATTAGTTTTCTCGAAAGAGCTGTGAAAGAAATTACTATTTTATATTAAACAAAATTGATACATTTTGGTAGAGAGAAAAATTATAAAATAAAAAAACCACTTCTATATTCATGATAGCTCAGTTAGAAAAGCACTTGTGCCTTGTATTCAAATAACGCTAACTCATTCTGTGTGCTTCCAAGTGAAGAACGTGTTTAAAGTGATTTTGAGTGTGATTTTGATGACGGTTTCGGGGAAGATTAAGTTATTTTGTCACCTTGACGACCAAATTGAATTTCGTGCCCGAGTGTGGGCCCAGTCCTTCCAGACCACAATAAACTTCCGAAACTTCTCTGATGTTTCATCGAAAAAAAAATTATATAATTAACTAAATTTAAATACGTCAAATGACTTAGTCCGGAGTTTTGACTAATATTCTCTTATGGACGAATGAAATTTTCACGTAAATCATCTCGATCCAAATATTTTTATGAGTAGTTTGTGTTAAATACATTGTGTAATAAATGTCTCACACCTAGTTTGAAATTGTGTGTAGTGGCACTACGTAATAATGAACAGCTGACATTTTCGGTTCGAGGCAATTTTGAGAGGAATAACCTTGAATCTTTGTTTCTCGTTTTGCTTTGTACTTGCATGAACTTAAAAATAATATTGTTTTTCTCGCTACTTACTTATCTGATATTGTGATTCAATCTTTTCGAGCGCTTTGCCCCTATTTCTCAGTTCTAGTGTCTATCTCTAAATGTTTTGCTCAGTGAATAGAATGTGAAAATGTCGACTGCAACTTATTATAATCATCCGGATAGCCGTGCTGATCTAATTGTAACGTCCACGCTCAACGAATTATCGTTCAATGGGTTCAGTTCCGACGAGTTGAAGGAACTCTTTAGCAATGATGAAAAAATAGATGATATGATAAAAGACTGTAAAGGCGTAAGTATACTTTTTTCTACGACGTAGGTCGGTATTTCGGTTAGAAACTACAAATCGACCCTTGTAATTTCATCCAAGTTTCCTTTCTTTTTCATTCAAGGATGTAAACATGGATTGTTTTTATAAGTGCAAGTGTCAGGTTAATGAGTTTCCGCAACTTGTCTGATCATTTGCAACTTGAATATCGCTTCTTGGCAGCAATTTTTACTTCTGATTCTCTTACCGCAACTGGTATCGAGGACTATGACTCGGAGGTGGGGCATTGGTCCTTCAAGACTTTTTTGTGGTTAGAATTTTGTAATTTGATATGTTTGTTCAGCATGACTCATGAGACTCAAACTAAGCAAAATATGTTATCAAAGACATTCCCAGTTGTTAGAGGAAGTGGATTATTGTTTCAAATATCAGCAACTCCTCCGAGCGCTCAGTTCTCTCTAGAGCGCCTTTGGTGTTCATTTTTTGTACGGATGTAATGGCAACAGGATGTACTGTAGCTAATGCAAGGCAGTGGCGGCGCGTGCAATCTACTAACGCTGTATTCAGTCCGATTATTGTCATGGGGAGGATTGAAATATTGGGAGACCACAGTGCGCTCCCTCGAATTGACATTTTTACTCGCGTTTTACGGGATGTTATGCAATATTGCCAGATTGCACGCATCATCACTGATTCAAGGTGAATGACTGTCGGGAATTCCCAAGTTCTGTTACCCAAGTGAAATTATGATGTATTTCATTGTTGTCAGCTTATCAACAATGACTTGGTTTAAATCTGTTTTGTTCAAATGAAGAAACTAGGGTAGTTGAAATCTTATCCAGGTGGAACTAGAACAATCTACTTTTACGAAAAAGGTGTTTCCCTGAGATAAAATGCACTAGATACCTCGGGACCCAGCTAACTTTTTTTTTTTTTGGGACTAAACAGAATAACATAGAGAGCCTTATCTAACATGGGCCGAACGTTGACTGATGAAACTTCGGTGCGCTTTTATTGGCTACTGACCTCAACACCTTTCCTCGCCAGTCAATGTATCGGTCCAGTTGGGCGGAGTTTTATTGAGACCCAAAAAAAGAAAGTAACCACCCGATTTCAACATGGGCAAGGTAGATAGTGCGTGTTCTCTAGTATGTAATGTCTCTGGTGTTTCCATTGTTCTTGTTTGAAGTAAGGTCCCATATTTATGCAACTTAAATCATCGACTCTTCTCCTGTTTGTACCCCTTTTCAAATATTTGAAGGCATGTCTGGAAGAATGTCCCATAAAACCACTGGTATGCTCTACAGCTATAAACCTCCATTTGTTCACAATGCACAGTTCTCAGAAAGAACACATGAGTCCATGCAGAGGGTTATGGTACTGGTCAAAAATTATTACAAAAAACTAAAAATTATAATTATCAAAAAAAATTTAACGGAGTAAAAGGCATGGGTTAAAAAGTAATTAGAAAAGAGATATGTGAAACTCTACAGATCACCCGCTACTAAGAAGCTCTTCCTGATGTAAAGTGGCAGCTTTTTAAAGATTTTAATTGCAGAAAAGAACACATTTTGCTCAGAAATTTTTAGTCTCACCATTTTATTTTTTACGTAAGGATTTCTCGGGTTTTTTACGATAGATGGAGAGACTTAGATTTGGTCAGCTGCAACCGGGGAAGAAACTCAAATGCCCCCACCTTCTTCTATTTACCTTGACTCTACAGTTCTTTTGCTGTTTTTTATTAGTAGATTGCTTGAATGATTGTTTTCGGCGAGACAGAGGTACTTGGGTTCAAAGGTCAAACCTCCAGCTGTTGCCCACTTTATTTTATTGATTTATTGATTTATAGTTTATAGATTTGTTTGCCTTGTATGCAGACTGATAAGAGTTATTAGAAGTGCAATGAGGATTTCATTGTTGCCAACTTTAGCAATTTAATTTTGTAAATCAGTAGTTTTTATTCTTTAGTTACCGATTCATTGAGAGAATTATCAAGGTCTTTCAATTTTAAAATTCAGCTTTTCTATGAAGTTGGTAAAATTTGTTGAGTAATCAATTTTAAAAAAAATTGATGCTGAAATACTCGAAATTTCCCAGGAAATGTGCCATTGAAATCACTTCAAACTGGAGCACTATGCTTCAATACGTTGGGAAGATTTGAGGCATTCTATTATCTCGTCGATTCAACAAAACAACGGCGAACATCGCTCTAATTTAGCTATGCAGTTCTATGGAACTACAACTACTACTACTACTTCTATGGTTTTATAGCGCCACTACTTCCTGTTCATGCTCATGCAACAACCCGGTGCCTGACCAGAGCACAATACTCCCAAAACGCTCATCTGCACATTCAAAGCCTTTCATAATTTCCTCATTCCAGTACCCTTTCAATTTCCATGTCCCCGTTTTTTAGTTCTGATTAATTCTTAAGGCCTCCCAAGCCGAGGGTCCTGACCAGCCCTCGACTTGGAATCAAGATCAATTGCATCTGAGCCATCTAGCAAGCACAATAGCATTGCTAATCCTATATTATATTTGTAAGAATGAAGCTAAGTTCCTGGAGAACCGTTGCACCGTTCGGTAGGGGCCTGGTACCGGTCGGTAGGGCTCGGCTTCAATGCTTCGGGAAAAATATAAGTTTTTCCGTGCGGGCCCCGCGTCCCTTTTTAAAATGCTATAAAAACTTTTCTCTGGAAAAGTTGTGCGAGTGCGAAAAGGATGCGAATCAGTTCGTTTTGCAAGGGTGGGAGAAAGAAGCGAGATTTTGTCATCCTTTTTTAAATGCATACGTGCGGACGAGCAAACGATTTTGTACGTGTGTAAGTGAGAAACGTGCTGCTCTGTCAATTTTTTTTTTTTTTAAATTTGATCGAGCGATTTGACGTTACCGTGGCGATTGTGATCATATGTTTTTTGCGCGGAAGGACCAACGACCTCTATATAAGACCGGCGAACGAATACGAACCAGCGTAACCCGCAAGAAGGAAAGTTAGGTTAGGAATAGAGGTGCTTGCTGCTTGGCCGGCAAATCTCTGTTGGCCGGATAGGAGCACCTCTGTTTACACGTATTTTTATGAAGATGTTCTCTTCCGTTTTTCGCTTCTAAAACTCCTAATTTTACATGGATTTTGCTTTTCTTGGTCTTAATAGAAGGAGGATAGCTTGGGCTTTGACCTCCGCCCTACCGGGTCCGGTAACGTTTTTTCGAAAATATATGGAAAATATAAGTCGTTGAAGTGGACACCCGTTGGTATGCTCTGAAGACCTTGCAAATCACGTTCAACTGTTTACGACGATTCAATCTGTCTACAAATCGGCTTTTAGTCATTTTTTGAGTCTACTCCTTCACTCTCAGTCCTTTTAGTGCTAGATTCTTCAAAATCCGAAAAGTTTTAGTGGCTGAGGAGGTAATTTTTCTATACTGTGTAGTGTGCACCAGTAAACCCTCCTGTGTTAGAGTTCGTAGTTACTTAACTTGAGTTCGTAATTTCTGTACATTTCCCTTCTGGATGATTTTTCATTCATAATATTGTTTTATCAATCTGCGCCATCATCAGTGTCTAATAAATACTGTGATTGTGGTGAAACCCGCCCGCCGTTAACTCAGGATGTCGGATCTAGCCGACCACTGAAAGGGTTCTGGTTAGTCATCATCAATTTTGTGAAGTACTCATCATGTCAGGAGTGATTCCCTCTTATTCCTTTGTTTAGTCGCAGCATAATTCAGCCTTGAATCAGGATTCATCGTAAAATTCCTCTCTTTGAACCATCCGTGGTTTTTGCGCATTGTTCGGGATCTTAAAGGTGAGCTTGGAGGGGGAGGCTGAGAGAATGGCCTATAAGATTTGGGTCAAGATTTCTACGATCAGCACGTAGAGGCTCATTCAGTTAAGTTCATGAAGTCGTATCGGAAAGTATTAGATGGCAGTTATATGAGGGGCCCTGTTTCTTCTAGAGTCCCTTGATGGAAATATTGTATAGGGAGTACCGACACGAGCTCAACGAGTTGTGATTGGTCGTTGGTTTTAGGCTCTCACGGAGTCGAGCAGGAGTCGACGACATCGAAGGCTCCACACGAAAGGAGTCGATTCGTAGAGGAACGTATGGGAACGGACCGGAATGCCGGCAAATCCGCCAGTCCACCACTGGTCCACTGTCGAACTTAACCTTCGAATGCGTTCACGCGGTCGACAAAATCGACTCCTGTCAAAATGCATAAAGTGTCGTGTCGGTACTCCCTATACAATATTTCCATCAAGGGACTCTAGTTTCTTCATCACACATTTTAGCATGTGACTCTGACTGCTGTGAACCGCAGTCGCTTACGGGAACACTGGGAAACGGACCGAACCGCCATAAGCCGCAATGAGTGCGAGTGAGAAACCTTAAAACGCGAAGAGTCTCTCTCTCGCACTCGCAGCCGCTTACACGAAACATTTGGGAAACGGACCGAACCGCCATAAGCCGCAATGAGTGCGAGAGAGAAACCTTGAAACGCGAAAGGTCTCTCTCTCTCGCACTGGCAGTCTCTTACGGGAACAATTTGGGAAACTGACCGAACCGCCATAAGACGCAATGAGTGCGAGTGAGAAACCTTGAAACGCGAAAGGTCTCTCTCTCGCACTCCAAGTCTCTTACGGGAACAATTTGGGAAACGGACCGAACCGCCATAAGCCGCAATGAGTGCGAGAGAGAAACGTTGAAACGCGAGAGGTCTCTCTCTCGCACTCGCAGTCGATTACGGGAACACTTTGGAAAACGTACCGAACCGCCATAAGACGCGATGAGTGCGAGAGAGAAACCTTGAAACGCGAAAGGTCTCTCTCTCGCACTCCCAGTCTCTTACGGGAACAATTTGGGAAACGGACCGAACCGCCATAAGACGCAATGAGTGCGAGAGAGAAACCTTGAACCGCGAGAGGTCTCTCTCTCGCACTCGCAGTCGCTTACGGGAACACTTTGGGAAACGGACCGGACCGCCATAAGACGCAATGAGTGCGAGAGAGAAACCTTGAAACGCGAGAGGTCTCTTTCTCGCACTCGCAGTTGCTTACGGGAATAATTTGGAAACGGACCGGACCGCCATAAGACGCAATGAGTGCGAGTGAGAAACCTTAAAACGCGAGAGGTCTCTCTCGCACTCGCAGTTGCTTCCGGGAAATTTTGGAAAACGGACCGAACCGCCATAAGACGCAATAAGTGCCAGTGAGAATCCTTAAACGCGAGAGGTCTCTCTCTCGCACTCACAGTCGCTTACGGGAACACTTTGGGAAACGGACCGAACCGCCATAAGACGCAATGAGTGCAAGAGAGAAACCTTGAGAGAGAGACCTATCGCGTTTCAAGGTTTCTCTCTCGCACTCATTGCGACTTAAGGCGGTTTGGACCGTTTCCCAAATTTTTCCCGTAAGCGACAGCGAGTGCGAGAGAGAGACCTCTCGCGTTTCAAGGTTTCTCTCTCGCACTCATTGCGTCTTATGTTGGTACGGTCCGTTTCCCAAAGTGTTCCCGTAAGCGACTGCGAGTGCGAGAGAGAGAGACCTCTCGCGTTTCAAGGTTTCTTTCTCGCACTCATTGCGTCTTATGGCGGTTCGATCCGTTTCCCAAATCATTCCCGTAAGCGACTGCGAGTGCGAGAGAGAGACCCCTCGCGTTTCAAGGTTTCTCTCTCGCACACATTGCGTCTTATGGCGGTTCGGTTCGTTACCCAAATTATTCCCGTAAGCAACTGCGAGTGCGAGAGAGAGACCTCTCGCGTTTCAAGGTTTCTCTCTCCCACTCATTGCGTCTTACGGCGGTTCGGTCCGTTTCCCAAAGTGTTCCCGTAAGCATCTGCGAGTGTGAGACAGAGACCTCTCGCGTTTTAAGGTTTCTCACTCGCACTCATTGCGTCCTTTGGCGGTTCCGTCCATTTCCCAAATTTTTCCCGTAAGCGACTGCGAGTGCGACAGAGAGACCTCTCGCGTTTCTCTCTCGCACTCATTGCGTCTTATGGCAGTTCGGTCTGTTTCCCAAATCATTCCCGTAAGCGACTACGAGTGCGAGAGAGAGAGAGAGACCTCTCCCGTTTTAAGGTTTCTTTCTCGCACTCATTGCGTCTTATTGCGGTTCGGTTCGTTACCCAAATTATTCCAGTAAGCAACTGCGAGTGCGAAAGAGAGAACTCTCGCGTTTTTAGGTTTCTCTCTCGCACTCATTGCGTCTTAAGGCGGTTTCGGTCCGTTTCCCAAAATATTCCCGTAAGCGATAGCGAGTGCGAGAGAGAAACCTCTCGCGTTTCAAGGTTTCTCTCTCGCACTCATTGCGCCTCATGGCGGTTCGGTCCGTTTCCTAAAGTGTTCCCGTAAGCGACTGCGAGTGCGAGAGAGAGACCTCTCGTGTTTCAAGGTTTCTCTCTCGCACCCATTGCGTCTTATGGCGATTCGGTCCGTTTCCCATAATATTCTGAAAGCGACTGCGAGTGCGAGAGAGAGACCCGTCGTGTTTCAAGGTTTCTCTCTCGCACTCATTGCGTCCTATGGCGGTTCGGTCCGTTTCCCAAAGTGTTCCCGTAAGCGACTGCGAGTGCGAGAGAGAGACCTCTTGCGTTTCAAGGTTTCTCTCTCGCACTCATTGCGTCTTATGGCGTTTCGGTCCGTTTCCAAAAGTGTTCCCGTAAGCGACTGCGAGTGCGAGAGAGAGACCTCTCGCGTTTCAAGGTTTCTCTCTCGCACTCATTGCGTCTTATGGCGGTTCGGTCCGTTTCCCAAAATATTCCCGTAATCGACTGCGAGTGCGAGAGAGAGACCCCTCGCGTTTCAAGGTTTCTCTCTCGCACTCATTGCGTCTTAAGGCGGTTCGGTCCGTTTCCCAAAATATTCCCGTAAGCGATAGCGAGTGCGAGAGAGAAACCTCTCGCGTTTCAAGGTTTCTCTCTCGCACTCATTGCGTCTCATGGCGGTTCGGTCCGTTTCCTAAAGTGTTCCCGTAAGCGACTGCGAGTGCGAGAGAGAGACCTCTCGTGTTTCAAGGTTTCTCTCTCGCACCCATTGCGTCTTATGGCGGTTCGGTCCGTTTCCCATAATATTCCCGAAAGCGAGTGCGAGAGAGAGACCCCTCGCGTTTCAAGGTTTCTCTCTCGCACTCATTGCGTCCTATGGCGGTTCGGTCCGTTTCCCATAATATTCCCGTAAGCGACTGCGAGTGCGAGAGAGAGACCCCTCGCGTTTCAAGGTTTCTCTCTCGCACTCATTGCGTCTTATGGCGGTTCGGTCCGTTTCCCATAATATTCCCGTAAGCGACTGCGAGTGCGAGAGAGAGACCCCTCGCGTTTCAAGGTTTCTCTCTCGCACTCATTGCGTCTTATGGCGTTTCGGTTCGTTTCCCAAAGTGTTCCCGTAAGCGACTGCGAGTGCGAGAGAGAGACCTCTCGCGTTTCAAGGTTTCTCTCTCGCACTCATTGCGTCTCATGGCGGTTCGGTCCGTTTCCTAAAGTGTTCCCGTAAGCGACTGCGAGTGCGAGAGAGAGAACTCTCGTGTTTCAAGGTTTCTCTCTCGCACCCATTGCGTCTTATGGCGGTTCGGTCCGTTTCCCATAATATTCCCAAAAGCGACTGCGAGTGCGAGAGAGAGACCCCTCGCGGTTCAAGGTTTCTCTCTCGCACTCATTGCGTCCTATGGCGGTTCGGTCCGTTTCCCAAAGTGTTCCCGTAAGCGACTGCGAGTGCGAGAGAGAGACCTCTCGCGTTTCAAGGTTTCTCTCTCGCACTCATTGCGTCTTATGGCGGTTCGGTCCGTTTCCCATAATATTCCCGTAAGCGACTGCGAGTGCGAGAGAGAGACCTCTCGCGTTTCAAGGTTTCTCTCTCGCACTCATTGCGTCTTATGGTGGTTCGGTCCGTTTCCCAAAGTGTCCCCGTAAGCGACTGCGAGTGCGAGAGAGAGACCTCTCGCGTTTCAAGGTTTCTCTCTCGCACTCATTGCGTCTTATGGCGGTTCGGTCCGTTTCCCATAATATTCCCGTAAGCGATTGGGAGTGCAAGAGAGAGACCTCTCTCGTTTTAAGGTTTCTCACTCGCACTCATTGCGTCTTATGGCGGTTCGGTCCGTTTCCCAAAATTTTCCCGTAAGCGACTGCGAGTGCGAGAGAGAGACCTCTGGCGTTTCAAGGTTTCTTTCTCGCACTGATTGCGTCTTATTGCGGTTCGGTTCGTTACCCAAATTATTCCAGTAAGCAACTGCGAGTGCGAAAGAGAGAACTCTCGCGTTTTTAGGTTTCTCTCTCGCACTCATTGCGTCTTAAGGCGGTTCGGTCCGTTTCCCAAAGTGTTCCCGTAAGCGACTGCGAGTGCGAGAGAGAGACCTCTCGCGTTTCAAGGTTTCTCTCTCGCACTCATTGCGTCTTATGGCGGTTCGGTCCGTTTCCCAAAGTGTTCCCGTAAGCAACTGCGAGTGCGAGAGAGGGACCTTTCGCGTTTCAAGGTTTCTCTCTCGCACTCATTGCGTCTTACGGCGGTTCGGTCCGTTTCCCAAAGTGTTCCCGTAAGCATCTGCGAGTGTGAGAGAGACCTCTCGCGTTTTAAGGTTTCTCACTCGCACTCATTGCGTCCTTTGGCGGTTCCGTCCATTTCCCAAATTTTTCCCGTAAGCGACTGCGAGTGCGAGAGAGAGAGAGAGAGACCTCTCGCGTTTCAAGGTTTCTTTCTCGCACTCATTGCTTCTTATGGCGGTTCGGTCCGTTTCCCAAATTATTCCTGTAAGCGACTGCGAATGCGAGAGAGAGACCCCTCGCGTTTTAAGGTTTCTCTCTGTGTAAGTCATTTTAATTTTTAATACAAGATTGGCTCTTATTATGAATTTAATTTTACTTGTCACGTTTTTTTCTGTGATCATCAGTGGCACAAAGTGTAACAAGTTAAAATTAAAAACAATAAAAGCAATAAAAAACAACAAATATTAAAAATGCAAATTGTTTTTTATTGTTTTTAACTTTTACTTGTCACACTTTGTGCCACTGATGATGATCTTGTCGATCAAAAGGCCTTTGGCTTTGGCTTTCAAATACCGTAGTTTTTTTAATTTTTATTACAAGAGTAACTATTATTATGAATTTAGTTTCTTTTATCTCGTTTTTTTCTGTTAATCCAATAAATCTTGTTCTTGGCAATGTTTCAATAATAATTCAAATTCAATGTATATTTTTTATCATAAACCTGGTCTTGCCGTTGACAGTTGTTTTGTTGAATCCGCGAGATTATAGACTCTCTTTGTATCTGGCTACTCTTGATATTTTCTTTAAATACTATTACAACCAAAATCATTATTTAATCAATCTAATTTGATGTTGATTTCTTGATCGCAGGTGAAGGACCTAGAAGCAGAAAAAGAAATGTTAATGGCTAGTAATAGATCACTTGCGGAGTTCAACTTATCGAAAGAATCTCAGTTAAACGATGGCAAACAGCAGTTGAAAGAGCTCACCGAACAAGGAGAACAACTCATATTAAGTATTAAAGAAAAGCGAGATGAAATAAGTAAGTGGTTTTAGTAATGATTGTTTTCTTGCTATGATGTTTTCTTACAGTGAAGGGGCCGAAAACACAGTACAAATAAAATATTAAAATGGGAACTAGGCCATGTAGGAATAAAAACCTCCGAGGCGTTTCGGTGCACTCATAGCTCCATTTTTAATCAGAAAAAATAAGCGGATTATGATATCATTCAGGTTCTAGCACAGATAAAAAATTACAACACCAGAGCTGTGTTAAAAATGATTCACATTCTAAAAAACAGAGACTCCTTATTCAGCTACAGGGCAGATGTGGAAAAGTTGAGTGTTGCATACCTCCAGTTTTTCCAAAGATTAACAACTGATTGAGGCTCTGTCTGTGTTTGGCTGGTCTATTTTATGTAACTGGTGTTGCGGTATTCGTTAATCAGTCCCTCTTCCAACTTGAGTGCAATGTGCTCCTTGTCTGCATATATTATTTTTTATTTTTGTCGATTGAAAATGGTGCTGTTAGCGCACCGAAATGTCTTGTAGGTTTTTAATCTTTGATGACCTCGTTCCCTTTTTAATCCTTTTCTTGTTTTACTATTACAAGTGACGTTCCAATTTTTCCTAAATATTCAAAACTTTTTCAGAACTAAGTTTTATATCAATCAATATGATGATTAATGTCATTGATTTATGTCATTACCTAAACTATTTCACCAAGTTACACTAACCCTTTCCGACACAGTGTACACTTATGTGGACAGGGTTTAACATGGAGTCTGAAAAAATAGGATTTTGAAAAAATAGGGATGCACGTCAATTTAGATGAGAAAAGTTCAACTAGTTCAATGACATGGATCCAAGATTGATGTGCCTACTTTTTCATAATGCATGTCTCAAAGGGTTAAAGCTGAGTGTATAGAATCAGATCTAAACAATATATTTTCACTGTTATGATTACGATTACAATTTCAGTACCGTTACCTGTACGGGGATGTCAATCCCTCAGATGCATTTTAAGTGAAGAATGAATGCGTTGAGTCATTATGTCAGACTAATAAATGATCAGAAAAGTATTTAGTTTTCATTGTCTTGTTTTAGTTTTTAATTTTCATTGAGGTTGCCACAATTTTAATGAATCCTTATCCCTATACATTTTCTCCTTAGCCAGTAAAAAATTACTCTTTGAATATTTTATCATCAATGTCTATGTTTTATCCTCTGCTTTCAGAAAATCACAAAAATAATTTAAGCTCAGAAACAGTCCTCGCTCTATTACAAACAGCAGCAGCGGAGATAGAAGAAGAATCCGAAGTAAGTTTGTTTTCCTGTTATTACATTCTCCTGTATTCTTGGTTTCAGGTCGTTTGGACTACTATAAATTGGTCTACAATCATGAAGTCTAATAAATTACGTCTAATGACAAAAAGTCCAATTTATTAGGTGTCTTTGCACGGTTTCAGGTCGTTTGGTCTACTAAAAATTGATTTACAGTCATGAAGTCTAATAAATTACGTCTACTGACAAAAAGTCCAATTTATTAAGTTCATAAACAAGAAGTCTATTAATGAAGGACAAAAAGGTCTACAGGCTTTTGGTCTATGAAAATAGGTCTACTGCGTGAAAGCCTAGTAAACAAATAAGGTTATTAAAAAATCGGTCCACAAAATTTTGCTAATAAGTTAGGAGTAGACTAATCATACGAACTGAATTCAAATCATTGTTTTGCAGTGAGGACCCGTTTATACAAAAATAGATCCAAAAAAAGAGACAAAGAAATAAGAAGTTACTTTTTGGCGTAGGAAATGTAGAGGAAATAACCTCTGAAATTTTAAGCGTAGACGTTATCTGTTAGTAGGCAAAAGAATCAGGTAGACCTATTTTGCAATGAGACCTTGTTTGTGAGTAGACA
Organism: Trialeurodes vaporariorum; assembly: GCA_011764245.1. NCBI lineage: Eukaryota > Metazoa > Arthropoda > Insecta > Hemiptera > Aleyrodidae > Trialeurodes > Trialeurodes vaporariorum. Next base: position 43,584,578 of record VMOF01000013.1, on the reverse strand, counting down.
TAATTAGTCAATGGATGAGAAATCGGTACACATAAAATGCCAGTGGGTGAAATGAAATGACACACCATACGAAATAATTGAGGACAAAATAATAGCATAAATTGAATTTTAAGTAGACAAAAAGAATATTAGACAATATTGCCGAGGACCTAACGACCTCTAACTGTATTGATCACTCTGAGTAATTGATGCAAGTTGTTTTATCGCTGAAATGGGTGGGATAATTCTCAAACGTAGGGTATGCATAAGGTTCTATGCATACAAAATTATTATACTAAGTGTCCAGGAAACCCCGCTTGTTTTACACCTACAGGGTGTCCGAAAACCTTACCTGTTTAACATGAGTTGTTAAAAATCCCATCAGTTTGCTTCAGGGTGATAGAGAACCGCACCAACTACAGTAAATATTCATTGTCTCAAACCGTACGAGGACCAGTAAAAAGTGCAACACAACAGACAATTTGACTGAGGCCAGAAAATATGCAATAGGTCGAATGATCGGCAAAACCTCACTAAGTTCGACACGTCAAGCTTTTTTCGGATAAATCTATGTTTTTCAAGAAAAGGTTTCTGTTTATTTCGGGACTAAATAGTAATTAGTTTCCCATTGGTTCTACTTCATTTCGCGCTGCGGAACTTATTTTAACCATGACCATCAAAAGATAACAGTTCATCCAACACCCCCGACCACGTACTTGTTTGAAAGCCTGTAAAAAATGACAGTGATACATGTAGATTGTAAATCTTTGTCTGCTACAGTCTTCGAATGGCAGCAGGTCAAAGTTTTAAAATTTGAGTGCAGGACTTATTTTACTCATGACCACCAAAAAAGAACTGTTTATCCAACATTCCCCCGACCACATACTCGTTTGTAACAAACCACGATGAAACAGGTAGATTGTAAATCGTTGTCTGCTACAGTATTCGTATGGCGCCTGGTCAAAGTTTAGTTCATCTCAAAATTTGAGTGCAGGACTTATTTTCTCCGTGACCATAAAAAAAGAACGATTGATCCAACACCCCCCGACCACATACTCGTTTGAAAGCCCACAAAAAAGATGAGTATTGATGTAGATTGGAAATCGTTGTCTGCTAATGTATTCGAATGGTTGGCGGCCAAAGTTTTAATTATCTTGAAATTTGACTGCGGAACTTATTTTTGCCTATACCACTAAAGGAAAACGGTTGATCCAACACCCCCTGACCACATACTCATTTGAAAGCCCACAAAAAAAGACGAGTATTGATGTAGATTGGAAGTCGTTGTCTGCTAATGTATTCGAATGGTTGGCGGCCAAAGTTTTAATTATCTTGAAATTTGACTGCGGAACTTATTTTTGCCTATGCCACTAAAGGAAAACGGTTGATCCAACACCCCCCGACCACATACTCGTTTGAAAGCCCACAAAAAAATATGATTATTGATGTAGATTGGAAATCGTTGTCTGCTAATGTATTCGAATGGTAGCCGACCAAAGTTTGAAGTATCTTGAAATTTGAATCCGTGACTTATTTTTTCCCATACCACCAAAAAAAACGGTTGATCCACCAATAGAGGTTCATCAGTATGTTCAACTACACCAAGAGAACCACTGAGAGGGAATGATCAAATAGCACTGCAGAAGCTGAGGAATGCTGCTGTGTTGATGAGATAAAATTCTCGTAATACTCTGTTCTCTGCAGGAAGTCCTACCTTATTCAGGGTGTTCTGCTCTGTGACGGTATCCCGATGGCTGTTATCCTTATCCTTCTTCCTTCTCACATGTTCAGGTTTGTCGTTTGCTCTAAAGTTCATGGGCATAAGATCTCCCTTCCAAAACTAGGGTGACAGAACCTTTATCTATCTAAATAATTTTCTTACCATTTCGTCTTTTTTCCAGGAGGTTGCATCTAAATTGATGAAGGGTGACATGGACGTCGAAGAATTCTTCAAACAGTTCACACCTCGCCGTACACTTATGCATTTACGTAGAGTTAAAGCCGATAAGATGTCGGAAATGTTAACGAAACGAAGTTCATTCAGTAGAGTACCAGACCGACCGATGCCTCCTAAACCTCAGCAAAATTTTGCTCCTTATTTTATCCCGTCTCCGATACCGTCAGGAGTAAGTTCTTCTCCGTATCCTGTATCTGTTAGTATGCCTATGCCTGGAGTCCTTCAACCTAATCATTTTGGATAAGTCTCATTTTACATTCACTTTCATTATCTGTTGATTTTTTTTTTTTCCACGCGGAGTGCTTCGCTGGACTATTTTTCAATAAGCTTTTTTTCTCTCCCGTTCTTTCAAGGTTTGCGGAAACCTGTGTTATGCCGAAGAAATCCATACCCATAGGGTTTTTATAAGACTTAATTGGAATTATCTTCTGACTGTCCAAAAATTGTCAGGGATGAAGAGAAACTAGAGAACTGAAAGTTGAAGGTAATGAAGAGATAGCGATGTAAAAAATTGTTCAAGACTGCTACGGACTTATTCAATGGGGATCCATTTGTCCGTTGCGAAAGCGTGCAACAGCCCCATTGAGTTTAGCTATGATTTGCCGATCATGAACTAATCGCAATTTATGGTACAAAATATCGGTTCTCAACTCTATCCCGTGTGTGTGTTTAACTTGTAGCTCTCTGAATTAAATCTTCAATTTCTTGAGCACTCATGAACATATGTAAATCCGATTGCGTTGGAATTTTCGTACTATGGTTTTTAAGTACGTCTTCAATTTTCAGCGGACAGGAAAAATCATCTTGTTTGATAGGCTGATTGTTTATTTTTATAACTCTATAAGCAACTTTTTGACTTGTAAAGTTGTTAGGTCATTTCGCTAAAAATGAAACTTTGTCTGTTCGATCTATATCAGCTTGAAACTAATGTAAAAACTAAATTTTTGGGAGATTATTTCTTTGTCTTCCAAGTCATATTTTTTTCTTTTTAACCAACTTTTTTGCATTGGTTTTTTAATTTTTGTTACTGTTCTTTTTATTATTATTTTCTCTGTTCCTTGAATCTAAAAAACTATAGTTAATGTTTTGATATTAATGCGAGTGCAGTAAAAACAAATTAAAATATGGAAAACATATCTAAAAAGGCAATCTAGGTTCTCCTTTGAAGGTTGTTTAAGTCAATGATTCAAAAGAGGGATCAGTCACAAAATCTCTAAATGTCACACGTTCTGACAATACCAACATTATCTTCACCCAATTGAAAATTGAGATATTGGAACCAGTGGCGTAGCCAGGAATTTTTCTAGGGGGGGGGGGGTCCAGGGTCCGAAAATTGTCATGGGGGGGGGGGGGGGTCCAAAGATACTAAATTGGTAAAATTTGCCTGAAAACGCAAAAAATGACCTTTTTTTAGGGCAAATTTTGGTGTCATGGGGGGGTCCAGACCCCCTGGACCCCCCCCCCCCCCCTTGGCTACGCCACTGATTGGAACCACTGCATAGGAGAAGTTATGACGGACAGTTCCTGACCAAAAATGTTAAAAACTTAAAAAAAATTGACGAAATAGAGTAATTTTGAATTTTTAAATAGTATTTTATGTGATTTTGGAAAAATGTAGGTAGAATGTTGGAAATTCAACTGTCAACAGCAAAATGTATCATTTCACTTGCACTTTTTTGGCCTTTTTTGGCCTCTATTCCTTCCTATTCCCTTTTTGTAAGTCCAGATGTTCGCTTTTAAACTCGAGAGTAACGAACATATGGTTTGGGTGGCTGGACTTTACTACTACTAAATTATGAACTAATACTTAGTGTAATTTCTCTTAAGGCTACTAGAGAGCATTTGGCATCAAAACATGACCATAATTTTGACCCCACCATCTTATTTTTGCTCGCCTGAAAATTTTTGGACCATGAAAATTAGGTAGGTTTTGTCAGAACGTTTAGCGAGTGTTGCTTGTCAGTTGAACTAGAAAATGTTTTACAAGAGACTTGAAATTTTTGTCAACTTGAAACTTCAAATCTATGTTTATTAAAATCAGCGCTCAGTTTTGCTTAATATTTTTCTTTTTCAAGCTCTTCATTACAAAGGAGTTTGATGTATATGCTAACTCTCAAAACACTTGAACCTCAGTTTTTCTTAGTTGAATTCCACCTCAAAAATGTTAGCCTCGTCTTTAGGATTAAGTTTATGAATTAATCCTTTACCACATTCTGCAAGTGTCTAATTTACTCCTTCCTCACAGCTCTACTCTAGAGACAATATATAATAGAGACCGCGCGGTGGCTGACTTATTTTTCGGAACTCTACAGCACCATCCAACATGGTCCATACGTTGACTGATGCAACTTTGGTGCTTCAGTTTCACGATGCTAAAATCTCAACAACTTTGCTCATCAGTCAACGTATGGACCATGTTTGTGGTGTTCTGTTGAGACCCCCGAAAAAAAAGTTGCCACCGCGCGCAAACACAAGCAAGATAGATAATGTGTCGTCTCTATTATAGAGATTGTCTCTACTTTACTCAAGGCTATCCCTGTCTGCAAAATATTTTGCTCATTAGAATTTTTTAAAAATTGTATCCAGTTATTTTATTTTAGCCTTTTACGTATTTATTTTTAAACCACCTTTTTTTTTTTTTAGTGTCAAAACGACCGAAAACCAATTTAGTTTAATCGAGTGTCATACGAACTAAAAATAATTTGTGATTCTGAAAGTGATGTCTTGTCTAGAAATTAACCAATTATTGTGTGATGTAATTACGTATGTTTTTTTTATTGTAAATTTTCCATGAGAACGTTATTTTCCCCTCCTTTGTAAAGATCTTTATCTCCATCATACCATTAGAATTTAAGTTAGGATTAAAGTTTTAAGTTCTTTTTATAAGAGAACTTTGGTTTGTAAAGCAAATTTTTCTTAAAAAGGGTACTTAAGGCAATGAATTTTTTCTTCCCCTTTCAATCCATCACTTTAAAATTTTTGCCGTTGAATGATGGGCATTTTTGGATTGTATACCAGCCCCCGAAATCAGCATTTTAAGGGAAAAAAGGCTGTTAACGAGGGATAAGAAATCTCAGGCAGTAATTGAACACGCTCATGTAAAAACGTCTGTTGTTTCTTATTTTTATTGAAAAGACAAATATAAAAAAAGTATAAAAGTTAGCAAATTAAAAAATAAAAAATTAAAGAAAACTGCCAAACAGGAGCAAAACAGACGCAGTCTTCTTAAGAGTGTTGTACGCTCACAAAGTCAAATACATATAAAAAAAATAGACAACGGATGTTTTTGCATAAGCCTGTTCAATTATTCATTTGACTTGTTCTTAGGCTTGTTTGGTAAACAATGTTCTTCTTTGCAAAGGTGCAGAAGATTTTTTTTAAAATCTTTGGAAGTATTTTTTGTTATCTTTTTTATTCAAAGTTCAGTTTTTAATTCTTTTCCCGCCTTAGAATTAATATAAAAAAACCCTGGATCATTTAATTCAAAAAACCCTTCTGTACCATTGTAGCCTGAATAATTCTGCATTTTTTTTATAAGCAGTAAGTTCTAGTGATCATAGAACTCAAGATATCTTATTTCTTGTGTTGGAAAAATTCCAAAGAACAAAGTGAGTCAAAAGAAAAAAAAAAAAAATTGGATGGAGAAATGCTTAGATCATGCATCATTCAATTACTTCTATAACTTTATAGTCGTCAAAAAAAAAATTCCAAAAACATCATTTTAAAGATGAAAAGATTCTTTAATAGAAAATAAAAAAATGAAAAAAATCAGAAGAAATATTAATTCTTGCCTTGTGTATCCCCTAACTTAACAGCCTATGGATTTTGTAAACATGTCTGAGATGGTGGAGTTTTACTTTGTGTAGTTTCTTTTAATCGAACAAACAGAGCTTATTCAGCTCATTGAAAAAAAATCTTGTAATCAATCATGAATTATTATCAACGATGTTCGATCGATGAGTATTTTCCGAAAGCAATTTAGCAGATCTCATTCATTTACTTACTACTGCGGAAACTGCATCGAAAGTTTTGCTAATTTTTTTTTTTTTTTTTTTACACCCCCTCGTCTTTGCTTGATTCGACACATTAAGGAAGAAAGACAGTTAGCAGCCTCCATAAACTGTTTTGAATAAAAATTTGCTCACTCTAGGTAACTAGTTTATTTTGATTGCGTTCATAAGCGCTGGTGTGTATATTACAGATTTCAAGACTGTTGATGTTACTTAATATTTACTTGTAGAAGCGCAATAGGATATTCTCTATCCCTCTCTTTTCTCTATTGAAACATCTATGTTACAAGGGGATGAAACATTAAAACCCCTTTTTGTATTCTTTTTCTACCTACAGGATGACTATAAAAAAAAGACCCATTAAGAATTTTTCAAATTCGAAGAGAAACAAGTCTCATGGCAAACAATTGGAGAGTAAACCGTGACTGATTTTTTCTTTTTTATAAACTAGTTATAATTCAGCACTTGTAGGCGTGAAGTAAAAAATTTTAGGTTGTCGGATTAAAAAATTTTGAATTTTTGAAAATGTGTCCTAATCTTTAAGTAGGTCTCTTTTATCTAGTCACACCCTGTATACATTAAAAGATGAGAGGGATGGAAGATATCTTGGTTGCGCTACTGTAGTTGCAATTTCACGGCTCAAGCATGAATAGAAATTGATCGGAACATGTACAGTCGATTAATGAATTAATGTCAGTCGACTGCTTTCCTAAGATTTTGATTCAGGTAGGCCACTTTTGATCAGTGGCATCACATGTAATTTAGCAACGCTGAATTTTGTCCATTTAAACCCATGCAAAATATTGATTTGAGGGAGTGAACTGTGCAACTCGGATAGTTTGGCCTTTCTCATGCGTTTAAATGGACGAAATTCAGTGTTGCCAGATTGCATGATACGCTACTGCCTCAAACGCTTAGATTCATTGTGACGGTATGGTTGGCGAATGGAGCTGTTGCACACTTTTGCTATAAGCACTTTGATAGTCGATTTTGGTGTGAAAACTTCCCAAAATAACGATGGCAGAACCAAAAACTTCGGAAATCCACTCCTAAACTCAATAAACACATTTATTTGCACGAGTGTAATGGTGGCATAGGGCAGTAATAATGAGAGATTCCTATCTTAATTTCGTCCCTCTCTCTATGCTGACAAGGATGATTCACAGAGTAATTAGTCATCAGAGTAGTGATCCACATCTGATGAATGGTAACGTGACATCTAGTGACATCTAATGAAATTCGTCTCTTATTGGTCACTTGATGGAGTTACAGTATTGTTAGATGGGAATCGCCCATTATTACTGCCCTAAGCCACCATTACGCTTGCAGAAATAGAACCGTTTTGTTGAGTGTTTAGGAAAGGTTTAGCGCTGCCATCGTTATTTTTGGAGGTTTTTACACCAGAATTGACTAATAAATCGCTTATAGCACAAGTGTGGAACAATCCCATTAAATAATGTCTATTGACTGTAGATTTTGGGTAGGTTATCTGAAGTCATTAAACTAATTGTGATACATTTAATACGTCGCCTATCTGAGTCTAAATCTAAATCTGAGTCGACTGACAGAATGGGGGGGGGGGGCTCAAGGTGTTATAACCTTTATTTTTCCCCTTTTTTCGAGTCCTTTTCTTAGAAAGTGCAGGGACTTAAGCCCCTAAAGCCCCTCCCTCCCCCCATGGACCGCCAATGTTTCCACGAGGAGAGGTTGTTTCAGAAGTGTAGCTGTAGGCGCACCCAGATGGATAATCTTTGGAATTTAACTTTATTTGTGGTACGACATGATGTAAAGGAATAAAAATGCATTTTAAGCGTTGGATTTACGCTAAAGAACGCTGTAAAATCCAAAGCTCAAGACTGAGGCAGGTTTTGTTTTGATTTGAAGGAATGAAAATTGAAAATTCTCCAAAGATTGTCGGTTAAGGTGCGCCTACACTTCTGAAACAAACTCAACTTCGACATGAAGAATGTCATCTTAACTTTCTTGAAATCCATACAATAGTCATAAAAATAAGTCAAGAGAGTTTTACGCAACATTTCGGTATTGTTCTCCCTAAACACTACCAATATTCCCCTCTCTTTGTTTGTCTCACAGCTTCTTGTTAAGAGCTCCATGAAATGCCTCTTGCTCTCACTCGATCAATGTGACTAATGTACACAAACTATCGTCCAGAACAGCTCCGAGTGAATCCTTAGGTCTGCAATGAATCAGATTTATTATACTGAACTGTGCTTCATCTGTCATTTCTGATGATCATGACTCGGGAGCTGGCTGGCTTGATTTTAAATTCCTTTACTCGCACCGGTACTGTTACCGCCACTGGTACTATGGACTATGGGGTACTTTGCTACTTAATAAGAAAAAGAGTCGTCTCTTCAGTGCTGATTGCATGTACTGCTTTTGTAGTTAATCATCATTATTTATTTGTAACTAGCAAGCTCTATTAAATTTATGAAAATTATTTTTTTTAATTGTAAAGTATTGCAATTTGTTCTATATACATATATTTATTGAGAATGAAAATCAACCTCTACGCTTTCAATAAAGATAAGAAAATTTTAAAATTTTCAACCGTTTCCTTTTTCTTGGTTCTTATATATTAAGTCATTATATTATACTGTAGTCGGTAGGGGTTTTATAATGCATCTCTAGGCTGAGAGATGTAGAGACAAGGTACTTAAGGCTGTCAAAAGAATCTTTCTTATTACAGCGAGAGGGGAAATATTTTGACCCTCTCCAATGCAAGAGTGTCAGCAGAGGTGATATGCGAATGAGCTCTCGGCTTGCACCAAGATACCAACACCCGTTGCACTCGCTACACACACACAGCTAACACCAACTCAATGTCTCCGCCCTCCTCCCACTTGGCAGTGAGACGATATCTCTCACTGCTCGAGCAATAGAGTGAGGGTGAGAAAATTTCCTCTCTCATATAGAAGATTTTTTTGTAAGCGTTTTTGTTAGTACAAACGAAAATTGTTATACAATCCAAAACTCAATCAACAGCACAAAGCTCCATGATTACAACGCTAGACAGCTAACAGCAACAGGGGTTGCCCTCCTCCGCAGGCGAAATGTACCGCCCCCCGCGGGGGGGAAATTTTGAGCCCAATTCATTTCACTTCCTCTTTTCTCGTATCCCTTTTCCGCTCAATTTACCGTCTTCAAATCCCTTTCCCCCCTTCTAATCACTAGATCATGCTTTCAGATCATGGAGAATCAGTCAGAAAACGTATTTGATTAGACGCCTCTAGAAATATGTTTGTGGACTGACATGTTTTTTCTTGTTGATTCCGAGAGCACGTTGGACCTCTTCTCCCCTCGGACTGTCATTTGGTAGGAACTGGACGGACATTTTCTCCAACGCTTCGCTTCACAAAGGTGAGACCTCAATAGTAAATTACCAAAAAATAATTTGAAAACATTAGTGTGCCACAGTTGGATAAAAATAATTTATTATTTACAACCTCTGGATTTAAATGTATAAAAAAGAAGAAAAAAAAATACTAAAAACTGAAGAAATTGAGGCATTATTGCAAGAAAAACTTGTCAAACATTAGACATGCTTCTTCTAGGAAATCGGCCAAACCAGAGTGCAAATACTATTATTTAAGAGCATGTGCAATGTTTTGTAAGCCCTTCTTGCACAAATGGCTTCAATAGGGTTCTTACGAACTTTTGCTCTGTAAGCGGTCGTACAGTCAATTCCTGAGAAAATTGCGATGAGCACATTAAAAAATCAAAAAATTCACTCACAGACACACAAAATAACATAAAGGTTCAAGGTGTAATGGCAAAGCAACGCAGGTACAAAGAGAGCCATTAGTCCTGCGTCAACGATTCGACGTAACCCGCACTACACGTAGCCCGAACCTCGCTCGGTCTTGAGAGAACAAAAGAAAAGAAAGATAAGAGAGCGTTTATTTTACATGTAGTGCGGGTTGCGTCGAATCGTCGACGCAGGACTAATGGCTCTGCTTGTACCATGAGAGTTTCCTATCTAATTTAAGGCTCTCCTATATGTGTTTCTACACAGAGAGAGACAAATTGGAAGGAGATCCCCGATGACACCTGCACAGCTCCACCTTTTGAGAGAGATGACAGAGCCATGCAGGTATCATAGGAGGTTCCTATCTAATTTGTATCTCTCTATAGAAACACAAAGAGGAAAGCCTCAAATAAGGAATCTCTCATTGTACTTGCATAGCTCTGCCATTACACCTAGAACCTTTAAGTTATTTCGTGTGTCTGCGAGTTAATTTTGTAATTTTTTAATGTGCTCATCGAAATTTTTGCTGGATTTTACTCAAGAATTGACTATTCCATCACTTATAGCAAAAGTTAGCCAGAGCCATGTAAGTATAATACACATATACAATAAATTGGAGAACATAGTTTCCGTACTGTCGGAGTGACAGTCTGATGTAGATAGACATCGGCACCTTATATCATATGAAAGTAAAATTTCTTAAAAATTAAAATAGTTGCACAATGATGGATTTTTTTTTTTTTTCTAAATAAGACATTTTGCTATTGTAAAACATCAAGAGCAGGAGAAACGGTCTTTTATAAACACGATTGAAATACAAGGAAAAACCTCAAGTCATAAAATTATCAAAATCAATCAATGTGATTTTAAAACCATAGAAAAGCTGTTACCGCATTCATCTTTTATATTTGTACCCGCAAAAAAAATAGATGATACTTTGATGCTCCAACCATGGAAGAGTTGGGCAAATGGGGCTATTTTACCAAAGTTTAACTACCAATTACGGCGATTACAAACTACAGATTATTTTAATTGGTAACAGAACAGTTTTCAAACTCAAAAATTAGTGTAATATGCGCCTATTTTTAAAAATCAAAAATCATTTTTAGTTAATTTGAAAAGTGATTAAACAATCTTACTTTTGATTTCTGAAAAATAGTTCCAGATCACACTTCAATAACAGCTTGAAAACTTTTCCAGTCTTGATTACAAATTATAATCGCAGAGTTAGCTCGTTTACAAAGAGTAATTGGCATTTGAACCTTGAATATTGAGTCCTATTTGCCCAACTCTGGATCGTAGTCAATTTCGTTTACAGGAAAGCGATCATGAATGAGAAGTCTGAGGGAGGGTAGAAAATATAACAGAGATGTTTGCCGGAAAAGTAGGCAGTATAACAACTTTTTGATACAAGTAAACTTGATACAGTACGGTATGAAATCATTCAAATCAAGGCATTGACTTGATTTTGTCAAAAATGGTCTTATACTCCAAAGCTAAAAACTTGAAAATTCTTTAATTTACCGATGATTACAGAAAAAATTTAAGACCGTAATCCACTTAGCTAACCAGAAACTGGCTGTATTAATGGAGCAATGGTAAACTGTCTAGGCTAGTGCGATGTTCGGTGCATCGATTGAATGGATTCAATGCTAATGTTGATGTCAATCGATGCACCCAAACATCATCATTTCCCTTTCAAACTATCTCTAAAGCCTAAAAAAGTATCATGATTTTCAGTTGTTTCTCATTTTTGACTCGTTAAAATTTGTTTCAATGCATCGATAAAATTTTGAAAACTGGACATTGCACAGGCCTAAAACTGTCCATGCATTTATAATGTGTTTAAAACAAGAGCACAGATATGGACCCTAGTCATCTAGAAATTAAAGAAACAGGTGTACGGGAAAATGTTGGAAGAGACACACACGAATTTTGTGAGGACGTTTCAGCTCAAAACGCAGCCATTTTCAACGCGAAAATTTAAAAGAATAAAAAAAAATAATACAATAATGAAATTGATTATTTTTTATTTTTTAAATTTTTGAGTTGATGGCTGCAATTAGAGCCAAAACGTCCTCCCCAAATTTTTTTGTTTGTCTTCCAACATTTTCCGAAACACCCGTAAAAGGAAACCCGTAAGTCATCTAGACATTAAAGAAACAGGTGTACAGGAAAATGTTGGAAGACACAAATTTTGTGAGGACGTTTCAGCCGAAAACGCAGCCATTTTCAACACGAAAATTTTAAAAAATAAAAAAAAATAATATAATAGTAAAATTGATTTTTTTTTTATTTTTTTAAATTTTTGAGTTGATGGCCGCGATTTGGGCCGAAACGTCCTTCCCAAATTTTTTTGTTTGTCTTCCAACATTTTCCCAAACACCCGTACCTTTGATGCCAAGCCATCGCAGATTTGTTTTGTATCTTGTTTCTAGTCATCTGGCTACAATTCCTAAATGGCCACTGCAAACGGCAATTGTGTTGCACAGCAGAATAAATTTGTATTGCACTAAATTGTGAACTTCTATGCATGATATAGATTCGGGAATACAATGATTAAAAATGAGGAAACAATAATTAAATAAATTCTGAAATTGGATCAGAATACGGGGGGGGGGGGGGGGGGGATATGGGCGTTTTTGAGATCCATCAAAGTGTGCTGAAAGACTGGATTAGGCTTCGGATTATGTATTTAGATACGGACAAATCTCTGCGGGCTGATCATTTACTTCATCGTCAAGTAAATGATCGGCCTTTGTTTGGACATGAATTGACTTTTCGTCAAAATACTGTTCTGTAACATATAGGATATAGAAAATTATATTGTCCGTGTTGCCTCTAAATTCACAGCCAAAAGATTGAAGTTGCCGTTTTAAAAACTAAGACAGCAAATAACTCAGATTGATTTGAGATATACGTGGTCAATGGCTTTAAATGTAGAAATTGATAGTGTTACTGTTCTTTAACAATATTTGTTAGGACAAACTAAAACACAGTAATTGGATTAAAAATCAATTCATGTCCATAAATTTGTGTTCATCAAATGTATCAAAGCAGTGTGCCATGGAATCACCTTCATTTCCTTTTGGAGATTACTTGATCCAGGAAATTACCCAATTTCTATGATTCTTCAAAATCATAAGATCAATGTCAATAATTAAAAGAGAATAGTAAAAAGTTATTCCGAACTTGTTTGAGATTGAAATTGGAGTGTTTCACACATTTAATTTCTTTCCATAAACAATGTAGAAAGAGACAACTTTTCTCTCTCCTTCTTATCTGAGATGATTACTGAATGCGACTTTTGCAGACTGTTGCTATTGCAACATGGAACATGTGTACCTAAAGATTTTATCTGAAAAACACCAATGAACACAATAAAGAAACCTTTAAAATCCGTCTGAAAGTTTGTAGCAGCTTTTCTAACAACTGCAAATTCAAACAGCACGCTTGCAAACTTTAAAGAAACTAGATAGAAAACGAACTGGCAACAACTTGAGGTAAAAGAAACGGGTGTAACAGGAAAATGTTGGATACACACAGAAAGAATTATGGTGAGGATGTTTCCACTCAAATCACAGTCATTTTCAACACCTAAAATTTAAACTAAATAAAAAAATAAAGAAAAATAATTTCAAAATGTGTATGACTCTATCCACATTTTGAAATTATTTTTTTATTTTTTTAAATTTTTCGAGTTGAAAGTGGCAGAGATTTGAGCCGAAACATCCTCATCAAAATTTTTTTGAGTGTTTCCTGATTTTTCCTGCTACACCTGTTTCTTTTGCAACTTTATGGGTTGGTTTTGAGGGCTCTTAATGTGTTCATTGGTGTTTTTTGGTTATATTCTATGAGGTTATTTGCTCCATTTGACATGGTTTAGCATAACGGGGACAAGTACCTATTGGTCAATTTTACCACAGGAGGTCAGACTGCGTTGCTTTTTCATATAACTTCAATAAAACTACAAACCTTTGACTGCATTTTTTTCTTTTGCTTTTCTACAATTTGTTTAAAGTATTTTGGAATTTAGCGTATTATGGAAAAAAGATTTCAAAAAATAAACTAACTCAATTTTGCCTGAAGTGCTACTTATCCCCTTTGTGCTCACTTGCGGATCCAAGAAATTGTCCTTCTCTCTCTTTCTCCATTAGAATGGATGTGTTAGAAAAGGATAGAAGAGGCAGTGAAAATAACATTACTGCCCCTGATTTATCCTTCTTTAACACATGCATTCTAATAGAGAAAGAGAGAGAAGGATAAATTCTACGATCCTCCAGTATTTCTGCGTCACTGCATCCATATTGCAGACACAAAAAATTATAAAAGACCCACTTAAGGTACCTTGAAAATCGAATGATCATCGGGAGAACCCATAGCCTTCAACTACGTTGTGTCGATGTTCTCGACTAACTTTGCCTTGGGCTTCTTACTTTTATCTTGGGTCGGGGTACTAACAGTTCCGTCAGCTTTGTCTTCGTCTTTGTCCCCATCATAAAATTCATTCGTTGGCTCTATTCGTTTGTCTTCTTCGACTTGAGGATTACGAATGTCCGGATCGATTTCATCCAAGATTGCACCTTCGTCAGTCGGGAAAGCATCTCCCGGAACGTCATGCATTTGAACACTGGGCGAATGTTGAAGGAGTTTCAAATTATCGTAGACATGTTTTGTTATCAGTTCTAAGTATTGCTTTGAATTTGCGTTGTCTTGTCTAGTGATGATTTCTGGATGTAAGGTGAAATCAGGTGCAAAATATTCTAGATATTCCGAATACGGAAGCTCGTTACTGATTGGCTCATCGACTAATAGGGAAGTTTCATAGGTCCAGCATCTTGCTACATTTCGCAGAGTATACCTGAGAAACCAAGTTATAAGAATAATTAGAAACATTAACAGGATATAAATTACACTTACAACCAAAAATAAAGAAAACAACTACAGTGAGGGCTTGTTGGGTCAAACTATGTTCCTGCCATAATGAAAATTCTACTCAACAAAAGTTCGTTTTCTTTTTGTTTTGTTTTTTTTCCTGTGCAATTTTATTTACCAACCATATAAAATAACCAGCCACTAAAGTGAGGCTATCGGTCCTTCCAGATTAAAAACTTTATACAAAGTAAAAGAAAAACAACTTGAATCACTACAGTTTAACTAAAATGTGTATTTATCAATTAAACATGGATGATACCTATAGCTTTTTACTTTCTCACAACCAACAAAGGTAGAAATTGAGAAAGTATTGCAAAGATGCAGATGTCTGTCTGTCTGTCTGTATCCCAGCATAACTTTTGAACCAACCGTCCATATGCATCCAAATTTTGCAGAGAAGTTGCGTTCACCATTCCCTAGAGGGTCTTTTATTTTTTGTTTTATCGAAATTTAAATTGCAGGGAAGTCATGGATAAAAAAAGATTTCCATTAAAATTAATTTAAAAATGGGTAAAATGGGTGAAAGTAGGGAAAAATTGGAATGTTTCAAATATAGCTATTTGAATTTTGATGAAAATTTGCAAAAACATTCTGCGACCAGCCTACTGTAAAAGTAACCCCTTGAGGGGGGGGGGGGGGTCTGAAGGTCTCCCCCAGAATAATAAAAGGGGGTCAGGGGGGTCTCCCCAAAATCGTTTTGATGTGAGAAAGTGTTCATAGGGTATTCCCTTCAGTTTATTTTATAATAATAATAATAATAATAATCTTTATTCATACTTAAATTGAGCCGTATTCCAGGCTATTGTACAAGTCAAAGAGAGCATTTTTTTTTTTTTTTTACATACCAAAAACATTACTTACAAGCTAGAAATTCCTCTAGTGAGTAAAAAACATTATTTAACAAAAAGGAATCTAGTTCGGTGAAAAATGGCGAAGTCTTACCCTCCTTGAACAAGGTCTTCAGACTCAAAGGGAGGGCATTGAAGATCTCCACTGCAGCAAACTTAACAGAAGATTTTGAGGTAGCAAGACGGATCTTCTCATTACGAATGAAATTATGCCTACTATTATGACCATGAGTTGGAAGAAGGTCACCAGGCGAAATGAACTTATTGAATATTGCATACTGAACTACCTCAGAAATATAGAGTGACGGCAATGTCATGAGTTTATGTTCTCTAAATAACTCTTTACACGGATAATTGTGCTGCTTGTTGGACATGATCCTCAATACCCTCTTCTGAGCCTTGAAAACGCTAAGGGCAGCACTACTACGCCCCCCTTTTATGTAGAGACACAAGGGAAATGAGAATTGACTACTTAGTAAAATACATACCCTCCTCCACCAACAGCAAGTAAAGGTACATTCAAGTCACGAACATACTTGACGCATTCACCATGACCTTTGGTGCTCAAACAGAAGCAACCTAGGCGATCATTGTCAAGAGAATCTGCACCGCACTGCAAGACGATGGCCGTGGGCTGGAAGAACTCCATCACATATTGTATTGTTGGTTTGAATACCTGATGGAAAAATAAAACACAAAATTTAAAACCTTGCAGGATTTTCTTCATAATTGCTGAAAAGTAGAATAGAAATTCAGAGCTGCCATTTTTTGTATCATTAATGACATTTTTCAATTCACCAATGATTCCACTGGTTGAAAAAAGATTACACAATCGAGTTCAGCATATGACTGAACTGCACAAAAACACTCTTGATCTGTAATCCTTTCTCAACCGGTGGAGTCGTCGATGACTTTAAAAAACTTGCAGATGTTTTAATAATTCAACGGCGATTGCACCGATTAAGAAGAGATTACAGATCAGAGTATTTTCGTGCAGTATTGTCTTACACTGAACTGAACTGCGTCATCACTTCTCAACAGGTGGAGTCAGCGGTGAATTGAAAAATGTCATTAATTATACGCAAAAGGCCAGCTCTGAGTAGAATTCAAATTTTTCTTACTCGGTTAACCCTTTGCCTGCTGAGTTAGGAATTCAGGTGCAGCCACCCCCCAGCTGAGTTAGGAATGGAAAATTATGCAAATTTAATCATTTTCAGATGGCCAAAAATCATTAGAAAAAAAAACAAAAAAAATCACCCAAAATCATATTTGTTGATATTCCCATTGCCTGCTACGAACGAGTATACTCGCTGCGGAAAAACCGTACCCCTGAGGCAAGCGCGATACCGACAAACTTAGGTTAACTTGGTTTCGTCAGCTGAGCAGAAGCAAGACATGCAGAGAAGAAACATATTTTATAATCAAGGGGCAACGCATTCTATCGGAAACACTTGTAACTTGTAGTTCGTATCTTCCCCGACAGAATGCGTACCTATAGTCTGATGTTTAGTTCAATCGCAACAGCGCTACGGTCGGAAATTCAATGGAAGTCACGAATGCGAGTATACTCGGGCGTAGCTCTGAGGAACGGTTTTTTTCCCGCGAGTATACTCGTTCGTAGCAGGCATAGGGTTAAAGGACTAAAGGTGGTCACTGCTGTATCTTGTGAACTGTTGACTTATTGCTAAAATATTATTTTTAACTTTGCAAGGTTAACTTCAGGCTAATTTTTTTATTTGGCACAAAAAAAACCACAATTAACTGCAACTGTGAACACTTCCATTTTTTCAACTGCGGTTGGCCATCACAGTTCTACTATTCCATCATAACGAAATGAAATACTCTAACCACTTGAATAAGTTGGTTAAACGATCGCGGTTACATGTGTTCCAATTATATATAACCTTAAACCCGTCAAATCTTTCCTGTCTGACCTTTTGACTTGTTAATGGCACATGTTTCATTTCAGAAAAAATTAGAAGAGCCTCTTTTCAAGGTAGGATTGGTTTTTGGCTGGACAAAATCACTTGTCAAATCCAAAAACTCTAAGTAAGTACTTATGTCTGCTCCAGAGAAGGTGCAGTCCAAGTTAGCACTTAGAAACGAGGAAAGAAAATCAAAACTTTCTTGAATCTCCAGACTTTTAAGGTGATTCCAGGGTCGATTAGTTCCAACTGTAGACACCACGTCGCGCTGCTCAAAAATTCGACAGTTTTTTGCTTAATTTGGTTAATTCACGCTAAAAACACAAATTTGAGGAACGTCAGCACCTGCGAGCATACTTCAGGAAGATACCCTGAAAGTTTCAGACTGAAACACTCAAAAATAAAGCCGGAAATTATGAAAAACGAAACTTCCCGTAAGCCGCAATGAGTGCGAGTGAGGCAGATAGACCTATCGTCACTCGCGCTCACTCTCACTCACTAAGCTTATGGCAAAACGAATTTCATAATTTACGGCTTTAATTTTGAACCAATTTGGCTCATTTTGGGCTCAAAAAATCCATAAAAAAATTTTGCAGGTGCTGACGTTATTGGATTTTGCATTTTATCTATGGTTTTAGTTTAAAACGCCGAAAACACGACTTTTCCAAAAAGCGACTAGTGGCGCTATCCATCGGATTGAAATCTGGAAAAGTTTCGCCTGGAATCACCTTAAATGTCTCCGTAAAACTCAACATAAAAGCCTGATTTGGCAATGGTTCTGGCATGATGCACAAAGAGCTCTTTTCAGTAGTTCAAGTACTAAACTTTATTTGGGAATTCGGCTTCGATTAAATTAGACCTACACTTACATGATCAAAAACTTCAAGAGAGCACTCACCTGGAAGTAACTAGCATCGTCGATACCTTCTTTTAAAGGAACATTCACCGAATAATACCTTCCGCTTTCTGCGCCTATTTCATACATATCACCCGTCCCTGGAAAGAAATAGCTTCCATACTTGTGAAACGAAACAGTCATTACTCTATCCGTCAAATAAAATGCTTCTTGGACACCATCTCCGTGATGAACATCTATGTCTATGTACAGCACACGAGGATGGTACTTTAATAGTTCTAGAATAGCAATTACAATGTCATTAACGTAACAAAATCCAGAGGCTTCAAATTTCTTTGCATGATGAAGACCGCCTGACCAATTTATCGCTATATCACAACAATTGTTATTGAGTTTCATGGCTCCGTCTAACGATGCACCGGTGTACATCGAACAAAAGTCAAAGAGACCTTCGAACACAGGACAATCGTCTCCCACATTAAAGTGACTTAGGTACTTGGTGTAATTTTGCAAATTTTGAGGGGTGACCCGTTGTAAAAAGTCAATATATTCATCGGAATGAAAACGACACATATCATGGGCGCTGGCTCTGTATGGACGGTAAACTTGCATTTTTTTATATAGGCCATAATTGTGCACAAGACTGTGAATTACGGAGAGCCTATGGGGCTTCATGGGATGACCTGGACCATAATGGAAGTTGCCAACATCCGGGCTGTAGAAATAAGACACTGTTTTGTTCGACATGGCTTAAATTATCCCAAATGCTTCTTACGAATGTAACAATTTGTTCATTATAGCTGTTGAGTCCTTCCTTGAGCAGATGAAAGGTTGGTGATTTATAGACATTATCTTGATCATCTGTTGGTGCAGTTAACTTTATTTACGATCAATTTCAAATCACTAGAGTCAGATCGAGGTCAGCAACAGGATTTAAAAAATAATAAAGCAAAATTGCGGATTGAACTTCACGAATTTAGAGTCGGCGTCTTCGGTACCAAAACAACTTTTAAGTATACAATTTTAATGTAACCTAAATGTTGAGTGGTGAATTCTAATTCGTATTCATTGTTGAATGATGAATCATACAATAATGAAGGTCAATAATTGAGATTATTTTCTGCAGAAAAGAACTAGCTGCAAGGGAATTTGGATGCAGTTAGATCTTTTCTGCAAAAAATCGTCCCACTGATAGGTGACGTCACCCATTGTTTACTCCAAAATCTTTCTTTACAGCAAGGAAAGAAATTCCTATCTTTACTTTGTTTCCTCGTGAGTTACCTAACACCAGTTCGACCAAAGTTTAGGCAAGTTTATCGATCTCTGTTTCATCAATAGTGTTTAAATTGGTTCGCACAAAATGTCTAGTTATTTAAGTAGCAACAAAGGTGGATTTTTCTCTGTTGAGGACGACGTGGACGATGATACATTTCTAGCTGGCACCAAGAAAGGAAACTCAGAATATGGGCTCTCATCTGACTACTCAGCTTTTGGTAACAATCAACCGTCCTACCAGCAGAATAGTAACTCTGCTGAACAAGCTAGGCTTCAGCAGTTGCTCCAGAAGAAAGCAGAAATTGAGAAACGAACTCTAGAATCCTCTGCGAAATCGCTTAGCTTGCTTCGCGAAACGGAGCAAGTTGGTACAGAAACTGCTGAGGTACGTATTGATGAACAATTACTTTGTCTTTTTCCTTTATGTATATCCAACTGTTCATGCTATGTGGGAGTGAACTTCTACCCTAAAATAAATTGCTGTTTGTTGGTAGTAACAAAGTGCCCAGCATATTAATATTACATCAGGGAGCTGATTACGTAAGGTCTAGTCAAGAGAGCAACTTGGCGCATCTTGGAGGTTAGCCGAGTCGACTTGACTGGATCCTTTGTCCACCAATCTACTTGTGCTTTGGTGACGGACGAGTTGTTCGGTGGACTTACGGATGTGAGTACAGATCCCAATGTTTCAAATGAACCAACTTAGCTCACTGCCATAAGAGGCCGTGTGACCAACGTGAATAGTTTGAGCTTACAATTAGTGTCCTTCAGTATTATCAATCTTGCTGAGTAACGATGTAATAAATTGAAGAGCTAGTCATTGGCAGTATAAATTCCAACCGTGGCACCCGCCATTTCTACAGAATTTTTTTTTTTTTTTTTAATCAATTTCTGCTAACTTAAACCAGTGTAAAGCAGTCCTCTTTTATACCTTTAACTTGAACCCTGAAGCTAAACATGGTTGAATCCAACCCAGTTGATATCTAAATATGGGTGTAGGCAAATCTAATAACGTTCATTAGCAAATTAATTTAATTAAACATTTTCTAATTTATTGGCGTTTTCTAGGAGCTAATGCGCCAGAGAGAGCAACTGGAACTTACAGAAAGGAGAATAGATGATATCAATAATACTCTCCGTTTTAGTCAGAAGCACATCACTGGAATCAAGGTAATTTTATACTCGTCTTAAATGTTGTAATTTTCAAACTCCGTTGAAACCCACGGTAGACTGTCCCTCTGGATTCTTCGTGCTTGCACCTTCAGGAAAGGTTCCCTTTCCTCTTGAGTGGAGAACCTGAAATTGACTTAGCAGCGTAAAACACCCGAGTTTTTTAACACCCTTATAATAATCATGAACTCAGTCCGAGTGTACTTTTCTGACACTCTTGGGCATTTGAAGGCAAAAATTTCTTGTTGTCGATTGAAATTTTCAAGATTTTACAAGATCGCAAAAACCCTGGATGCGGATTTTTGCTCCCCTTCATTTTTTCAGTATGACGCGTTTTAAGTTCAAGATAATTGACGTCTCAAGCCGACTTTATATCCATTTATTTGCAGTTTGCAGAATTTTACACGGAGCCTTATGGACGGTTGTGGACGAGAATAATTAAAATCACAGTAACACTAATGACCCTATTTTGACAATTTGATTTTGTTCGAATAATTCTTCATTCATTTCTATTGTTTATTTGTTAGTTGTTCTAAGTTTAAATTATTTCGTACTGCTTTATTGGAAATAAATTAAAAAAAAAAAGTTAACTGAGTACTTAAAAGGTGAGAATTCTGAAAGGGTTTTTCATTTTTGTTGCAGAGTGTGTTCGGAAGTTTGAAAAATTACATTAAAGGTAGTAAAAATGATCCTAAACTAAATCCTTCTTCTTCCATCGGAAAACTTCCTGAAATGTCAGAAGATGATGCGACTGCTGCGTCACGGAGCAATCTCAGAGCCTATGTAAAGTCAGGAGACTCAGAAGCTTCCAATCCAGACAATCACCCAGGTAAGCGAAAAAAAAATTCTGAGTAAGTTTTATAGATTATCCGATCAATTTGTTGCTTTACCACCATCACCAGTCGTTTAGGAACTCTTTTTGTAAGAGTTAGGATTGTTTAAAATGGGGCGATTGCACACTTTTGCTAAAGACGATTTTAGGGTCGAACCAAATGTAAAAACCTCCCAAAATAATGATGGTAGCACTGCTAACTCACTAAATCGGGCACTAATAATGAGCAATATCCATCTTATTTGGAAATATTCTCGATAAATATTACTCGATAAGAAGATGATATTTTTAAGTAGAAAGGAAGGAAAATGTATGGTAAATTACCAAAAAACTTGAAGAAAAAGTATTCCCAAGTCGGATTTGGAAGGGAACTTAAAAATTATCTTGTAAATGTCTGCCCCTATAGCATTAAGCCATTCCTCGAGGAAGGAGGTAATTTTCTTAATTCTTATAATTAGTTTAATTAGTAGTATCTGTACTTTATTTTGACGCATTGTACTTGCCATTCTTGTGCTCTTAAAACAATAAAGTTCTATAACGTTTGATTTCAGACTTTGAAAGTAGACTTAAAATCGGTGATTTTAGCAATTTATCCAATTATTGTTATTCCCAATTGTAATAGTAATAATAATAGAAGCTTTATTCAAACATTCAGATAGAACAGAAATAGTGTCAGTTTAGATGGGTACAAATCAGAGACAAATAGAGACGGAGCACTAACTGGCTGCAGCAGAGGCACTCTGAATTCTCGCGGTTTCAACAAAACAACAGTCAACGTCGCATGGTGTTGAATGGTGAGCACCCTCCTCTTCACTTCCCGCCCATCCCCCCTGCGTTTCCCGAATGTCACTATTCAACACCATGCGACATCTCAAGGTGTTGACTGTTGTTTCACATGTTATTTTGTTGAATCCCCGAAAATTCAGTGTGCCTCAAATCTTCCCTATGTATTTTAACGTAGTGCTCCGTCTCTATTTGTCTCTGGTACAAATATAGAAAATAAATTACAAATCTCAGCTCATTGATGTTATAGAGGCATTTGGAAATCAGGAAATTTTTGAGATTATTTTTATTTTTAAAAGCATAAAAATTGGAAATATCTTTTATTTCATGTGGAAGTTTAGAAAAAAGTTGTTTATCTCTCTCAAAAGAGTTAATTCTGTTAAATTTAGATACTTCCACATTTTTTCTGGCCGCAAAGGTTAATCTGGTATAGTGAGGGTGATCAATTTTAGTTACATCATTATTCTTATTCAGTAGAAAGTGCAAAATAAATTGGGAATTTCTTATTAGACACCATAACATCGATAATGAGAAAGTAAGACTCGAAATTTCCAAGTCAAACATCAAATATTCAAGTATACAACTCTTTAATGCGCTGCCAGGAGAATTAAAGGGTTTGTTCAGGGAGAGTGAATTCTATCTTTTTATTTCTAAATTAGAGCAATACCTCCTAAAGAATCCCTACTACTGTCTACAACAATTTCTAAACTGATTCATAAGAATATTTATTTATTTGTTATTCATACAATTGTAATTTGACTTGTACCATGGTCACTTAATTGTGACCTCAATGTATTCATAAATAAATTATATTAAATAAATTCAAGTGATAATATTTCAAAGTGTTAAAGCACTAGCATATAAGATCCACCTTAGAGAATTGTTAAAGACACAGCTGTCCATTATCAGTAATTATGACAAGTGAGGGTCATTTGTATCTTGTTTCATTAACACATTGTATGAATGAGAATGAGTCATCATACTCTATAGCAGAGATGCAATGTTGCCATTTTTTTGGAAATAAAAATTAATTCACTGCAACTGTTGCCACTATCCTTGCCGGTTGCAGGTAGTCCTTCCTTGTGCAGGGTATTTGGCATACGGCTCGGCCCAACGTGCTCTCTCCCATCCTTTTACCCTCCTCTCCCTGAAACACCCTCATAAGAGCTATCCCAGCAGCTAGGGCGGTAGACCTTCTATCTATCTATCTATCTATCTATAATCATCCAATTTCTCACATTTTACTCAATGTTGTAGTTCTTAATTTATTTGAAAACTTGGCATCATTATTTAGATGCCCTCTTTTTTTTAAAGTTCCATAAGTGCCTTAAGGAAAAATTGAGTCTGTTCACTCCGGGCAGAAATATTCCTGCTCTTTTCTTTTCTATTCCTTGAAAGTTTATTTATTTATTTTATTTATTTATTTATTATCAACAGGACAAGTCCCAATTACAAAACAAAAATAACGAAGAAATTAGCAACTTAACAAATGGCACAGACAAGAAAGATTAAATTAGAATACAAAAATTAAAAAAAAAAAAAAAATGCAATGAAGAACATGTCGAAAAACTCTCAAATTTATTAACAACAAGATAAAGAGCATTATTCACGGAGAGGGTTTTTTGGACCACCCTGGATTTTCACCAATTTTTCAGGGGCGATAGAGTAGGTTATCAGACACCCGAATATGGGCACAGATTTTCGAAATCGTGCCGGGAAGCGGTGTTGCCAAGTCGCAAAGTCAAAACCTTCAACCGCTCATAACTTTTTAACAAAAAAAGATTTTGAAATGCGGTTTGTTGCATCAGATAGAGCTACAAATGAGCTTTATTTTGCATGTATAGACATTAGAATTTCGATATTTCATCATGATTTTATGACGATTTTTCTACTTTTTGAGAAAGTAAAAAATTACGTTTGTTGTTGTATCGGCCACGGAACCTCGTGCCAGTTTCACCGAAAACTACCTAAAAATTCTTTATGATACGCTCTTTCGAATGGCGCAAACCGCAACCTGGGGAAACGATTTGCCTCCGAGTTACAGCCGCTCAAAGTTGACGGCGCGCATTAAAACTGCCAATTTTTACGCTCGGCGCCGCGCGCTCACCCACCTCCCTCCCCGCGCGTCGTAACGTACCACTCGCAGTGTCTGCCGGGATCACTGTTGCACCTCCTGGAAAAGGAGTGGAGATCAAACTGACTTCAGACCCCCCGACCCCCCCCCCCGCCTATTCGCCCCTTTTGCATATGTAATGTATAACAATGTATCAATGAAAAGAAATAAACTTATCGGAAAGTTGCACTCACATTAAAAATCTTCCGGGTCTCCATCTTCATCGTCCGGCTCTTCATCTTCATCGTCCGACGGCGGGTCCGATGACAAAAGGCTGGATCGGACCAATGGGAAGCTCTCGTTCAACCAACTCTGCCGTCGATGATAGAAGTGCCGATTTTGACTTCTTCGAAAAATCCGAGGATATTAGCGCCTGATCAGGCCTGACCAAAGCAAGACTTTAAGTATCTTCAGTTTTGAAGGCTTATTTCACGCTCATGTATGTACACCAGACAATCAGAGTAAGGAAGTGTACCATTCTTAAATCTGTCCCGACCTACCGTGTCGCGATGCATTTGTTTGTGTTAAAGAACCATGTGATAAGATATGCAAGGAAACATCAAAAATAGCAATTGTATGAGACTACCGATGCTAACATTGGTGGTCACCAACGGTCGCCACAAGGCAACGCTGCCCACGCCGGCAAGTTTTTTCAACGAGAGCTTCCCATTGGTCCGATCCAGCCATTTGTCATCGGACCCGCCGTCGGACGATGAAGATGGAGACCCGGAAGATTTTTAATGTGAGTGCAACTTTCCGATAAGTTTATTTCTTTTCATTGATACATTGTTATACATTACATATGCAAAAGGGGCGAATAGGCGGGGGGGGTCGGGGGGTCTGAAGTCAGTTTGATCTCCACTCCTTTTCCAGGAGGTGCAACAGTGATCCCGGCAGACACTGCGAGTGGTACGTTACAACGCGCGGGGAGGGAGGTGGGTTAGCGCGCGGCGCCGAGCGTAAAAATTGGCAGTTTTAATGCGCGCCGTCAACTTTGAGCGGCTGTAACTCGGAGGCAAATTGTTTCCCCAGGTTGCGGTTTGCGCCATTCGAAAGAGCGTATCATAAAGAATTTTTTAGGTAGTTTTCGGTGAAACTGGCACGAGGTTCCGTGGCCGATACAACAACAAACGTAATTTTTTACTTTCTCAAAAAGTAGAAAAATCGTCATAAAATCATGATGAAATATCGAAATTCTAATGTCTATACATGCAAAATAAAGCTCATTTGTAGCTCTATCTGATGCAACAAACCGCATTTCAAAATCTTTTTTTGTTAAAAAGTTATGAGCGGTTGAAGGTTTTGACTTTGCGACTTGGCAACACCGCTTCCCGGCACGATTTCAAAAATCTGTGCCCATATTAGGGTGTCTGATAACCTACTCTATCGCCCCTGAAAAATTGTTTAAAATCCAGGGTGGTCCAAAAAACCCCCTCCGCGAATAATGCTCTTTACAGTGTTCATATTGTTGTGACGTTGTTCCTTAGTGCAATATTGCAAGTCTAGATAATTCAAGTTGCAAATAACTTATTTCCAAAAAATTAAGTAAGTTCTCGCCCGGGAATAAACCGATACTATGCAACACCCACGCATCTATATAGTCTGTAGTTATTTGATTCTAATTCTCAACTTGTACTTTTGTAATGAATCTGTATTTAATTTGTATTTAAGGCCTACGTATCCGCGGACTGGGTGCTGATGAGGAAGAAGATCCTTGGCAGCGCAAAACTCAAGTTCAGAACACGAGGATCAACGTCCAAGAAGTCTTAGACAACAATTTAGATGAAATGGCGTCTTCTATTTCTCGTTTAAAAGGTTTGTACACTATAGTTAGTATGACACTTATTAGGAGTTATAGGGGGCTCTTAAGCCTGGCAAACAAGAGGCATCAAATACACCGTGCCTATCTGAGCACTGCGTTTTTCAGGGGTGCAAAATGTGCCCGATCTATAGTCTGTTTGCTCTAACTTGAGACCTGGAGATTCAGGTAGATTTGCCTTCTGTGGCAAAGTAGGAGTGCTTGCCCTCGTCAGTCGACAAAGGTGACAGGGCTGCTGCCCGACTCTCGGGATATGACAACCTATTGAAGTGTTGCCATTCTCCATTTTCCGAAATCCATTAATGGTCCCGCTCATGTCTCAAGTTAAAGCGCACAAACTATAGTGATCTGTGGATTGTGTGAAAGTGAGGAAATTTCTGGGAAAGTCAGGAAATGAGCCTAATTTTCTTCTTTTTTTTTTTTTTTTTTTATTACCATAGCAATGAGATTTTCCTGGAAGTGGTTTAAAACTTTTGAAAATATCAGTTGATTTGTAAACAAACAGTGTTGAAATGTTAAAATAAGCAAGGCATAGAAAAAAAAGATAATTTTTTGAAAATTCTTTGATGAAAGACCTGGATTGCGTGAAACTTCGGATGCTTTGGAAAATTGTGTACCCCTGGTGTTTCTCTGTGGGGCAGTGGCGTAGCCCGGGGGGGGGGGGGGGGGGGGGGGGGGGGCGGGGGGGGGTCCAGGGGGTCTGGACCCCCCCCCCATGACACCAAAATTTGTCCTAAAAAAAGGTAATTTTTTGCGTTTTCAGACAAATTTTACCAAATTAGTATCTTTGGACCCCCCATGACAATTTTTGGATCCCGGACCCCCCCCCCTAGAAAAATTTCTGGCTACGCCATTGCTGTGGGGTTCAGATGAACCCGTTGTTGCTGATGCCCAAAAACCAGCAACATCAGATATAATAATAATAATAAAGGTTCATTCTTCCAGAAAAACAGAAACAAATAAACTGTTGGGAATACCCCACGAACACTTTCTCACATCAAACTGAACCCTTACTGGTCCTCGGCCAGCTGCCGCAGCAGGTCTGCGGCCGTGGTTGCGCCGCCTATTGAGAAACAAGTTCCTCGAGTGTCCACCAGAGCCCACCACACAATGGACAAGTTGAATATAGCCAGCATTGGACCCTACGAGAAGTTGAACTTTTGTGTCAAATATATCCAACATTGGACCTGAACAGGATTTTTACGCTGTCAGATTTATCCAACATTGGACCCGTAACGGTTAATCTGGGGGGCTTCAGACCCCTTTATACTTAATAATTTTATTACAGTTATTATTTATTATTATTATTATTATTATTTTTATTTTTTTTTTTCTAGGTCTAGCGCTAGATTTAGGCGGAGAAATAGAGCAACAAAATGATCTGTTAGACAACATCATGGTGAAAACAGAGAAGGCTGATTTTACCATAGGCAGTCAACAAAAGCAAATTAACCGGATATTAAAGAAAAATTGAACAACCTGTCAATTCCAATCAACATGAATGTACGATTAATGTTTAAATGTTTCTCTTTTTGTTATATGTTTTATGTTTATTCCATGTTATCTCTGATGTCATATCTGATGTCCTAATGTTTTGTCAGATATGTATGTATTACGTCTCTTGCTTTTTGTATTCAATCTATCTTCTCTGCCTACTGAAAACAAATGTCAATGAAAATTTCTAGAATTTTTTTTGCTCTCTTAAGAATTTTACAATCTTTATAACTTTTGTCATCAAATCACGTTAGTTTGTAATTTTTTTAAGGTATTCAATTGAAACTTTGTTGCAGAGCTGCCAATTTGCGTAGATTTTATGACATTTTTAAATTTACCGATAATTCCACTGACTGAGAAAAGATTACATAGTTCAATTCAGTGTATGACTGTAATGCACGTAAATACTCTGATCTGTAATCTTTTCTCAATCGGTGGAAACGCTATTAATTAATTCAAATATACCAGTTGATAAAAGATAAAAGACACTAGTATTTTCGTGCATTACAATCATACACTGAACTAAACTCAGTAATCTTTTCTCAACTAATGAAATCTTCGGTGAATTTCAAAATGTCATTAAATCTGCACAAATTGGCAGCTCTGCTTTGTAGCAAAGCATGCTGGCCTGTGAAACGTGAGGTATGAAACTTTCTCGGAAATTAGCTTAGTAGAAATTTTGAATTTTCTGGGTTCAGCTTGCCTGATTTTTAAGCATTCTTCAACTGGCAGTATCTTCAAGAATGAAAAAATTAAGATTTTCCGGAGTTTTTTATCTCTCAAATTTTGTAATTTTACTGTGAAATTATATCACACCATTTTTCTTCAATTGAAACAAAAGGTGCGCTCTTTAAACTAAAGTCTATTCAATCACAGAGATGATTTTTCAGGAAGAGCACACTGGTTGTTTAATGGGCTCTTATTCCAGAAATGGCTATAACTGATGATAGTTTCTTGCTCTGGCTCCTTGTTTTTCAATTTTTTTTCCTTAGTTGAGAAAAACCAACTACGGAAAAATCTTTGAGTAAAATTGGAACATTTTGAAGGCCTTCGTACACGCTCAAATGGATTTGATCAAACTGCAGAATTGCCAACCTGACTTTTCGAAAACTCAATCGTAACCTTGACTGAAACTTTTCCAAAACGGGTTTATTGGTTTGATTGACTGTAGAGTGGTGAACAGATGACACTCCATCCATCATCAAATAACTCTGTAGTTTGACGGGCTGTCAAATTACGCAGTTTTTTGACGAACGGAACATCAACCAAACATGCTTCGGTTGGTTCACCTGCGGGTTGCGGTGGATTTCGGCGCACCGATGCCATCTTGACGATCCTAGTCTGAGCGTGTACAAAGGCCTTTAGAGTTTGAGGGTTTCACTAAAAGAATCACTGCAACAATCAATTATTTTATCACAGTTGAGAATTAAAACTTCAACCAAAGAAGGATTGCCACCCCATCTTAGTTTTGAGGAAATCATCAATTGTCCATTGTTGGGCTCTTAATCTTTTTCGACAATATGTATCGTAGCTTATGACCCTGCTTTGCTCCCTCATTATAAGTAAGGAAGTCAGTCTTTCATTGATCAGCGAACCCCCAACCCCCCTTCCCGCAGTATTTTTTCCGTGAATAGTGGTTCTTATGCATTGATTCTTTCTTAGCTGAAGGCAAGCAAACACCTGTGTATGTTTACTTAATTATTGAATTCCACCAAACAAATGAATTTTTCACTATTTATCTGTTAAGTTAGGCTTTTTCAGTATCTTCATTGATGAAAATGTTTCACTTTCCGACTGATTCACAATTTTTTCAATAATTTATCTAAATAAACTAATAGTTGTAATGTTTTCCGCAGGTGTTCTCTAATGCTCTTTATCATCGCTAGG
This sequence comes from Trialeurodes vaporariorum, assembly GCA_011764245.1. Classification (NCBI taxonomy): domain Eukaryota; kingdom Metazoa; phylum Arthropoda; class Insecta; order Hemiptera; family Aleyrodidae; genus Trialeurodes; species Trialeurodes vaporariorum. The sequence goes on along the minus strand of VMOF01000013.1, from coordinate 43,554,926 downwards.
TACTCAAAACTTTGAGTTAGTTCTATTTTCTTAAATTTTTCAATTCAATCAATTTTTTATATCTGATATCAAACTTTTTAGATTTTTTTTTGTACCATGGTGGATATGTTCTTTGAACTAAAATTTTTAGTAAATTTAAAATTACCGAGAAAAATTTTTGTAACTCAGCTGCATCATTCTAATTTTATTCCCGACAAAAATTATTGAATTTAGTTATTTTTCTTTTTTCTCTAAATGAGTCTCCTTAAAGTTAACTATAGCTGTTGGTTTTAGTTTTTTTACCTTAAGGTGAAGAAAGCTTTACGAAAAGAGACTTCAGAGAATTCATAGGAAATTTCATAGGTCTCCTTCTTCATGAAACTTAAGTGTCGTAGATTCCTGTGAATTATGTTCTCAATCATCGTCGAAAAAATTGTATTCTGTTCTGTCTCATGGTGTTAGGAGTAAAAAAATTAGTCTCTTTGCCCTCTAGCAGGAAACGATTTAATCAATAGTGCAGTGATGAGTGAAATTGCTGATGAAATTCAGGTCTAGATAATTTAGATAGTGGTTAGTATATTATGTTGCTAGTCATGAGTCAAAATTGTGTACTCTCTCTTTTTATTACTGTGTCTTGTATCTCAATTAAGATATACAAACAAATAATAAACTAAATTGGCCTAAAATACTATAAAATCAATACACAAAAATGAGAACTAGACCAAAAACGACTCAAAAAAACCCGAAGCGTGTCAATTTCAATGCATGATTCATCAGTCGGAAAATAAAAAAATAAAAAACACGCACAAAAAAAAATGTGGTTTTGTTCCAATGTGATTTGGGTCAGACTCACATATTTTTTGTTGTTTTTTGTGTTTTTTATTGTTTCATTCATCCGACTGATGATTAATCCTGTGCAGTAATCGAAACGTTTTGGGTTGTTTGTTTCGTTTTTGGTCTAGTTCCCATCTATTAATCTATGTGTCTTGATTTTAAGTTATACATGTAGCAGGAAACCCGTGTCCCTGCAGATAAGAGTGCTAAATTATTTTTCCAATTTTTAAAAATTTGCTTTAAATTTTTTAAAAGTAAGCTTGATTTCTTCCCATCTCAGGATAATCATAAAACCAACTTTTACTATATTTCAAGGTAACATTTGGTAAACACATAGTCGAACTCATTTACCGAACAAAGTGTTGGAAAACTCAAATTCTCACCAAATCATTCTTGTCTCATCACTTTTCTGGAATACTTTTCTAATTTTTTACATTTTTATTGTTAACCTATGTATTTTTGTATTAAACTGTTTTATTATGTTAGAAGTTTATTGGATTAAATTTTAAATCATGCAAATTACATCAAGTTTTATTCATTGCTCTCTCTCTCTCCTTTTTTTTTTTTTTTTTTTTTTTTTTTTTTATTTATTTGTTTGAGTTTAGTCTTTCTCTGGGAAACACCAGCACGACAAACCATGGTGTTTGAGTGGGTGGACTTTACTATCAATATTACAACTACTACTATTTATTTCTAGATTTTTGTTTCTTGTTTTTTGTTTTGTTTTAAGTTTTAAACATATTTTGAAATTACGTGTTGTAATTTTCCTGATTGAGAATTATTTGAAGACCTCAAACCTACTTTTTGAAATCATACACGCTGATGTCAAAAAACTTGGCTTGAAAAACTATCTAGAAAACCATCTCTTAAATGGCATAAAAATTGAAAATTTTTAAAAGAAACTCTGAGCTTGTGTATCATACAGATTTTAGTTGAATCAGTCTCTAAAAGCAAGAAAGTTTGATTTTCGCTGTTTCCACTGACAATTCATTTATACTTTTTTGGGGTGGGTTGGGGTGCGCTGCTCAACTTCAAACTATTTTCTGGGGCTCAGATAAAACCGACTAAACAGATCACTTCATCATGAGAATTTCTCAGTTTATTCAAACTTACCATTAAAGACCTTGCTGCTGAAAGAGCGTAGAAGAAAATTTATGCTTTTGAGAAAACCGTGTTTGAAAGTTCTAAAGTAGTTTTTCGATAAGTACTTCAAAATAGGAAATCGATGAAACCAAATCTTGGTTTTATTAATATCCTATGATAAATTATCAAAAAACCGTACTTTCAAACTTTCAAATACTTAGTTTTCCTCAAAATTATAAATTTTCTTTTGTGTCCTTTTATCCATAAGATCTTCAATTAACGTATGAGGAAGTACTACTTACATCAAAGGGGTTTTGATAAAACACATTTTTTCCTTCATATCCCTTCAGGCATGTCGTAAAGCTGTTTTTCCCAGCTAAAAAGTTATGAATTATGATTATCTGAGTCTCGTTTTTGTTATTGTTTTCTTTCAACAGATGTACGGATTCATGTCGTCTAATCGGCCAAATGAGGGCAATCTGACCTCGGTGCGGCGAGGCGAGATGCGAGACTACACGAGCGCTTTTTGGCGGTCTTTTTTCATCTTATCTGATGGCTGTTGAGGGACGAAGCTGTTTAATGTTGAATTTGTGGAGTATAAACACATCGGTTGGTGAGTTCAGTGTACCGCCTGAGCAGTTCCAAACTTTTCGCTCTAAAAAATTGTTTTTATTCTAATAATTTTAAAGTTTCTCTTCTGTCGGGATTGTGTTTTCTTTTCTTTGTGAAAAAATGTGGTTTTATCGTCTGTAAGTATTGTGCTTTCTTCCGTTAGTTCGTCCCTTTGTTAGTCCCGGTAATGCTTCCTTGACAGTCCAGTTCGGTCTCCATGTTTCAATTTTCAGTATCTGTCAATTATAACTTTATCCGCACGAAATAATATACGAAGCTGCCAGGCTTAATTTCCTCAGACTGAATAGAAGTTTTTCAATGTCTTGGATCTTGCCCAAATATCACTTTTCCTACTATATTAATCCCTCCTTTATGAAAGTGAGGTTATAAACAAAGCCCTCCAAGCTTCTGAGAGGTATCACATCGCATCTAATTATACATGAGTGGTGGGAAAGAAGAGGGAACACTTTTCTATAATTTTGCAGTTACTGAAGAATTTCTTCAACCCATGTCTGATAGTCATTTAGTTACTTGCTGTGAAATGTTACGCTTATAGTCAATGGTCAGTGTTGCGAGCGAGATGCCAGAACGTGAATATCCCTCTTTGCAGACGCAGCTCTGAAGTCTCTCCCTAAAATTGGTTGTACTCTAAGGATGCAATGTTTTCCAGCATGAGCATGCTAGTTGAAGTCTCGCCAGTTCTGCTGGTGTACACCTTCTGAAGCAATCATGTGTCGCTAACTTAAACTGCTGCCTCAGACTCGTTTGTTAGCAGCAAAGCTCCTACTAAAATCAAGAGTTCAATTTGACAAACTGCCACTTTAAGCTTTCTCAAATATACACATCAGACAGACGAAGCATCACTATCACCATTCTTGACAAATTTGAGTTAAGTATGGATTGTTTTAGTTCAGGTGCTCCTCGATTAGGGATATATTACTTTTCATTGAAAAAAATTCATCTCGTAGGTAGGGTAGCAATCGCTTGGAAGTAGGTGTCCCAAGCCTTACAGTTTTCTTCCTTATACTATCACATAGGAAAATGCGTGTATCACAAGCAGCCTGGTCAATGGCGAAGTATCGTAAACGCCATTGATTTCTTCATACCATATCACAAGAAAAGTAGTATCACAAGGGTCTGAGGCATCGAACATCTTCTCGTTTAAGCTAGCTATTACTAATGATTATTGTTGCGCTTCGGTTTAAACTGCTAAATCTTGTGGCAACTGAATTTACTTGATCATGTTTGCGATGCCAGTTTATTTACTGTTGTTTTTGTGATATTTATTGCCACTGCCAGGTAAAAAGAGATTACCTAAAGTTCTCAAGCCCTAAAGTATTCTGTTTGTTCCTTCTTTCTGTTATTGAAATGCCCAAGCTGGCTGTGCTTCAGGTGCAATTACCATGTTTAAGTCAATTCGACATTTACAGTCTCTGTAAATTAAGTTTTTGTGTCTCCCAGTAGCGTACCGAGAGTTTCTTCATCTCTCTCTTTTCTCCATTAAAAATCGTATTTTAGACAAGGATGGACAAGGGGATAAAACCCACTCTTTCTGTCCTTTTCCTACTTATACATTCTAATGGGAAATGAGAGAGATGGAAGATCCTGGTTGCGCCAGTGGTGTCTCCTGTAAAGTTAGAAAATCGGAGTTTATGATATTTATCCTGTTTGGTGTTGATATAATGAATAGATACAGCAAAATAGTGTTGCTAATTTTTATTTAAGTATTGGGGTTTATGATAATTTTAAGACTATCCATCCTCTTAAGCTTAATTTTTATTCGCTTCATTTTTTGAAATTTAATGAAAACCAACCCTTCCTATGATGTGACCACTGCTTTCTAGCAGTGGAAACTTTTGTTTTTCACCTCAGAATTACTGGTGGAGAAAAAATTGCAGTATGCGAAAGGGTTAATTTAAATGATGAGTGTCATTTACTGTGAGGAATTTGATCTAGTATTTGGTGAAAATCAATGCCAATTGAAAAAAAAATGAAAAAAGTTGTAACATTTATTGAGTACTGTGCAACTATGTTGTTTTGTGTTGTTTTGCGGCCTTGTATCTCATCAAAAACCAGGCTTAAGGTGATTCCAGGGTCGATTAGTTCCAACTTTGGACACCACGTCGCGCTGCTCAAAAAGTAATAATAATAATAATAATAATAATAATAACTTTATTCATAATTCAACTCAGCGAACATGGAATAGTGTCAGGATATGTATTACAGGTCATGAAAACTTAACGGATACACAATGTAATTTAAAATTCAGTGATAGAGTACAAGCATTTTTCAATTAAAAGGTTTTTACAATCTCTCTTAAAAACATTGATGGAATTTTCTTTCTGTAAGTACAAGGGGAGCTGATAGAAAAGGCTATGGCCAAAGGATAACAAAGAGTATTTGTCCCACTTAGAGTCAGATATTTTGCATCTTAATTTATTCTTATTGCGAGTGCTGTAGGAATGAAAATTACTATTTGATGGAAGTAGATGCTTATTTTGGAAAAATGCAATTAGAGATCTGTATACAAATAAAGACGGGAGTGTTAAGATTTTATGCTCAGAAAATAAAGCTTTACAAGAATCCTGTTTTTTTTTTTAAAAATGACTCTTAAGGCCCTCTTTTGCAACTTAAATACTTTTTCGAACGCATCCTTTTTACATATGCCCCATACGGTGATACAGTAATTGATTTGACTATAAAAAAACGAATAATAAAGAGAAAGTAACAATTTTTCATCACAGAATTTTACAAAGTAATTCAAAATAAAAATTGATTTACATAGTTTAGTCCTTAAGTGGTCTATATGTTCAGACATACTGAGATCTTTATCAATTATAAATCCTAGATGTTTAAATTTTAAAACCTCCTGGAGAACTACATCACCCAAAATGACAGTAGGATTAATAGATATACTGTTATTAATAACTAACAAATTGGTTTTACTGATATTAATCACAAGGCCGTTGAAAGAACACCATTGAAAAAAGTAAGCAATCAATATGTGAGAATCAATTTCAAGCGCAGAAATGAGTTTGTTACTGATAACAAACAAAATGTCATCTGCAAATAAAACTATATGCAGCAGTGAGCAGATATTTCCAAGTTTTATTTTAAGATTCAGGTAGTCAACTATGTCATTTATAAATATGAGAAAAAGGATAGGTCCCAATATGGATCCTTGAGGTACTCCACATAGGATTTCTAAAATCCGGGAAAAAACTTCAGACTCGTTTTGTTTCAAGGCTACATATTGCATACGTTTCTCCAAAAAGCTGGTTAACCAATCAACAAAATACTTATCCAAACCTAAACGAGACAGCTTGAATTTGAGGACCTCAAAATTGACCGAATCGAAAGCTTTACTGAGATCGAAGGAAACAATAATAGAACTTAGTTTGTTTTTGTTGTTTACGGCAAGTCAACAGTTTTTGGCTAAAATTGACGAATTCACGCTAAAAACACAAATTTCGGGAACGTCAGCACCTGCAAGCATACTTCAGGAAGATACCCTGAAAGTTTCAGGCTGAAATACTCAAAAATAAAGCCGGAAATTATGAAATACGAAACTTCCCGTAAGCCGCAATGAGTGCGAGTGAGGCAGATAGACGTATCATGACTCGCGCTCACTCTCACTCACTAAGCTTATGGCGAAACGAATTTCATAATTTATGGCTTTAATTTTAAACCAATTTTGCTCATTTTGGGCTCAAAAAATCCATAAAAAAATTTTGCAGGTGCTGACGTTATTGGATTTTGCGTTTTATCTATGGTATCAGTTTAAAACGCCAAAAACACGACTTTTCCAAAAAGCGACTAGTGGCGCTATCCATCGGATTGAAATCTGGAAAAGTTTCGCCTGGAATCACCTTAAATGGTAGGGAGGTGACAAGGCCGAACTTAAATAGAATCCAACTGGTTGTAAGCTGTATGAAATTGATATTATCGACATGGATTAGCATAAAATTAGCGCACGTAAACCGATAATCTTTGGAATTAATCTATGTTATTTCTCATATTATATAGCGAAAAGGAATGAAAATGCATGTTTAGAGTTCGCTTTTCATTGCGGAACGTTTTAAAATTGAGAGTTGAAGTCAAAGGCAAGTTTGGTTTTGATTTGAAGCTGAATGAAAATTGAAAATTTGCCAAAGATTATATAGGTCTAGGTGCGTCTACACTTCTGAAATGAACTCTACCTTTAGCTGTATCTGTTTCCTTTAATTTTGCATACTTCCTCAAAATATTTTTGAAGTTAGCGCTTGCCCAACGTAGGCTTTAGCCCCTTCCCTTGATGCTAAACTATGTCAAGATATCATGCTCTTCTATTTCAGCACTCATGTGAAAACTTTCCCCCCAGTTTTACTTTGGAAACTTCTGAACGTTTTTTGAAACCACTCTAATGGTAGCTCAGTTAAGTTTTCCTCTGACTGTTCGGTTAATTCCTTGGGCTTAAAATTTAGGAAATCGATTGATTGAAAAATGCCTTTTCTTTATGAGTTTCTTCTTTTAAACCATCTCTCTATTGTCATCAGAATAATTTGTTGTATTATCCTGAAAATCCTTTACTGATTGAATTTGTCGTGTTACAGGTAGCAGCAATGGAAGACGTTACGGATGAATCAAGAATCATCGATCATCAAAATGAGGTTTCGGATAAGATGAACGGCAGTGCCGGCCAAGAAATCGATGCTCCGGAAAATGGCGGAAGTTCGTTCGATGGAAAGAGTGACCTCATACAGAGCGATGTTGCGCAGCTAAAATCAAAGTTATCAGATTGTGAAAGACTCTCAGGAGAAGTAGATGCCGCGATTAGTACTATCCATCCCTCTCCTCTTTCTCGCGTGGAATCTAGTAGTTGTCCAGATGACACAGCAATGGAAACATCACCGTCCAGAAGCGTGGAGCCATCGGTCGAAGAGTCGGCTGATAATGTCAAGGAGTTGGGCGCAGATGTAGCTCCGACAGACCGAGATGAAACTTCCGAAGCCCTTGTCTCTGAAAGAGATGTGGGTGGTGATTCGAATTCACCTGCTTCGAATGTTCATCTTGATGAAACTAGTGGAAAGGCTCCCTCAGAGAAAGACGCAAACAAGATTGCGAGTTTGGAGTCCAACAAAGATGATGGAGTAGAATTAATGTCTGTAGATAGCAAGCCAAACCCAGTCCTTAATGTAAAAGAAGCATCGAGTGATATCTCATGCTCCTCTCCTGTTCCTATTGTAGAAGAATCTTCAAAAAACCTAGAATCTATGGATGTAAGTAGCCCTGTATCTAATGTCCCCTCCCAAGATGAAACAAATACCAATGTAGATATCAGTAATGAGCCTAATAGCCCTGCAGAAAGCGATGAAAATGAGGGGTCAAAAGATAACAAATTATCACAAGCTAACACACAAGATCCAGATTTTCATGTAGAGTCGCAAGTCCCTGTTGTGCAAGACGTAGAGTCTCAAAGCGTAGATCTACAAGGAACAGAATCACAAGATGTTGATTCACTTGAAGCAGAGTCTCAAGATGTTGATTTACGAGAAGCAGAGTCACAAGGTGCAGATTTACAAGCAGCTGAGTCACAGGTTGCTGATTTACAAGCAAAATCTGGAGATGCTGTTTTACAAGAGACGGAATCACAAGATGTAGATTTACAAGAAACAGAATCACAAGATGTAGATCTACAAGAAACAGAATCGCAAGATGTAGATTTACAAGAAGCAGATTTACAAGCAGTCGAGTCCCAGGGTGTAGACTCACAAGAAGCAGAATCACAAGACGTAGATTTACAAGAATCAGAGTCGCAAGGTGCGGACTTATTAGAAGCAGAATCACATGGTGCAGAGTTGCAAGAAGCTAAGTCACTCGGTGCAAGCTCACAAAAAGGTGAGTCAGATGGCGGAAGTCTGCAGAAAGTAGAAACTAGCGAGGTCAAGTCACAAGATGCAAAGGTGGAAGAGGCAAGATCACGAGATGTGGAGTTACAAGAAGTAGAATCAGAAGGTGTTGCGAAATCAGGAGACATTGAACTGAGCGATGCAGAATCACAAGATATTGAACTTCCAGAAGTAGAATCACAAGGTGTTGCACCGAGCGAAGCAAAATTCCAAGACGTTGAACCAATCAATTTAGAATCACAAGATATTGAAGCGCGCAAAGTAGAGTCACAAGATACGACATCCCATGAATCGGAATCCCAAGGTGCAAAATTGCAAGAAGATTTACCGCAAGATGCCGAGATGGAAGAGGCAGAATCACGGGACGCTGAAGTACAAGATTCGAATCTGCAAGGAAGTGAGTCACAAGACGTTGAATTGCAAGAAGCAGATATTAACGATGCATCAAGTAATAAAAGCGTTCAGGATCATTTGGAAGAAAGATCTGTGGAAAACATTGATCTTGACGATCAATCAGACAGTTCGATGCATGTAGATGAAAACAGTTCTGAACCAGCAGAAAAAACAAGGTTTCTAAGTGTAGATCAAGACGCAGTTCATGATGATGTAGATACAGAAGGAAAAGAAGCGCATGAGAATGTTGAAGATCCCTTTAGTGCTGAAAAAGCAGAAAAAACAGAAAAAACAAGGTTCCTTAGTGTTGATCAAGACACAGTTCATGATGATGCAGATACAGAAGGAAAAGAAGCACATGAGAATGTCGAGGATCCCTTTAGTGCAGAAAAAGCAGAAAAAACAAGTTTCCTAAGTGTAGATCAAGACACAGTTCATGATGATGCAGACACGGAAGGAAAAGAAGCGCAAGAGAATGTAGAAGATCCCTTCAGTGCCGAGCCAGAAGAATCTTCAGAAGCAAAGCAAACAGAAGAGCCTGAAGATTCTGCAGAAGGTAAAGCAGAGTCTGTAGATCCTATAGCAGATAAAGAAGTAACAGAAATAACGGAAGATTCTTCAGAAGAAAAAGGAACAACAGAAATGCCTGAAGATTCTTCAGAAGAGAAAGGAACAACAGAAATGCCAGAAGATTCTTCAGAAGGAAAAGAATCAACAGAAATGCCTGAAGATTCTTTAGAAGGAAAAGAAACAACAGAAGAAAGTGAAGAGTCAAAGGAAGAAATCGTAGAGTCTATAGAAGCAAGCAAAGCAGCAGGTGAACCTGAAGAGTCTATTGAACTAGCAGAAACTTCAGGAACATCCGCGGAATCTCTCGGTTTAAAAGAGACAGTTGAAGATTCGGAAAAATCTTTAGAAGCGGGAGCAACTGTTGATGAGGCTGAAGAATCATCTGAAGCCAGAGAAACATCAGGAGAAGGTGAAGCCTTAAATGCGGAAGCATCTGAAGATTCCTCTAAAAGTAAAGAAATTTTGAAGGAAGGTGAAGATGTTCCGAAAACTGCTGAAGATATTCCGAAAACTGCTGAAGATGTTCTGAAAACAGCTGAAGATGCTCCGAAAACTGCTGACGAAACTGCAGCAGCAGGCGATAGTGCGGCTAGTGTGGAAGATGGAAATACTGAGTTGAAAAAAGATGTCGCCCTCGATGATGAGCCAGAAGGAAAAACGACTGATGAATCGGCACCAAAATCACCGAAAGATTCGACAGCTGCGGAGACCTCTGTAGATTCCTCTGCGTCCGCTGATCAACCTGAGCTCATGGAAGTTGATGAGTCAGCTGAGAAGCCAGAAAATGCTGAAGCGGATAAAGACCAAGAACCTGAGACCAAGAAACGTTGGATTCACCCAAATTTCCTTAAGAAAAAGAGAGGAGGATTTCAGAAAAAAGGATTTCAGAAAGGAGTGGGATGTCCGAGACCCAAGAAAGCAGCCAGCACTGAAGACGATGAAATTGTCATTGTTGATGATGACGTGCCATTATCGGTTAAAGTCGAGAATCTTAAGAAACAGGAACAACAAAAAGCAGAGCTCAAAAAACCAGGTAGACCGAAAAAGAATGCCGGCGCTAAAGGAGCTGATGCGGAAAATATCTGTATCATTCCTGATTTGCCGGAGATAGAAAGTGTTTCGTCATTAGCTGCTCCGCAGAAAGCTGGAAGGAGTGCCCCAGCACCACCGCCAACACCAAGCGGTCGAACCCAGAGAAGAGCGGCAAAAACTGCGGGGCTCAAGTTGCGAAGAATGATGGCTGCTGAAGTGGAACCGATGCCTGGCAAAGATGCAGTGCAACCCGTTGAGAAATCAGTCAGCAGTGCCAATTTTGTGCGGAAATGCGCTGAGTGCAGGAAGCGTTTAATTGTAACCGATTTAACTCTCTATTGGGAAACAATGGAATATTGCGATTCAGTCTGTTTAGGTGCCTATCTATCAAAATTAGGCAAATTCTGTGCAAACTGCAGAGGTGATGTCCAATCCTCAAGTCTTGGTAAGTATTGCGTTCGATTCGGCACTGACATCAATCAATTTTGTTGTAGTCAATGCTTGGAAGAATTCAAAAAAGGCCTGAAAGTGTGCAGTTACTGTCAAAAAGACATATCATCCGGTCCTGAAGGGTTCCTAGCGCCTGTAGGGGACAAAGGGCAATTCAAGGATTTCTGTTCTCAAGAATGTATGGTGCTTTACGAAACTATCAGCAATAATGCTGCCGAACCCATCGAAACGCAAAAGTGCACTGTTTGTAGTAACGAAAATGTTGTGCAAGTCAGAGTTCGTTACAACAATAAGATAACCAAACTGTGCAGCGATGTTTGCTTTGCTGCCTTCAAGTTCGCCAATTCGATCGAATGTGAAAAATGCAACATGTGTCGCAAATATTACCATGACGGAAGTAATTATGTTATATTTTATGAGGAAGAACTTCACACGTTTTGTTCTAAAACTTGCATGAATGTTTATATTTTAGGTAAGAGACGAATTATCCTGTGCAGCACGTGTAAAGTGAAAAAATACAATTTCGATATGATCAAACGGGTACTCAACAACGGATCGGTGGTCATGGCTTGCTCGCTAAACTGTCTCACCTCATATCAATCTCAAAAGAATATTTCCAACGCAACAGCAGCTCGTTGCGACAGCTGTAAAGCAAGTCGAACTCCTCAGTATTACCTCAACATGTCCGATAACTCTTTCCGCAGCCTCTGCTCCAATTTGTGCGTTTCAAATTTCCAATCTAAACACAGGAACGCAGATATCCATCCTGTCGGCAATGCAAAAAGAGCCTCAGGTTTCAAGAAACCGGAATCAAATATGCCAGTAATTTCAACCGTGACATCTTTAGCGCAAGCAAACGGTCCAAGCGCCAATAGTCATCCTCCAGAAGGCAGGACGACTAGAAAGCAGGGTGTTGTTCAACACATTTTAGTTCGTCCACCTCCACCAAAGTCTGTTTCCAACAAAATCATTCAGTGCAGGCCTGCTCACAACACTAAAGGCGTATCTTGTAAACCCTTCATGACAACAAAATCCACGCAAACTGAAAAAGAAGAACCGAAACAAGTGATGATTCCTATTCCGGTTCCAATCTTTGTACCTTTGCCATGCGCTATGTATAAATTACCGGTACCTTTCGCCATGCCAATTCCTCTCCCGATACCTGTTCCCATATTCATTCCTACGACAAGGAATTCAGCCAAAGGAATCATGAAAGAAATGAAGAAAATCCAAAAGAAAATCCCTCAAGATCCCTACGAAGCGGAGTTATTAATGATGGCAGCGATGGTTGCTGAAGAGAAAAAACCAGACGAAACAAGCAGTTCAGATGACGATGACGATGATTGTGCAGATGTCGCTCCAGCGGTAGAACCGAGTTTGCATGATGATTCGGAAGAAGAAGAAGAACCAGCCGCTACCGTTACCACAGGCAACCACTCTCCGGCCGCAAGTATCAAATCCTCCGCGCCTCTTCATTTAGATGACCTGCCTGACATAGAAGATACATTGAAACCAGCAACAATAGTACCAACGGAAAGACCGCCGAGTGAGCAAAGTCGAGATGTTGACCCTCCGAGTCCACCTGTTGCGAGGAAAGCTCGGAAACGGACATCTAATTCTGGTTTATCAGCAGAAAATTTGGGGGTCAAGCGAGTGAGACGGTCTCAGGATCACCAGGACACTTCTCCAAATGCTCCTTCTCCTCCTCTTGAAATCATACGACCGGATGCCAACATGAATTTGAAGGTGAGTGTCATAGTCTCTAAGCAAATTTTATCCAGTAAGAAGGTCACTTTTTAAACGATAGGCCAGAGCACAATAGTCTGAAAAAAAAAAAAAAAAAAAAATCAGCGGAAAAAAGTAATCTAAAATCATCGCCTTTCCTCTATTTCTATTTAATTTAAACTTTCCAACTGGAATGTCACTGGTGTCATTTCTAGGATTAAATTATTTGTTTAAAGTGTCTCCTTTGATAAAAATTGGTATTGAAAGTTTATAAATGAGAAAATTCATGAGGAATTTACTTTCCGAGTTTTGGCCACTTTTTGACGATCTCAGACCATAGTGTAGTGGGTTGATTGTTTATTTTCACGGTAAACTGATAGTTTAGACTATCTATGAGTGACACTATTGGTCGAGTATTTTAAGTTTTGACTTTTCTATGGTAAGGCCGGGTATTACGAACCTTGGTTTGACCAAACCTCTAGTATGACTCTGTTGCAAGGCAAATAGATGAGTGGCTAACCTACTGGTTTGAGGGTGAGAAAAGAGGAGACTCGTCCCCTGATCAAAACAATGCAAGAGGGAGTAAATGCATTACTCAAAACAAAAAAAAACAGATTTTCCAGCGTCCACCTATTCTGTATTCAAGGCACCAATTACAATAAATATCTTCATAAAATTATGTTTCCGCATCCCTAATGTTCCGTTCTGTAAACCGCTTGAAAAATTCATCCAATAGAATAATGTTTTTTTTTTTATTTTTCTAGTATGCATACTTACTCAAAACAAAACCAAAGAAACAGATTTTCCAACGTCCACCCATTCTGTATTCAAGGCACCAATTACAATAAATATCTTCATAAAATTATGTTTCCTCATCCCTAATGTTCCGTTTGTAAACCTCTTGAAAAATTCATCCAATGGAATAATGTTTTTTTTTTTTTTTTATTTTTCTAGTACACCTATGGTGTCAATGCTTGGCGACAGTGGGTCCTCATGAAGAATATAGAACTAGAAAAAGCTGCATCCAAGAACAACCGAAAACCGATATTATTCAAAACAGACTTAATGAAACTGACTCCGGATGAATTGAACTACGCCCTTTGTTTGTTCCTGAAAGAAGTGAAGAAACCAAGCGGTGGCGAATATGCGCCGGACACACTCTTCTATTTCTGTCTCGGAATCCAACATTATTTGTTTGAAAACGGACGTGTCGACAATTTGTTCACAGATCCGTTTTACGAAACATTCACGGATCGTTTAGATGAGGTTGGAATAAAGTTTTCGTCGATGTACGATGGTACAAGTAAGTTGAAATATTACTTTAAAATTATCTCGTTTTATCCATTCGTGTGTAGAGTAAAGCTTGTCAATTTGACAGGTGGTGACGTCATCTGGGCCTGCTTCGTTCCAAAGGGTCTGACATTTTGTGTTTTTTGTAAATAAAAAGTATTTGATGAGCTGAGAACAAAGATGCCTTTGTTTTTTTTTCCTAAGTGTCCCAGTTTTGGAGATACACACGTGTAAAGTTGTGAAAAATTGTATGCATAGTGACGTCACTACGCAGAATTTCCATTTAGAACAATGTATTTTGGACCAACATCTCATCTCTGGAACAATGGGACTTAATTAGAAACTGAAGGCATCTTTGCTTTCAGCTCATCAAGTACTTTCATTTTCTTTGTAAAAAACACAAAATTTTAGACCCTTGCAACTGCCTCATTTACTCACAGACTCACGAAATGACTTTGAAGTTTAGGGCGTTGCGGCAGAGCTATGGAGGTATCACAGGAGATTCCTATCTAATTTGAGACTTTCATCAGTGTGTTTCTTTTGAGTGAGAGAGAGGCAAATTAGATGGGAAGCTCTTATGATACCTGCGTAGCTCTGCCATTTTCGCTCTTAAATGGTAGAGCTACGCAGGTGTCATGGGGGATTCCTGTCTAATTTGTAACTTTCTACATAAAAACACACAGAGGAAAGCCTCAAATCAGGTAGGAATTTCCCATGGTACCTACCTACGTAGCTCTATCATTACACCTTAAACTTAAATGTCATTTTGTAAGTCTGTGAGTGAATTTTGTCAATTTTTTTTTTTTTTTTTGTGCTCATTGTAATTTTCTCTGGATTTTACTCGTGAATAAACTATTCAATTGCTTTTAGCATAGGTTAGCAAGAGCCTCACTGTATGAAATCTTACAATAAGAGAAAGAAACAAAAAATTGAAGTAACTGGAAAGCCTAGTGTCAATAAATCAATGCATTTTGGTCTGTGAAATTCCTGGAAAATACTTGTCAACATTGTTCCTTGTAGTTTGTATTTTTCTCTGTTGATTCTTGGACAGACTCATCAACTTTCTTGTCTTTTTTTTTCAGGGCAAATAGTAACGCGTATTGAAGAGGAGCATTTGTGGGAAAGTAAGCAACTAGGAGCCCACTCTCCACACGTTCTACTAAATACTCTCATGTTTTTCAACACGAAACATTTCAATTTAGCCGTAAGTTCCTTTATCCAACTTCTCTTTTCTAAATTTTTTACAACTTATCCATGCATTGGGCACTCCGTGAGGAGTCATCTAATTCATATAAAAATAAAGTGTGGGGAATAGTGAATACCCCAGGAACTCTTTCTCACTTCCAAATTACTCTTGGGGAGACCCCCAGAGTCTAGACCCCCTTTAATATTCTGGGGGAGACCCCCAAACCCCCCTAAAATATTCTGGGGTGACCCCCAGATCCCCCTCCCTTAATATTTTGGGGGTGACCCCCAGACACTCCCTGAATATTCTGGAGGAGACCCCCAGACCCCCCTGTAATATTCGGGGGAAGACTCCCAGAATAGAAAGTCCTATGTATTGTCCTTGTCTCTCTCTCTCGCAGTTTCTTATCGGCGCTAGCAAGAGTCTCATTGATCCACGGCTTCTCGGGCCCGATAAATAAGAGTTTATTGGATACTCTCTTCTACCATTTTATTTCTCGCCGTTTCAGACTGTTGACGAACACATGCAGCTCTCTTTTGCGCACATCATGAAACACTGGAAGCGTAATTCTGGCGGCGCTGCTGCCCCTGTCAGCAGTAAAACTCCGCAGGCCAACCGAAATGTACTGTTGAGATTTTATCCTCCACAATCTGCTTTAGGTAAGTGGTCTTAATTTTACTGACAAAAATTGTTTAAAAGAATACAATGGTCAAAATTATCCATGAAGAGATTGTTTTGAAATTGTAGGCGCACCTCGATCAATAATCTTTTGAATTTTCCAATCTTAATTTTTGTATTACACAGAATGAAAATTAATGAAAAGGGTTTTAAGCGTTGGATATTCATCCAGGAATGATTTAAAATCAAAAGGTCCAATTCGTAGGCAAGTTTTGATTTTATTTGAAGGAATGAAAATGGGTCTGTCGCGCACTTTTGCTATATAACCAGAAATAACTGATTCCAGTTCTAAAATTTTACGAGAAAATTGATGGAAACGACAAAAACTCATAAAATTTCCTCTGATTTGAGAAAAAGTAACAATTAGTTGAGGCTTGCTGCAAAACGAATTTGAAATTGACAGAAATGGTGCAAAACTAGATGACGTCATACTATTGGTCCGGCGAAACGGTGCAACTGAGCTCAAATTACTCCTGCCAGCTAAATAACTATGCAAAATGGTGTCCAGTACAAATCCGTTGAAATCCATCATCCATCAGCACCAATAATTCGACAAGAAGCATGAATAGTCACATACGCAGTTATTTGAAGGCGTTTTTGTCAGAAGAGTAAATACGTGTATTATTAGCAGTGTTTTGATTTCAGTAGGCTGCTCAGCAGGACCTATTCTATGACGTCATCGAGTTTCGCTTCGAAATGAAACCTTTTCAAATCGCTAGAAATTTTTGCAACTTCAAAAGCGTTAATGTTCAAGATTCTTTATGGAAAAAAATTATAAAAAATACAGTGAATTCCTTTTATCAAGTACTTTAAAGGAAATGAAACAAAAAAAAGGTGTGTAATAGACCCATTGGAAATTTACCTGAGATCATCGATCCAGGTGCTCCTACAGTTCTGAAAGGTCTCTACACTGGGCTACGTAAATAATTTTATTTGACACCTTAGATTCTGGCTCAGGTAGGTGAGGGGTGCAAATTTTTTAATGCCCTTTTCATACAGCTAAAACAAAATTTTAAGGACTCTGCAATTGAGGAGTTCTTCGGTAAATGGGCGGATAAGCATAATTATAGTTGTGAGAAAAACGCGTTTCTTTGTTAAAAAAGTCTGCAGTTTCAAAAGCTTATGGAGTTTTTTCATTAACTAAAAATTTTTAGGTAGATCAAACTCTTAGGAATAAAATACAAGAAATAGCAAACCTCTAGTACTTACGGTTTTTTCACAATTACGTTTTTCAAAAAACAGTTTATCTGCCCTTTTACCGGCGATCGATTTTTTGATCAATTTTTTTCAGAATTTGCCGCGCGAAATATCGTGCACGTGGTGGAAAGATACAGGGGTGAATAGTGTCTAGTGTTTTTTGCAATTTGTGAGTTTATTAATGAATTTTGGTGTTTTCTGATGCTGCCATTGTCATTTTTACCGCTTTTTACATAAGAATCGATACTTCAAAACGCTCTAGCCGAAGTGTGCAACAGACCCATTATGCCTGGCTCCTCGAATAAAACTGTCAAAATCAATAGTATATTACAGATTAATTGTTGCATTTGGGGTTAGAATCGCCCCAAATTCCGCCAATTCTACGACAACGACAATAACATTTAAGTGATTCCAACCTCCAAATGCATTGTTTAATCTGTAATATCTTGTTGACTTTGGCAGTTATAGTCCTGAAACCAGGCATAATTAAGCTTTTTCGAGGATTTATATTTCATAATCGCAAAAAGGTCACATTAATTGTTTGATTTAATAGCCTAAATTTCCTTTAAAAAATTTGCTTATGGGGAAAATACATTGAATCAGAGTTTGTTTGGAACCAGAGGTCCTCGGAAAGCAATCGATACGATATATCGCTCTACTAAAAGTGTCTATTCAATAAATGAGTTTAGTAACCATACTGATTTAATTATTGCTTGTTCTAATTATCATAAGTGACAGTAGCTACCCAGGCCAAGTCAGAAAACGCAACCTGGAGGGCATATTATAATCCTGTACAGAATTGTGTCTCATCTTTTTGTGCAAAAATCGTCTTCTATTTTAGCCTCGCCTTGAGGCTCCTTGTAGGCTTGTACCAAATTTATAAAATAAAAAAAAATAAAAAATGTAAAAAATCGTTCTGATTTTGGCTCTCATAATATTGTTTTGTCTGTTTTGTTTTATTCAGAGGGAAATTCAAGAAAGAAAAAAATGTACGAGCAGAAAGAAAACGAACAGAATCCGTTGAGGTGTCCTGTTAAATTGTATGAATTTTATTTATCAAAATGGTAAGTCAATGTCTTTCATAATGTTATAAGTAACTTTAGTTTTCTTCAGCCCAAAGAGTATACGAAATGAGCATCTAAAAGTTCCAGATCCTGAACTCTTTTTGGATTCATCCTGTGATTATTAGTGGTCCTCGGAAAATATTGAAACGGTTCGCCGGGGGCTGGCGTTGAGTAGCTTTTGGTAGAGTTGGTAACGGGGTGGTTAAGTGATAAGAACTTCAGTTTAACCCCTTAACGCCCAGGTTAGGAATCCAGCTGAAAATATGCTGCCACTATATTGAAAGTGGTCGGAGCTGTAGTTCATACTCTTTGGAACAGATAGCGCTGCTAATCATTGACATTTCATGCATTACAACATACGCTATAGCACATAATAAACGAGAGGGTACAAAAACGTACATATACGGGTGTGGGCATTCGAGGTGGTTTTTTGCAGCCCGTATATATACGGGCGTGGGCGTTAAGGGGTTAACATTAAAATACATTTTTATTTCTGGCTAATAAATAAACTTATGATTAAACCCTCCCTGAATTCCTTAATTCACCGTAAGCTGAAGACTTGGACTCCTCTCACGTTGGATAGACCTCGACGGCGATCACTGAAAATGACGCTTTTGCTATCATTTACACTGCTTTTATTGAATACGCTCATTGACCCGGCCGCCAGTTAGTTCTTAATAACTTGAAAACTGCAAAATTGTTTAAAGGTTGCCGAGATTTAAAATGGTAAAAATTTCAACCAGGGTTCTTTCTTTTGAAGTCATAGTACTATGAAAGATTCCTATCTGATTGGAGGCTTTCCTCTGTGTGTTTCCTATAGAGACAGGGGTGCAAAATGTGCCCGATCTAGCGATCCGCGGATCGCGTGAAAGTGAGGAAATTTCTGAGAAAGTGAGGAAATTTGTCCATTTTTTTTTTTTTTTTTAAATAATGGCAAGGATTTCCCAGGAAAGTTGTAAAAAATGGGAAAATATCGGTCATTTTGTGAACATACGGCGTTGATATGTTAAAATAACCAAAAAAAAGTCATCACTTTCAAATTTTTGTGAGGAAATTTTTTTAAAATCCTGTGAGGAAATAAGTCATGGATCGCGTGAAACTTCCGAAGTTTTGGAACATTTTGCACCCCTGTATAGAGAGAAAGAAAAATTAGACAGGAATCTTCTATAGCTCTTCTGTCTTTTTTTAAATGGCAGAGCTACATAGCAGTGATAAAGGATTCCTGGCTAATTCCTCTCCCTCTCTATAGGAACACACAGAAGTCAGCGTCAATGTAGATTTAAATCTCCTATGGTAGAGGTCGGTTCAGAAGTTTAGGCGCACCCAGACTGGTAATCTTTGGAGTTTTTCAACATTATTTCTCATGTTCCAAAATGAAAATTAATGGAAATGAATTGGAGCGCTGACTTTGACTTTGTTGAAGAACGCTTTAGATTCTGATGTTCAAAGTCGGAGGCAAGTTTTATTTTGATTTGAAGGAATGAAAATTGAAAATTCACGGAAGATTACGGTGTAGGTGCACCTTCACTTCTGAAATGAGCTATACTCTGCCATTACATTTTAAACTGTAAAGTCATTTTGTGAGTATATGAGTTATGTTATAATTTTTTTATGTACTCATTGTAGTTTTTGCTGGATTTTACTCAAGAATCGCATATTCAATAGTATATAGTAAAAGTTAGCAAGAACCCTAATTATGCATAACATCTGATAGAGCAAAAATTTGACCTATGAACTCTGATACGAGAAATGTTTGCCCTGTTCACGCCTCTAAGTCTTAAATCAATTATTTAATTATCTAACTCTTTAAGTCTTGAATTAATCCTTTAAGTCTCTTTAACTAAGCCTTACTCGAGATCATTATTCATTCATTACCCCAGGGGTGCAAAAAATGCCCAATCTAGCAATCCGCAGATTGCATAAGAGTGAGGAAATTTGTTCAAGAAAAACAAACTGGGGATAAATGGTCACAAAATTTTGGATTTATTGGTTATTTTGCGCAAAAAAAAAAAAAAAACAAAAAAAAGTTACATTTTTATGAGTAGTGTTTTCAAAAATCCTTTGAGGAAAAAATTCCGGTTTGTGTAAAACTACCATCTTTAAGGATTATTTTTAACCCTGTGATACTCCTGTTGAAACTTATCTAAACCCATGTTGTGTTTATTGTATTTTGCAGTCCAGAAAGTGTGAAAACAAGGAATGATGTATTTTATCTGCTTCCCGAAAGATCATGCGTTCCTGACAGTCCTGTTTGGTACTCGACGATGGCTTACGATAAGAAATCTCTGAACAAAATGTTGAACCGGATAAAAATGGTTAAAGAGGTCAACATAGCTCTGCTGACCTTATAAAATTTGGTCAGCTGAAAAGTTCAAACATTGTAATTAGGTAAAAGTTATCTCTCTCATTCTGCCGTGCGCAAAGGGTCTCGTACGGAGCTCTCAGCTGATTGTCGCACGGTTAGTGATTGTCGATTTGGCAGCTAAAAGAATTTACTCAATTTTATCCTTTTTTTTCCTGGATTTGTACAGTTCCTGTTTAGGTTAAGGTATTTTAAAGACCTTTTTTTATCAGGAAAATAATGGAATTGTAGAAAAATTGTTTTGCCCTTTTGTAACAAGAGCTTTCGCAGAACTCTTGTAAAGTTGTTGACAACTCTGTTAAAGTGAAAAGTCCACAGAAAATTGGTCTCGTCTTTTTTTTTTTTTTTTTCCAATGTGTTGCAGAAGCTTTAATTTCCTTTCAGCACAAAAAAGGGTTAGTACCTAATCAAATGAAAATTAAAATAATCACAAGGAACTTTTTAAAGTTTGTATCAAAGCAAAATAAATTATTACTTATACCCATTTCAATCTTTAATTTTGAGGAAAAAGACTTGTAAATACATACTACATAAGTTTAATTAAAGAATGTGCAATGCAATTATATTAAGTCTTAAGAAAACTTTCGAAGTGTCGGTTTTTCCTCCCTTTCAGTTTCTTTCTTTCCGAGAACCACCCAAGTGGTTTTTACTTCCCAAATTTTGTTTTTCTTTTTCACCTGAAAATCTGGATAGGCTTGCTTCCCGGCAGATTAAAACCTTTTCCTATGTGATGAATTAATTTCTGATCCGGGACCAAGGTACTTACATTTAACAGGTATGCTCGACTCGCATCCTGCGTCATCGTTAGTAGCGCGCAGTTCAAAATCATCAGCCAAGATGGCCGACAAAAGGAGAAAACAAATCGACTCTCACTCGGGCGACTCTGAATTTTGTCGACATCACTCGGGTGACACTCTCGGAGTCGCCCGAGTGAGTCGGTTTTTTTTCTTCTTTTGTCGGCCATCTTGGCTGGCTGATGATTTTAAACTGCGCGCTACTGAAGATGGCGCGGGAAGCGAGTCGAGCATACTTGTTAAATTTAAGTACCTTGATCCGGGACTGTTTATTCATTTATTTTTTTGGTTTTGTTTATTTCATTTGTATTTTATTATCATACTCTTTTTTATTTTTACTCGAAACTGGGCCTGGAAGTTTGGGCATCTTTAATCATGGAAGATTTTTGGACACTCAACATTATTTTAATTTTTACATTTTTAATTTTTTTTTTTTAACTTTCTTCGGAGGGAAGTCTTCATCTGTTGCTTAATTCTGTACCGCTTACTTCTTGCATAAGTGAAATTGGTCGATTAATAATTGAACTCATCTAAAGCCTTAATTTAATTCTGGCCCATTAAATAGGTTGAAATAATTGTTGCATTGAATCGTTAAAAACCAAACAAATTGAAGTGAAAGTGCTAATTTTTGTTTTAATTGCTGATTATTTCAATATCTTGATTTGTGCTTCTTGCAGTTCCATGTTTTCAACTTCAATTTTGAGGTTTTTATCCAAACGGCTCAGTAGATAAGTTTTTTCAACCGATGGGGCTGTTGTACACTTTTGATATCAGCAATTTAAGGGTCGATGCAGGGATAAAAACATTGACAAATAATGGTGGTAGCACTAAGAACTCACGAAATCCACTCCTATACTCCTAAAACGTCTTAATATATGCAAGCGTAATGGTGGTATTGGGCCCTAATAATTGGAGAATCCTATCTTAATTTTGTCACTCTCTCTATGCTGACAAGGAAGATTCACAGAGTAATTAGACACCAGAATAGTGATCCACATCTGATCGATGGTACTATGACACCTGATGACACTGGTGTCTAAGGAAAGTTGTCTCTTATTGGTCATTTCTTGATGGAGTTCCAATATTATTAGATGGGGATCTCCTAATTAGTGCCTAACACCACAGTTACGTGTATTTAAAAACGTTGTATGAGTTTAGGAGTGGATTCTGTAAGTTTTTAGTGCTACCATTGTAATTTGTGCAGGTTTTTACATCTGGGTCAAACCTTGAATTGCTTACAGCGAAAGTGTGCAACAGCCCCATTCCAAGGGGCTGACCATCTAATCTCTTGAAACAAATTAAGGCATTTATTTATTTTAGCTGTTAATGGATTGATTATGATAAATCTTTAAATAGGCGGTATGGAATCATGTTGAACTTTCTTTCTTTGGCTTTCCATAGTCATGGAGAAATCAAGTTTTAAAAATCAACCTGCTTTTCTATTAATATGACTTATGATTACTGATTAGTATACTTTGGTAATGTATTGATGAATAACGGAATTGTTTTTTTTCTCTAGAATTTAAGGAATCCTGTGATTTATTATGTATTATTTTATTGTAAAACAATTTTTTTTTTTTAGGTTAGATATGAATTACTGCTTCATCCAATCTCTTAAGTTGTGCCCTCTGGTTTTTAAAACATTTTTGTTTCTGGACCTGATTAATTTATTTATTTTAATGCGAAAAGGTGTCTCAAATTAATACCAGTTTGGAAAACTGCTGGGTTTAATTTAAAACAATTTTAGACTTAATTTAATTGTTGATTTAAAATGGAAGTTGATTGGGTTTTTTTTTTTTTTTTTTTTTTTTTTTAATCTCTGTTTTGCTATGTAGCTGGTGACTGTAAACTAGAAGATTTTTGAAAAGCGCAAGTGCACGGCTCTCGAAGACTGCAGAATTTTTTTGTGTAAAATTTTTTGCTCTGTGGTTGATTTCAGCTCAGTTCATTCCTGCGGTTAAAATTAAACAACGGAAATGTTTTAAGGAAGAGTAGGACAGTGGGTCCTATTACACCTATTTCTCCTGCTCTTAGACTTCTTGTAGAAGGAGAGTATTGTAGTTAATTTGGAAGGGTTAGTCTAATAGTTTTGTTTAAAATTTTAAATATGTTTTTTTTTCTTCTCTTTCTCTATTTGTAGAAAATGAGTAAGTTAACAAGATAAGGAACAATCAAGCCATGAGACCCTTTTCTTTTCCTGTCTGATGCTGTATAGATCGTTTGGCGTCTGTTTTTGATTGCTATCTAACTGTGTCCTTCAATTCTGTTGGCTCTAAGATCGATCCTATCTGATTAGTAATCATCAAAAACGACATAATGTGTCCGAGACATTCACCATCCATCAGTGTTTATTTTTCTAATTTTGAGTGTTTTAGAAAATTTTACGCCTACAATTTCACTTTATCATGGCCATCTTATGTATTTTGGAGCGCCGATTTCAAAAATGCTATCAGTTTTTATTAAACTGACCTAAATTTTGCGTAAATTTGAAATTACGTCTTCTTAGCAAAAAAATCGCAATTCTGGAAAAAGTATGAGTTTTGGGTACAAACTAAGGCAGAATTTGAAATCAGCTGGTCAAAATACATGGATTCACTTGCGGGAGGGGTGAGAAAGAGGTCTCTTATGATGAGACAACCTGGTTTTACTTTCATAACAGCCGGACACACTATGTCGTTAAGTCGTAAAAATCCTGTCTGATGGTCATCAATCCAGCAGTCTCTCAGGACCGATTGGACAGGCTTTTCGCTATCTATTTTGTGTTTACAAATGAAGAGTTTTTTTTTTGGAAAAACCATGTATAAAACAGAGGGTCCCTTCCTTTCCTGCTTGATTCTTCAAAGCGATATTGTGTGTGTTTCTGAGTTAAATGGGTTGTTCTTTTTATTTGACAATGGGTCTGTTACGCACTTTTGCTACATAACCATTATACCTGATTCTAATGGAAAATTTTACTAGAAAATGGATGGTAGCAACAAAAACTCACAAGATGTCACAAAAAATGACAGTTAGTTGAGGCTTGCCCCTGAAACGAATTTAAAAATGACAGTAATCGAAAGAAGCTCGATGACGTCATAGCTATAGGTCCTTGTTGATGCTGCTGATTATAGTGATTCTGAATTGTGGCACGAAACAATAGTATTAGCGCCTTTTTTTCTTTCCATCATTCATAATTTTAGAGGAAAGTAGGGAGACACATCTCTCAGCAAATCACAATGGCATGCGAACGGCCTACTTCCAGTCACTGGATGTCCCATGCTATGACGTCATCGACTTTCGCGCTGAAACAAAACCTTTTCAAATCGCTCGAAATTTTTGCCATTTTGATAGCTTTTTAGTTTCTAGATCCCGGGATAAATTTTTTTTTCAAAAATACTGTGAGTTTCTTGCGTCAAGTACTGTGAGGAAATGAAATGAAGGAAAGGTGCGCAACAAACCCATTGGAGCTAACAATCAGTCCATCTGTCAGTTAAGAAGAACAACCTCTTTTAAATCATTAGAAACACTTACAATAACACTTCGAATTATGAATTATTGAAGGTGTGCAGACCCTCTGTTTTAGACGTGGTTTTTTAAAAAACTCAATGGTGGAAAACTGTCTCAATTTCTTCAACACAAATTGTATCGTCCGAAATTGACGAAAGAGCTTTGAAAAATCGCTGGACAATCTGCTTAATCTAAGAAATTTTCAATTGATCCGCAAGATGGGAAAAGAAAAGTATCTTTAATTTTGTAGAAGTCTGCAAGGAACAGAATGACTACAATAAAACCTCAACAACAACTCCAAAACGAGATGTGCATTTTAGCGTTTACTTTTGATATATTTATTTCATTTTAGTTGATTTGAATGTGCTTTAGTTTTGGTTTTCCTTTTTTGGATACAACTATAGTTTATTTGATAATCGCAAGATTGTAAAAAAAATCCCATTGTTTCAGTTTTTATGCAGTTGAAAATAAATGATCTCCGAAACATAATTGAAGTGAAAGGAATTCTCAAAGTGGTCTATAGTGCATTTATTACTAATGTGCTTTCAAATCGGTGTCAGAATTTGGGAAATGAAAACAAAATCTGATGCTCAATTCAGTTTCGAGTTGTTTTTTAAGTTTTTTCTTTCATGTTCTCTTTGAAGACTTGTCCAACTTGTTTTTTTATCTTGTTTTTTTAGGCTCATTTTCTGCCGGAGGGTTTTTGGTTCCAATTGTTCTTTTTCTTTTTAGTGAACTAATCTGCTAGGAATTTTCCTGAACAGTGCTTTGCGCTCTAAAAATTTTAAAAATTGTAAATTTTTTTTAAAATTTGGCGAAAGGTACTGTAGTGTCAGATTGCACGTCAGGCTTCCGGATATATGCAATCAAATCATTGTTGGTTAGGGGTGCATATTATTCTAAATCCTGCAAGCCATAATTTTTCTTACACTTTGTTTTAGTTTTTTGACCCGTATTGGGACCGGATGTTTCAACTTCAGATGCGAAATGGTGTATCAAGTTGAAACTGTAGCATTTTCAGAGTTACTGACGAAGCTACTTAAATATTCCCAAAATTTTCACAATACCTACCACGAAATGGTCACACATTTACAGTATAGTGACTCGATGAAATAATGATAAAAAAATGTATTTTTATCGGGTCTTTGATTTTTAATAATTTATCATTTCAGAATGTTCCTTACATCCACCATTTGAAATTTTACGAAAAAAAATAAGAGGATAGTTTTAACAAATGTCATTATGGGGATTCTTCAGCGTCTAGTGCTGATTTCTGCCACCAGAGTGCTACTGTTCGATTGAAGTCAAATTACAGGCCAAAAGTAATTCATAGTTAAGAGAACGGAGTGTCAGTTACTAGATAATTATCTGAAGAACGTCTCTGCAAAATATCTCGTCGATAACTTCAAAAATAAGGCTGAAAGTACCAAAAAATTAAATATCGCATTTCGATGTGAGAATTGATTTGCGATATTATGTTTTTTGGTACTTTCAGCCTTATTTTTGAAGTTATTGACGAGATATTTTGCAGAGATGTTCTTCAGATGATTGTCGAGCTAGTAACTGCTTCTCTGTTTTCTTAAATATAAATTACTTTCGGCCTGTAATTTGTCATTAATACAGTGACTGGATAAACCACAGTGCGGCCATTTGCCCTCCACCCCTCGAGAGTGCACCCACTTTAGCATTGGCAGCATGGGGAGTATGATTGTTCTTGGGTTTCGGAATGAAGATTTCTCTACCCCCTGTCTGAAAAAAATCATTAATGCTATGTATAAACCATTTTTAGGGCGGGGGGTTGCGATATTTTTTGCGAGTAACTCATTAACACACTTTCTCCCTATGGCGCCCGTGTTAAGTTGGGTGCGCATCCGCGGGGGGTCAGTTACGGGGAATCGTTGATTTCTCTTAATTTTGCGCAGCAATATGTTTCAAATTTGACAGAAGCCCTTCAGTCGTGTCTAACTTGCCTATGAGAACCCTATAAAACTGTAAGAATACTTTTAAATGCTCAAATTCGCGATCTAAGGAATCCGACCAATCAGAAAGACGACCGAAATGGCCGCACTGTGGTTTATCTAGTCACTGTAGTCATTAATTGAATGGTAGCACTCTGGTGGCAAAAACCGGCACTAAATGCTGAAGAAGCACCTTAAGGAAGTACTGAGACATTCAATAGTGCTGCATCTCACCTGAAAAATCAATCGAGTTTGTTGTTGTACTCTACTAATTTTGAGGCAATCCACTGCTTCGACCTTCTAGCAAAAATTTCAAGTCAGTGCATTGTTTTGACCTTTTCGTGGTAGTGTGGACATCTATAACAGAAGCTTTAGGGAAATTTCCTTTTATTTTCACCTTGAAAAGTCTTTCAGGAAAATTCTGTATCAGTGGTTCTCTAAAGTAATTTAATTTGAACAAAAATTTTTATCTAGAGGGAATCATTCATCAAAGCTAGTGAATTTTGAGTTGTGAGATTTGACGCTAGAATTTAACGACGTCTAAAATGCAGCGAGATGCTTCGCGATGATTTGTTAAATCCTAAAACTCAGAATTCCTAGGGCCCCTACTTTATTCAAAACAGCCATCAATATTTGAGGCCATTTTTGGATAAAGGATCCATGAAATGTAAGGTGCGGCTCTTCAGACAAAATGCTATATTCAAACACAGTGCTGATTAATGCTAGAGAGCACACCCGTTGTTTTACAGGCCCTACTTCCAGAAATGGCCTCATTTCCTCTTGTTTCTTTCTACTCTTTTGCAGTGCGCTTTTTTTTTTGTTGTAAATCTTGTTCCTATATTATGCATAGGTACAACTTGAGGTGAATTCCTGGTGCACATTATCGATACATTCGATCAATACAAATAAGGTTAAAGAATTTGGTCCAGTTGGATAATTGTTCCGTTTCCTGTAGAAAATTAATTTGGCAATGTGGGTTTGTAATTTTGAAGTGTAGAAAGCAAAGTTGTCGTAATTACACAAACTGGTAAACGTAGCAACTTACAAGCTTGCCGATCATTGAGTTTTGCCTCGTTAATGATTACAACCAACACCTTTGCTTTGTTATTTTTTTATGTGACTAAGTCATCTAAATATGTTACTGAGCAATTTTTCAATAAAATACCAATTTATGTGTTGTAATTAATGTTTGTTAAGGTGAATTTTCAGCGTTTAATGCCGATTTCTGCTACCAAAGTGCCACTGTTTGAGTAATGTCAAATTACTGACCGAAAGTAACAAATATTTAAGGTGTGTCAGATATTAAATAATCTTATGAAGAATGTCTGTGGAGAGTATCTCATCAATAACATCAAAAATAAGACCAAAAGTACCAGAAAATGGGGTATCGTCTCCCATTACTAGAATCAATTTGCGATATTCTGTTTTTTCAGACTTTCGGCCTTTATTTTTTGGCATAGATATTCTTTCGATGAGTATACTGCTGTACCTAACACTCTGTTTTTTTGTTTTTTAACATTAATTACTTTTGGTTGGTAATCAAACGATATCGCTAAAGGTTCACCTTAAATACAAAGGGTGTCCCAAAAGAACTGCACACTTTTGTCTGGGGGGCGAACGTAAGCAAGTATCAAAAAACGGTTTATGATGGACTGTTGTCCTAGTAATTTCCTACAATTCAAGACCAAATACTTACAGCTCTGTAAGTTAAATTTTCCCTGAGTTACATCATTTTGAAAATGACATATCGAGCTGACCCCTCCAGGATTTTTAACTTTTTCCTCAAGAAACAAAAGAAAGTAAAGAAATCTAGTGGTTTTCTTTGTTTTTCACAAATTTTGCAGAAACTCACCTAGACTGACAAATATTACTATTCCTCATTTTGCCGCCCTTTGTCACCGTGTTACGCTGCCAATTTGTTCTCTTCTCTTCTTCCCTTCATTCTCTTGGGAACTTTTTTTTTTTTTAATTTTTTTCAACTTTTTTTAACTCACTTTTTTTTTTTTGAAAAAATGCTAAAAATCCTGGAGGGGTCAGCTCGACGTGTCATTTTCAAAACGCTGTTACTCACAATCAGTGAATATTTAACTTGCAGAGCTAAATTCGGTCTTGATTTGTAGGTAAATACTAGGACAATAACCTCTCACTAACCGTTTTTTGATGCCTGCTTCGGTTTATTCTCAGACGAAAAGGTGCACTACTTTTGGGACAGCCTTTGTAATTGATATCCTGTGCCATGGATTCACGGCAAAAATTCGGTTTCATCCTTCTTAAACATTATTTTGCGGAGTTTAAGTTCTAATTTAAATGTTTATTTTTTCCCTGCCTGCATTGTGTCTGCTGAAGAAATGAACTACTTGTAAATACTAGAGTTAAGTATTCTGTACAATTTCTCAACTTGAACAACATTTCTATTAATATCAGCTAAAGTATGGATTTTTACGTATTAGAAGTAAAGTTTACCTTGTCTGATTTTCGTCACGCTGCCTGTCGTGCATCAATAAATCCTAACAAAACTGTGTATTCGCAATTTAGAACTCACTCATATCTGTTTGTAATTATTTTAATGAATCCTGTATCGGACTTTCTTTATATGCTTTTTATATGAAGAACATTAAAAATGAATGATGTTTGTATATTCACATGTGCTGTTCAATGTGTTCTTCTCTCTACATTGATCATTAATTTTGAAAATTAAAATCAAAGTCTCACCTTTTTTTTTTTTTTTTTTTACTTTCAGTAAATTTTTTACCGTTTTAAAGCAGTAGTTAACGACAAACACGATAGGATTCCGCAAAGCTGCTAGGACGTCCCACTTTTGATTCAAGGGGGTCCCACGCCAGGCTAGTCCGCCTCTGGCCGATCGGCCACTGACAAGTCCGCTTCTGACAAACTCGGAACGAAATTGGCATTTTCTTAAAAAAAAAAAACCGCCCGGGTATAAGGGCCATTATGTGGTGGCCTTGGGAATTTGGCACTTTTGAGGACTCCCATGTGTTCTCTAGTGTGGGCTCCTTTGGGGAAAGCACAAGTGCGGCCTTGGGAAATTGGTACTTTTTATGGCTCAGGCGTGTTCCTTGGGCCAGGTTCTCTTGGGTTAAGCCTTCAAACTGCCCTTAGTTTTCCTCTAAGATGCACGGTTCTCGAGATATCGAGGTCTAAATTCTCGAGATATCGAGGTCTAAAGAAACGCACCTAATTTTTTTTTTTTTTTTTTTTTGAGCATTTTGTGCGAAAAACCCCCGGAAAAGGACAAACAGGGACCTTGGGAAATTGGCACTTTTTATGGCTGAGGCTTGTTCCTTGGGCCAGGTTCTCTTGGGTTAAGCCTTCAAACTGCCCTTAGTTTTCCTCTAAGACGCACGGTTCTCGAGATATCAAGGTCTAAAGAAACGCACCTAATTTTTTTTTTTTTTTGAGCATTTTGTTCGAAAAACCCCCGGAAAAGGACAAAGTGGGGCCTTGGGAAATTGGAACTTTTTATGGCTCAGGCTTGTTCCTTGGGCCAGGTTCTCTTGGGTTAAGCCTTCAAACTGCCCTTAGTTTTCCTCTTAGACGCACGGTTCTCGAGATATCGAGGTCTAAAGATTCAGACCTGAATTTCCAAACCAGAGCATTTTCTTCAAAAAACCCCTGGCCAAAATGTGGCCTTGGGAATTTGGCACTTTTGAGGACTCCCTTATTTTCTCTGGAGACTGTCTGCCACTGGCTGATCCACCAATCACAAGTCCGTCACTGGATCATTAGCCTCTGGACGAAAGAAAGAAGTATGGAAATTAGATTTATAGTAGAAAGGAAAAAGGGAATGTTAAGCAGGTACCTATGTGAAAAAAGGCACATTGAGAGTTCATAATATGATGTTTCAAAATTTAAAGTGATCTGAAAAAAGGAAAAGCTCTGTTAAGTTTTAAGGAGGAACTTTATTGTTACACTGCTTCGTGTTTACATTCGGTGTAATTGATAATCAAGGCTGTTCCCGGAAAATAGGGTCCATAAAACCACAGGATTGCTGTTCGTGGAAAATCAGCAAAGTGATAGAATAGAGTCTTTCGTCTGAAGAGCGCACTCTGTGTTTATGGGTCCTTTTTCCAGAAAAGGAATCAACGGTAGTTGCGAAATTTTGAACAATTCAATGTGGCAGTTGCAAGGGTCTGAAATTAAGTGTTTCTTATAAAAAAAAATAATAGTACTTTATGAGCGGAGAACAATCGTAACTTTGGTTTTTTCCTAAAGTGACCCAGTTTTGGAGATACACACGCGTAAAGTGGTAAAATAGCGTGTTTGTACTGACGTCACTAGGCGGAATTTTCATTTGAAACCATGTGTTTTGGGCCAAAATATCATCTCCGGAATAATGGAACTTAATTAGAAACCAAAGACATCTTTGTTCTCAACTAATCAAGAATTTTCATTTTCATTATAAAAAACAGCCTTTAAGATCCTTGCAACTGCCCCATTATGTTTTACTAACAATTTTTAATTTTCTAACTATTCCTGAGATAGATTAATTTAACAATTTCCCTTAAGGTGTCACAAAAAAAGTCAAAGTTGAAACACTCAAATTTCGCCAGAAATCATTGCTGAGATCCATTGTTTCTTCAGTTTGGTAGAGAAAGAAATATTGTTCCTGATATCGTCTTGACTCCAACCGCTCAGTGGCATTCAACTTTCAACCAGGATAAACCTCTGGAGTGACGACAAGTTCATAACGCTTGTGATTTCGTACTATCGTCATTTTAAGACTATTGCTTGATTCTGAGGTTTCATAGACACTGTTTGCATTCTGCACAGGTTTATCGTTTATGTGAGTTACAATGTCTCCAGGTTTCAGGCCACTCCTTGAACAAATTTTGAAGAAAGAATAAAAGTATTAATAGGTTGAATAAAAAGTTGAAAAAGCTGTTAGAGCTACAAAATGAGCCGCAGAGTATAAAGAGATTTTCCACAGAGAAACTTGACACGTTTTTGCAAAAAGAGCTGTTTTAAGTACAAAGTTTTACAATGTTTGGGTCCATTTAGATAAAATCATCCAATTTTGATTCTATAGGGGCTCTAGCTAACTTTTCCTAACTTAACTCGCTTGCAAAAATCCGCAAATCGATCAGGGGCTTCGTTCTCTTGTAATCGGCAATGGAACCGGAAGAACCGGCAATTTTTATCCCCAGGAACCGAAACCGGAAAAACCACTGATATCTGAGAACGGAGTGCTCCAATCGATTCAGCGATTGTTGGAATCGATTTCTCGGACCGTTTTACGTCTGAAAAGTCCTTTAAAAGCCGTTCTGCGATAGGGGAGACCGGGGTTATCTGGATCAGGGGCTATCTGGATCAGCCCGGGAATCTTCCAGGGAAAAAGGGAATTTTTCATTTTGACGCTGCTTGCGCATGGCAACTCAGAAACGCTTCCAAAACGCATCCCGCGCGCTCCCTTCGAATGGCGTGAGCGCGCGCTTGCGCGTAGTAGCTCAGAAGCGCTTACACGCTTCCAAAACGCATCCCGCGGGCTCCCCTCGATTGGCGTGTGCGCGCGCTTGCGCATCGCAGCTCGGAAACGCTTCCAAAACGCTTCCCGCGCGCTCCCCTCACTTGGCGTGTGCGCGCGCTTGCGCCTGGTAGCTCAGAAACACTTACACGATTCCAAAACACATCCCGCGCGCTCCCCTCGATTGGCGAGTGCGCGCGCTTGCGCATGGTAGCTCAGAAACGCTTCCCGCGCGCTCCCCTCGATTGGCGTGTGCGCGCGTTTGCGCGTGGCAGCTCAGAAACGCTTCCCGCGCGCTCCCCTCACTTGGCGTGTGCGCGCGCTTGCGCCTAATAGCTCAGAAACACTCACACGCTTCCAAAACGCATCCCGCGCGCTCCCCTCGATTGGCGTGTGCGCGCGCTTGCGCATGGTAGCTCAGAAACGCTTCCCGCGCGCTCCCCTCACTTGGCGTGTGCGCGCGCTTGCGCATGGCAGCTCAGAAACACTTACACGCTTCCAAAACGCATCCCGCGCGCTCCCCTCGATTGGCGTGTGCGCGCGCTTGCGCCTGGTAGCTCAGAAACACTTACACGCTTCCGAAACACATCCCGCGAGCTCCCCTCGATTGGCGTGTGCGCGCGCTTGCGCATGGTAGCTCAGAAACGCTTCCCGCGCGCTCCCCTCACTTGGCGTGTGCGCGCGCTTGCGCCTGGTAGCTCAGAAACACTTACACGCTTCCAAAACGCATCCCGCGCGCTCCCCTCGATTGGCGTGTGCGCGCGCTTGCGCCTGGTAGCTCAGAAACACTTACACGCTTCCAAAACACATCCCGCGCGCTCCCCTCGATTGGCGTGTGCGCGCGCTTGCGCATGGTAGCTCAGAAACGCTTCCCGCGCGCTCCCCTCGATTGGCGTGTGCGCGCGCTTGCGCCTGGTAGCTCAGAAACACTTATACGCTTCCAAAACACATCCCGCGCGCTCCCCTCGATTAACGTGTGCGCGCGCTTGTGCGTGGCAGCTCAGAAACGCTTCCCGCGCGCTCCCCTCGATTGGCGTGTGCGCGCGCTTGCGCGTGGCAGCTCAGAAACGCTTCCCGCGCGCTCCCCTCGATTGGCGTGTGCGCGCGCTTGCGCCTGGTAGCTCAGAAACACTTACACGCTTCCAAAACACATCCCGCGCGCGCCCCTCGATTGGCGTGTGCGCGCGCTTGCGCATGGTAGCTCAGAAACGCTTCCCGCGCGCTCCCCTCGATTGGCGTGTGCGCGCGCTTCCGCATGGCAGCTCAAAAACGCTTTCCGCGCCCTCCCCTCACTTGGCGTGCGCGCGCGATTGCGCCTGGTAGCTCAGAAACACTTACACGCTTCCAAAACGCATCCCGCGCGCTCCCCTCGATTGGCGTGTGCGCGCGCTTGCGCATGGTAGTTTAGAAACGCTTCCCGCGCGCTCCCCTCACTTGGCGTGTGCGCGCGCTTGCGCCTGGTAGCTCAGAAACACTCACACGCTTCCAAAACGCATTCCGCGCGCTCCCCTCGATTGACGTGTGCGCGCGCTTGCGCATGGTAGCTCAGAAACGCTTCCCGCGCGCTCCCCTCGATTGGCGTGTGCGCGCGCTTGCGCGTGGCAGCTCAGAAACGCTTCCCGCGCGCTCCCCTCACTTGGCGTGTGCGCGCGCTTGTGCGTGGCAGCTCAGAAACGCTTCCCGCGCGCTCCCCTCGATTGGCGTGTGCGCGCGCTTGCGCGTGGCAGCTCAGAAACGCTTCCTGTGCGCTCCCCTCACTTGGCGTGTGCGCGCGCTTGCGCCTGGTGGCTCAGAAACACTTACACGCTTCCAAAACGCATCCCGCGCGCTCCCCTCGATTGGCGTGTGCGCGCGCTTGCGCCTGGTAGCTCAGAAACACTTACACGCTTCCAAAATACATCCCGCGCGCTCCCCTCGATTGGCGTGTGCGCGCGCTTGCGCGTGGCAGCTTAGAAACGCTTTCCGCGCGGTCCCCTCACTTGGCGTGTGCGCGCGCTCGCGCCTGGTAGCTCAGAAACACTTACACGCTTCCAAAACGCATCCCGCGCGCTCCCCTCGATTGGCGTGTGCGCGCGCTTGCGCATGGTAGCTCAGAAACGCTTTCCGCGCGCTCCCCTCGATTGGCGTTTGCGCGCGCTTGCGCGTGGCAGCTCAGAAACGCTTCCCGCGCGCTCCCCTCGATTGGCGTGTGCGCGCGCTTGCGCCTGGTAGCTCAGAAACACTTACACGCTTCCAAAACGCATCCCGCGCGCTACCCTCGATTGGCGTGTGCGCGCGCTTGCGCATGGTAGCTCAGAAACGCAACCAAAACGTACCCTTGGCGCCAGTCGAATAAATGAAAAGAAAACAATTTTTTAATCAACATTTATTATTATAACAAGCAAAACAAAGGGGGGGGGTTGAGGGAAGGGGAGGGGTCAAATTTCAAATTTTCCTCCGGATAACCTCTCTCCCTCACCATCTAACTTCATTTTGTCATTATATAAAATATTGAATTTGTAACTTTATTTTTCTTTTCATTTAACAAGTGATTCAGATAGCCCTGATACAGGTGATCCAGATAGCCCTAGGGGTGATCTACAGAACCCCGGGTAGGGGCTATCTGGATCAAAATGGATTTTTGTAAAAAAACTGGTTCTAGCACCAAAGATAAACAATCTTGATATCCGGTTGATGAAGAGTTATTTTGCTTAGAGTATCCTGAACTAATAGTTAGCACCATTTTCTAGATTGTGTGCTTCTCTTTCTTTGCAGGGAAGCAAACAAAAAACCTGATCCAGATAACCCCAGTCTCCCCTACTTCTATTTTCCGACCGTAAAAATCGACGATGTAACCCCTTTGCTTTTTTTCGATTTTCGTCGGGAAGAAAAATTTCGAGTTAGGCATTGATTCCGACGTAATCGGCCTCGAGAAATCGATTGCAACAATCCGCAAATCGATCCGAAGCTTCGTTCTCTTGTAATCGGCAATGGAACCGGAAGAACCGGCAATGTTCAAATCCCCAGGAACCGAAACCGGAAAAAACCACCGATATCTGAAAAAGGAGTGCTCGAATCGATTCGGCAACTGTTGGAATCGATTTCTTTCTCGGACCGTTTTACGTCGGAAAAGTTACATTAAAAGCCGTTCTGCGATACTTCCATTTTCCGACCGAAAAAATCGACGATGTATAACCCCTTTGCTTTTTTTTCGATTTTGGTCGGGAAGAAAAATTTCGAGTTAGACATCGATCAGACACTTTCGAGAGAGTGAAAAATCAGATGGCAATTTACTTTGATAAGTGCATGGTTCTCCCATCTTTGTTCTCTTATATGGCGGAGCTAAAAATTGTCATAGGGAATTCCTTTCTAATTTGTCACTCTCTCTATAGAAACACATAGAGGAAAGCCTGAAATGGGGCTATTGCACACTTTTGCTATAAGCGATTTAATAGTCGATTATGGCGTAAAAACCTCAAAAAGTAACGATGGTGGCACTAAAAACTTCCAAAATCCACTCCTAAACTCAATAAACGCAGTTATTTGCGCGAGCGTAATGGTGGCCGAAGGCACTAACAATGGGAGATTCCTATCTTAATTTTGTCACTCTTTCTATGCTGACAAGGATGATTCACAGAGTAATTAGTCATCAGAGTGATGATCCACATCCGATGAATGGTACCGCAACACCAAGCGACACCGGTGTCAAATGAAAGTAGTCTCTTATTGGTCACTTCTTGATGGAGTTTCAGAATTGTTAGATGGGAATCTCCCATTGTTAGTGCCTTCGGCCACCATTACGCTCCCGCAAATAACTGCGTTTATTGAGTTTAGGAGTGGATTTTGGAAGTTTTTAGTGCCACCATTGTTATTTTTTGAGGTTTTTACACCATAATCGACTATTAAATCGCTCATAGCAAAAGTGTGCAACAGCCCCATTAGATAAGAATCTCATATAACCTGCGTAGCTCTGCCATTATGCCTTAAACTTCTAAGTCATTTTGTGAGTCTGTGAGTGAATTTTCTAGTTTTTACCATCTCTCTCTAATGAAGTTAGAAATTGAGAAAATATCGTGATGGTTCAGATGTCTGTATGTCTGTACCCAGCCATAACTTTTAAACCAATGGTCTATATACTTCTAAATTTTGTAGAGAAGTTTATTTTAACATTCCTCAGTGGGTCTTTTTTGTTTTTTCGAAATCTTAGATTCTAAGCAAGTTATTGAGGATACAATGTTTCCATTAATTAAACGCAGTGGGGAAATAGGGAAAAATTGGAATTTTTCAATCATAGCTGTTTGAATTCTGATTATGATTTGCACAATCATTCTGCAACCAGCCTACTGTAAAATTAACCCCTTAAAAGAGGCCTGGGGGTCTCCCCCAGAATACTAAAGGGAGGTCTGGGGGTAGTCTCCCCCAGAATATTAAAGGGACGTCTGGGAGTCTCTCTCAGAGTATTAAAATCTGCGGGCCGATCATTTACTTCATCGTTAAAGCGATCGTTATAACTGTCTACGAGTGATGCTATTGGTCGAAAATTGTAAAACTTGGCTGTTGCTATGGTAACCATCGTTAATAGTCTCGTTTTATAAAGGCTATTCATGAGTAACCTTTAAAAAACGGACACTATAACGATGGTTACCACAGCAACGGCTAAGTTTTACAATATTCGACCAATAGCATCACTCGTAGACAGTTATAACGATCACTTTAACGATGAAGTAAATGATCGGCCCGATGGTCTGGGGGTTCCATCAGAAACTATAAGGGGGGCTGGGGACCCCCAAGATTAAGTTTGATGCGAGAAAGTGTTCGGTTTATGGGGTATTCCATACAATTTATTTAATGTGCTCATTGTAATGTCCACTGGATTTTACTCAATTGAGTACTCAATCGTTTATAGCAAAAGTAAGCGAAATCCCCATTCATATCCATATCTTCTTAGATTGGACTGATTACCTGAGGCAAATGAATTAAACAAAAAGGCAAGCCCTTACCTGTGTGCAGGAGATCCAATGATGACCTTCCAAACTAAAATTCCAAACTCGATATCATCAGGTATCGAATGTTTCTTTGTCTTGAGCTCTCGTAAAATTGGTGGAGTCAGAGTTATCATGGTGATTCCCATGTATCGTCGAGGTGAACTCCCTGAGGAATTCGAAAAACCTGAAAACAAAGAGGTTCCTGTTTTGATTATAGAATTTATAGAAATGTTTTCGAACACTCAAACCTGATTGAGTTGGGACATCTCAGAGGAAATTGAGACAGTAATTCAGTCCCCAAGTTTACGGTTCACATTCCTTGGTGAAGCTGATTTACAATTTAAATTTGTTCTTTTTTTTCTTTCTTAGTATTTCATTATTTCTAGAGTCCCTGTATATTAAAGAGTCTCGCCATACGAGGTTCCGATTCTGGTTTTTAGGCTGTCACGGAGCTGAAAGAGGCATTCTGTGCTATTCTCCATAAGAAGACCGTTGGAATGCAACCATCGAGGAGGCGTACATGCCCCCTCAGCAAACCCAACCAATCAGAGTGGACGCCTCCTCGGAAATTCTTCTTCATGCTTCACGTGACGAGACTCTTTCATAAACAGGGACTCTAATTATTTCTATCTTCTATCTTCTATCTTCCACTCTTTGGGGAAATTTGAGAAGGACAGATGGACCCCATATGGTCGCTTTAACCCTTTCCGACACGGTGTACACATATGTGTACAGGGTTTAACATGGAGTCTTATCGGATTTTGAAAAAATAGGGATGCACGCCAATTTAGAAGAGAAAAGTTCAACTAGTTCAATGACGCGGATCCAAGATTGATGTGACTACTTTTCCATGATGCGTGTCTCAAAGGGTTAAGAGCTTTTTCCAACTTTGATGAACTGTAGACTAAAATGGAAAAATGCACAAATTTGAGAAATTCTGGAGTAAACATGCTTTCTTTCAGATTTTTAGTTAATTCTTTCTAGAGTTTTGCTAGCATTTGTCTCATAAAGTTGTAACTGACCTGTTTAGTGATGACGTCACGATCAAAATTGGATCCAAACAAATACTCTCTCGCTCACTCTCGTGGATTTAACTGTAAGAAATCAGATCCGAATTTTCGAATGCAAATTCATGCTAGTTAACAACCAGTTATCTCGAATTTTATTGCACCATTTGAATTCGTGTACCTTAAAATATCTTTTCACTCCAACATAATTCAAGAAAGATCACAAATGAATTTACAATCACAGCTATACCGAAAGATGTTCTATGTTTTATCCTCGTCTTACTCACGGTCTCTTACAGGAGTATCAACGCCATGACACTCAAACATCCTAACCTCTCTTCGTATCGAAGCTTATTCGATGTAAAACACATGGTGTGAAGGTGCCGATGAGCCTATATCCCAGAACTCTATGCCCATAAGAAACTGTGAGTGGGACAAGGACAAAACATAGGACTTTCTTCGAAATAACTTTGACTGTAAATTAATGCGTGATGTTTCACAAATTTTGTTGTACAGTGATTTCATTTTAAGGTACGTAGAATCTGATGAAGTGTTAAAATCTGAGAAAACTTGTAGTTTACTATTACGAATTTGCATTTGAAAATTTGGATCTTGTTTCTTATGGGAAACCCCACGAGAGCAAGTGAGACAGAGCATTATTTTGAATCCAATTTTTTTCGTGACGTCACACTAAACAGGTCTTTGTGTCCCCTGTGGCTACAGTTTGTACAGCTCGGTTCAGAAGTGTAGGCAGACCTAGACCGATAATCTTTGGAATTTGTCAACATTATTTCTGATATTACTCGATGAAAATGAATAAAACTGAAATTGAGAGCTCACTTTTCAATGAGGAAAACTTCAAACACAAAAGAATAAAGTCAGGGGCAAATTTGGTATTGATTTGAAGGAATAAAAGTTGAAAATTCGCCAAAGATTATGGTTTTGGTCCTCCTACACTTCTGAAACGAGCTCTACCCCCTATGACTTTGCCTGATTTTATATTTTTACAATGAAGTAAATGATGTTTATTGATAAATAGACCCCCATTTTCTTATTCTTTAACCCAAGCTATGAAAGTGACAAAAGGGGGTTTTGAAAAATTCCAAAGATTATCGATCTAGGTGCGCCAGAGTGCGCCAGCACTTCTGAAATGAAAATGACCTCTAGTGACGTCATACTAAAAAAAGATGAGTAAGCAAATTTTCATGAGAGATTTATGGTGTTTTTTTTTTTTTTTCATGAAAACATTAACAAATTAAATGAGTAGAAATAATAGATTGCAAACCTTTCTTTTTGTCCTGAGCTCTTTCGAGGAAGTCTTTGGCATAATCAATGGGGATAGCAAATGAGATTCCAGTCGTTACTTTCATCGCGTTAATACCAATTGCCTCGCCATCGAGATTGACTAGAGGTCCACCTGAATTACCAAACTAAAAAGAGACCAATGAAGACTGAATCAATTACAGTTACTGATAATATATAGATCAACAATAGTACCAAACTGATACTCTTTGCTCCAATAAACTGCTCAGTTCCAAACATTAAAATAAGCTCCAAATTGGAGAGCTCAAGGGCCCACAACATGTTCGGGGCGGGCAGTCATTGGTCTTTAACACGGGTGGAATCTCAACCAATCAGAAACAAGAATTTGCAACTTGGGTTTACAGACCCCAAATAAAGCATTAACTTTATAATTTATTTGAAACTGTTTCCAACTGTTTTGATTGCTTCTCAAATAAAAAATTAAAAAACAAAAAGAAACGAAACGAAACGTCACAAGGAGGTAAGACTTGTTAGAAACAATAGGGCTCATTTGTGATTTTATTTGAGCATCATGGTTTTATTGTTCCTTAGTTGGCTGAGGACAATGTATTTCAAAAGACTTTGAACTAATTCAATGAATAAAATGCATGGCAAATTGTTCCTTGTTGTTGTTGTTGTTTTAATATTTACTTGCTTACAACTTTTCAATTCGACACAGATGATGATCATAAAGATCGAAAGGCCTTTGGCATTTTCGTTTATGTAAGTTCTGATTTAATTAATTATTCC
Source organism: Trialeurodes vaporariorum (assembly GCA_011764245.1). Classification (NCBI taxonomy): domain Eukaryota; kingdom Metazoa; phylum Arthropoda; class Insecta; order Hemiptera; family Aleyrodidae; genus Trialeurodes; species Trialeurodes vaporariorum. Next base: position 43,514,840 of record VMOF01000013.1, on the reverse strand, counting down.
AAGATTGGCTATGGGGCTCTTGCAAACGTTTGCTGTGAGCTGATGAATAGTCCAATCTGATGTATAAACCAGCAAAAATCACATAAATCACACTAAGAAAGTCTAAAATTCAGTAATAATCTCACATAGCTGCTAAAACAGCAAGTTTGTAAAGGCGGTTCAACGCAGGTACCATGGGAGATTCCTGTCTATTATGTCACTTTCTCTACGAAAACACAGAGATACGTCTCAATTTAGATAGGAATCTCCCATGATGCATACGTTGAACCGCCACTAAGCCCAATTCTGAGAGTGAATTTTGTGATTTATTGATGTACTCATTGTCATTTTTACAGGTATTAATGCAAGAATCAGCTCTTCAATCCCCTGTGTAGTAAAAGTTTGCAAGAGCCTCATTATTATAAATTTAGTTTCATTTCATTTCTCATTTTTTCTTTTACTTACAGTGATGGCAGCATCAGTTTGAATATACTCCATATTTGTATTTTTAAGACCCAGCTCACCACCGGTGCGATGGACTGTGCTTACAACACCAGTCGTGATTGTGTTGGACAGCGATAAAGGGGAACCGATCGCCACAACGAATTCCCCGGGTCTTAAAGTCGAGGAATTTCCTAGTTTCATGACTGGTAATTTGACCTGACAAGACAAAAAACCAAAGGAAAATGAATATCACAAATATTAAATGCCTGGAGAATGGTAACAGCAACTTCTCTGCCAAATTTTGATGCATATGGACAATTTATTCAAAAGTTATGCAGGGATACAGACAGACAGACACAGCTGTAGCCAGGATATTGTCTTTCTTCCTCTTAGCCCATTTGATTGCATATGTTAGAAAAGGACAGAAACAGGGGCTGAAGTCACGTGACATCCCCTGTATCCATCCTTTTCTAACACATGCGTTTAAATGGGCTAAGAGAGAGAAAGACAATATCCTGACTACGGCTATGCAGACAGACATCTGCGCCATCGCAATACTTTCTCAAGTTCCAACTTAGTTAGTTGCGAGAAAGTAAAAACAGCAGTAGTAATAACAATCCAAAAACTAATGAACTGAATCAAAGTAATAAAGGAGACAAGAATATAAATAAAATACAAAAACGAAACAAAACAAAGAAACAAACCGGAGTATTAATTCTAATGGTGGCTAGATCTGACTTCATGTCGACATGTTCCACAATTCCTGCATGCATGCTTCCATCATATAATTTTACCTGAAATGATAAATAATAATTCATCCAAGATGAACAAAATAAAATAAGGGAATCACATGTGGATAAAGAACAAGACAAAAATGAACCAGCGACAACTTGACTTAAAAGAAGCAGGTGAACGATGAGCAAATGCTGGAAAAGATGCAAAATTAAATTTGAAGGAGTAGTGGATCCCTCCACAGTGTGAAATTATTTTCTTACTATTTAAATTTTTTAAAAATTTGAGTCGAAAATGGCTGCAATTTCAGCCGAAACGTCCTCACAAAATTTGATTTTAGGATGTTTTCTAGCGTTTACCCGTTGTGCACCTGTTTCTTGTGTAACATACGGATTTAAATGGATCAAAACATGAAAATTGAATAGTATTGGAGGGGGGGGGGGGGGGGGGGGGTAAGAAAAACAGCTGTCACTTACTTACTTCAAAAATAGATGGATCTATAAATAAGATTAGTCAATGATATCAAAACTTCTTGGAGAAAAAAAAAAAAAGGCGTAGGAGTCTTGAGATCCCCTGATGGAAAACGCTGAACATCACCTTTTACTACGATGCATTCAAAGAGATGTTGAGGAAAATAATCATAACTAAGAGAGCACCCCACTGCCCATGCCACCTTTGAAAGTTTGGGAGATTCTCAATAGGTGATTTTGGTTCGCAAAACACACAGATTGAATTCCCAATTCTTGATTGATTTGCAATTAGATCATTTGGATCTGTTTTGGAGTGTTCTGAGGGTTTTTTGTGCTCCGTACTAACCTAACCCCTTTGCTTTTTTTCCATTTTCATCAAAGAACAAAATTTCAAGTTGGGCATCAAGTCTTACGGAATCGGACCCGAGGAATCGATTTTAGCCGGTCGCAGATCGATCGAAAGCTTCGCTCTCTTGTAATTGAGGCGGTCCCTGCATTAACAGCCCATGCGCGTATGTGCTGTTTTTGCGCCCAGCAGTGCAATTGAAAATTATACTCAAGAAGTATCACCCCTGTGAATTTGGCGACGCGACAATGATTTTACGCGGAGATATCGGGTCGATGGATGCAAAAACAGCACTTACGCGTATTTCGAGCAATTTGGCAACTGTGTATTATTCCCATTTGTATGCATGAGAAACAATCGTTTAGCAAAAGAGCTATGGTCTCCTCAAGAGTCGATTGTTTCTCATGCGTTCAAATGGGAAGAATTCATGGTTGCCAAATTGCTGGCTATGCCCATGCATTTTGAGAGGTCATTTTCCTTTACATTTAATTGCGAGCCAAATATAGCTGACTTATTATTTAGTTTTTACTTTTTTGTTTCAGTTTGCGTTGTTACTTTACTTAAAATTTTTATGTTTCAATAAATTAGGGCAAAGGCATTATTATTCTTCCATTTAACTGTCAAATCCTATTAAATTTGCATTCATTTAATTGTTGGGTGCAAAAACCGCTTATAACTCACTTTTTTAAATTGGCCGCAAATGAACTCAAACCATTTTTTTTTTTAATTTGTCCTTGGATTCTCTTCAAAGAGGGTTCAAAGCATAAAACCACGAAAAATAGTACACATTTCCGAATCATATCAACGCGTTATTAGCAAATGAAAACTTTAAATGCGTTTTCTGGAAATCAGGTTTTTTCGTATGTGCTGTTTTTGCAGCCACCGCCTCAATTGGCAATGAAACCGGAAGAACCGGCTACGTTCAAATCCCCAGGAACCTAATTCAGAAAAACCACCGATTCCTCGAGACAGATTTTTCGAATCGATCCGGCGACCATCAGAATCGATTTCTCGGACCATTTTACATTGGAAAATTCACCTTAAAAGCCGTTCTGCGATACTTTGATTTTCCGGCAGAAAAATCAACGATGTATCCCCTTTGCTTTTTTCAATTTTCATCGGAGAAAAAAATTTTGAGTTAGGCATCGATTCCTACGTAATCGAACCCGAGGAAACACACAGAATGAATTCCCAATTCTTGATTGATTTGCGATTAGATCATTTGGATCTGTTTTACAATGTTCTGAGTTTTTTGTGCTCCTTACTAGACAAAAATCATCAGTTCAGAGTTGATCAGGCAGGGGTGCAAAATCTGCCTTGCTTTCCACATTATCTCACAACCGGTTACTGGTCTTCCACAAAAACTTTTTTCTGTTACAAAAAAATTTTCCTCGAACGTGATGACCTCTTTTTTCTGCTTTTTAGCTTTTATAAGGTGCTCGCTCTTACTGTGCAAAACCCTGTGCAGCTGTGCAGGTAGTCTGTGCTTGCACAGAGCGCGGAATTTCAAATAAGCTGACAATGAGTACGACATCGAAATCCCGTTAAGTGCCCATCTAAATCTTCACGTTTCCACATTTTCCACATTCCAAATTTCCACGCGACCGTGCGGTTGTCATATCTGACACATTTTGCACACCTGTCAATCGGTTTACATTTTAAAAAGCATGAAAAATATCTTGAAAATCCTCATTTCATGACAACATTTTCTCATTTTTCAAATATTCTGAGCACTCAGCAATACAGCAAAAATGTTGAAAAAAGTACCAGACATAGAAGAATATTTGACAAATCAAACTCACTACAACTGATGTGTTTGGCCTGTTCATGACAACATGAGCATTGGTTAAAATTAGTCCATCTTCTCCGACGATAAATCCAGAACCATTGGAGAGCGTTGCTGGAACACCCGTGAAGAAATCAGCTCGGCTTAACGGTGACAAATGAAACAAACAATTGAGTCAGCAAAACAGAAACGACAAATTTTAAGGTGCCCACAGGCAAAACTGACTCGCTTTCATCCAAGTTCGAAACTTTCCACAGACATTCTCTTAATGGGACTCTTGCGAACTTTTGCTACAGGTCATCGAAGAGTTGACTCTTGCATAAAAACCTGTAAAAAAGACGATGAGTACACTAAAAAAACACAAAATTCACTCTCGGAATATGGTCGTGCTATGCAGGTATCATAGGAGATCCCTATCTAATTTGAGACTTATCTCTGTGTTTCCGTAGAGAAAATGACAAATGAGACAGGAGAGGTATCTTCCATGATACCTGAGTAGCTTGGCAATTACAATCTTGCCACTACCGCCTTTCTCTTCGTTAACTACTGAATTTTAGACGTTTTGGATGTGTTTTTTGAGATTTTCACTGGCTTTCACATCAACTTCAACAATTCATTTACTTGTAGCAAAAGTTTGCAAGAGCCTCATTGCTGTGAGGCTGGAGGTTCAAGAATCTAATTTTAATTTGTGATGTTTCATTCATTTAGTAGAGCTCTTAAAATAAATCTAGTCTCATATTGAAAATGGGTGGCAACTTTTCTTTTGAGGGTTGCAACAACAAAACAACAGTCAACCAACAAGACTATTCGGGGTTTTTTTTTTTTGGGGGGGGGGGGAGGTTTAGGCTTGTGGTTTGTTGCAGTACTTACTGAACCTACGAAGACTTTTTTTTGGCTGTTGAGCAAAGATATTGAGATTAGTAGCCAATGAGAGCAAAGCATCGGAGGTTCGTCATTGGTAATCAGTCGACATAAGGTCCAGTTGGATGTTGCTCTCAATTTATTCCGTTAAGTCCCCATAAAAAGTTTAGCCACCATGCAATCGGCTAGTGCATTGTCTCTAGTATGTATTACCTTTATGTCATTGCAATGAAGGCTAAAAATTGAAATTGAACACGCTTGCTGCTTGTGAAAAAAAAAACCCATAGAAAGTTTTGAAACATTAGAACACAATTCTTCTGCAGTTTAGTGAATGGGACACTGTTCCCTAACTCAATTAACAAACCCGTGAGGTTAGGTTAGGTCAGGTTAGGCTATGATAGGTCAGAAACAGAGACAAATAGAGACCGTGCACTCCCTATTCTTCCCGTGGTTGCGCGCAGTGTCCACTTTTCGTGAACCACTATTGTCGGGACTCATCGACCTCAGCAATCAACCTTCGCCTAATGTTGGATGGTGAGCTCAACAAAATGCTGCGATTGGTCCGCGGTCCCAGAAACGGAAACAGGTTATGCTTTGCGAATGCCAACCACGCGCTCATCAGTCAACAATAGGCGAATGTTGGCTGTTGTTTCGATGAGTTCCGACGAAAATTGAGCCAGAAAAGTGGACACCAGTCGCAAGTTTTGAGCAGGGTCTCTATTTGTCTCTGGTCAGAAAATACAGCAGCCTGTATACTTAAGGAACTATTATTTCCCACGATTCAGCAATTTTCCTCCAGAAACCATCACTGAGAAGAGTAAGCAATCAAAAAGTGAATAAAGCTTAGAATTGACAACTTTAAATGATGGAAGTGAATAAAGCTTGAAATTGAAAGCTTTAAAAGGAGAATGATTTACTTACTGCATATCTTTGATTTCTATTAGGACAACAGATGATGCAACATCTTCAACTACATCTGCGATGAAATTGAAACTACTTCTAAAATTATTTCCACCGCCGCCGATAATTTTTGCAGCTTCCACTGAAGGCACTAGAGATATTTTTGGTTCATTCTTACTCAAATAATAAACGACACCTAGCCCACCTGAAATGCCCAAAGCTCCAAGAAGAATTTTGTTTTTGAGAGAAGTGAAATTCGATGATCGGTTATGATTCTTGTGACAGCCACACTCATGATTCAACCCTCTTTTGAAAGTAGATGTCCAGATAGTATAAGCGAGAAAATTGTTGCTAGGGCTGGATTTAAAAGTGGAGAGTTTTAGAAAGGATCTAACAACTAGCATAGCCTCTTGTTTTTAATCTTGTACACAAATAAATTAATTTAAATTATAAAATGAAATACGGCAAGACACGTCAAGTATTTTCCCGGTTATTCGCAATTTGCACTCACAATTTCACAATATTTACATGTGTTTCTTGCCCAAAATTCCTTGATGAAGAACGGAACCGCTTTCCGCTTTCGGCGTTAGAGGAATCCGATGGGCAAGAACCAGTTGAATTTTCGATTTTGCGCGCCTCGTAAAAAGGCGCGCGATTTATAGCAAACTATCATTACAGCTTGATTACAGCAAAACCCTGAATGTTTCAGCCTGAAAAACGAGTGATATCGAGCGAATGAAGCCAAGAATAAGTAGGTATTGGCAATTGGCATAAACGTTCAATAGTCAATGTCAAAATGGACAGCTTTTAAAATTATTGTCTTTGATATTGTCTCTTGTTAAAACCTTTCTCTGTATGAGTTTTTTTTTTTTTTTTTTCAACCAAAAACTTATGGATTTTTCAATTCACTAGGTAGTCAAGTATGTGGGAAGATTAAACAAATAATACTTGATTGGAAGGTTTTAGAGTCACAACACTTCGATTTTTTACTACGGTTTTTACATCATATAACATCACATTTGTGACATCACAAGAAATGGCTTTAAGAGGGGTGGGGGAGGGGGGGGGAATTGTTCAATTTTCAATTTCTTTACTTTTTTTAAATTTCAATTAGATTTGTCCAAAAATAAATGCCAAAAGCTTCGTAGTAAAAAAAAAACAATTGCAGTTCATTTGGATACAGGGGCAAATACCCCCCCCCCCTCCACACAACATTCTTTTGATCATTGAAAGCATAATAATATTGAGTGCTGGCAGTCTTTAGGAAAAAATTTTGAGCCCGTTTTCTTATAATGTGACACTGGTGGTGCAATGTGAATGAAGTCAAAATATCCAGTGCAGTATCTGATATCAGGCTTTTTACATTGCGAGACACCAATGTCACACAATGCAGAGTGGAGTGTTTTATTGTTGTCGTTTTCATATTTCTCCTTGAAATAGCAAGATTGTAAGCAATAATTTTGTGTAGGAAATCGTTTTACCAATCCAGTGTGTTCCACATGTGTGACCACTGAAACCGGGCTGCGTTTGGAGCACTCTGTGTTATCCCCCAGTCATTCCAATGCTTTCTCTTCATGTAAAAGGCAGAAGGAAAGAAGCAAATTTTTAGCGGTAAATCTTCATTTGCGGCCGATTTACAAAGGGAGGAAAATCGGACACTTTGCTTCCTGTAAAGATACTCGGTCATCATTGGGAAAACTTGGCAGGCTCAGAGTCGAGCACCCTAATTATTTCAAGTTTTCCAGACGGTCTTATTCCTACTCTCTGTTTTCTTTTTCATTTTTCAACATATAAGGGTGATTTCACGATGACGGGAATTGTACGTCACCAGGCCAGTTAGGGGTTTTAGACCAGGGATTCAGAGTCGGAGCCACAGTCAGAATTGAAATTTGCACTTCTCCCGGAGAAAACAAAGAATAATCTATTTTCAGAACTGAAATTTACAATTCAATAAGTAGTTCAAGATGTTTTAGCACAGACAGAAATTATTTTTTATGATTCTAGTTTGAGCCCTGAGCCAAAGCAGCTCCAGCTTCGGAGCTTCGATTGCAATAATTCAAACTGCAATCATGGAAAGTAATTTCTGTCTGTGCTAAAACTTCTCGAGTTATTTATTGAATTGAAAATTTCAGTTCTGAAAGTATTATTCATTGTTTTCTCCTGGGAGAAGTGCAAATTTAAATTTTGATCGGTGGATCCGAATCCCTGTTTTAGACCATTATGTGAAGATTAAAAAGTTAAATAGCAGAGGTTTTTCATCGAAACTTACTGCCTTAGGAAGGAAAAAAAAATAGAGGGGAAAAAAATTATCATTGCTGTGGAATACATCACACTTTTTCAGGCAGACTTTGTACACTTTGTTGCTGTTTGGCAATAGTTACAAAAGTGTACAAATTCTGCCTGACAAAGTGGGATGTATTACAGTATTGTACGGCAATGATGATTTTGTTCCCTTTTCATTTTTTTTCCTCCCTAAGGCAGTAAGTTTCGATGAAAAACCACTGCTATTTAACTTTTTATTCTTCACATAATGGTCTGAGGCCTCTAACCAGCCTGGTAAAATGCAATTCCCGTTATCGTGAAATCACCCTTACGCAGTTGAAAAGGGCTTGTGAAGGCTTGCAGCATTTTAGACATTAATTTTATGTTTGAAGCATTATTTAATGACTTTTTCATTTGCTCTAACATCCCATTTTCTCCCTCTTCGTTCTTTCTCTTTGGCTAACAAATTAATTTTGTCTCTGACGTTCCTGTATTCATTCCAGAGGCAAAATATAATACTAAGAGACCACGTACTGTCTATCTTGCCCATGTTAAAAGCGGGTGGCAACTTTTATTTTTGGGTCTCAACGAAACAACATCCTCTTGGACCACACATTGACTGATGAGCAAAGATGTTGAAGTCAGTTGCCTGATGAGAGCAAAACACCAGATTTCCATCAGTCAACATATGGTCCATGTTGGATACGTTATTCTGTTGAGTCCCTGAAAGAAAATTAGCCACCACTTGATTGGCTATACTTGGACCCGATTCAATAGACGGGTGACGCTGTGGCGGATCCAGCCCTCGCAAACAAGGGGGGGCAAATTTGGGATTTTTGCCCCTAAATGACCCCCTTTTTTTGTTTTCGCTCTCGCTTTCCCCCTTCCTCTCCCCTCTTTTCCCACTTTTTGAGTCGGTCGGGGGGGGGGGGGGGCGATCGCCCTCTTTGCCCCCCCCCCCCCCCCCCCTGTATCCGCCAATGGGGTGACGCTGGCCAGCAGGGTTCTCCCACCAAGCTGCTTCTCTGTAAATCCTGACCAACCAACCATTGGCGGCGGTGCGACGCCGTATTCTCTTTACTTATTCACTGGTTGGCGGACTATTCAGAGAGACTAAAAAGAGTAAGCACTTTTCTATTGAATAACCAATAAGTTAACACTTTAATTAGTCCTCTTCACTTGGACAAATAATAATTTCTATTTAATTACTTATTATTTATCTGTTTATTTCTTTACATAAGTATCATTAAGTTTTTACTTCTTATTTATATTTATTCATTTATTCATTTATTTATGTTTTTTCAATTTAAATTTTTTTTTTTTCTATTGATAAATAATTTTTCTCAGGTTGACAGACTCGTTTCGCCTGCCACAAAACCTAGTCTTAGAGGGTGAAACAGTTCATCAACCTTTGTTTTTTCACATTCTTTTCTACCATTTTTTGTAAAAAAAAAAAAAAAAAAATCTTTGTACATCTTTAGCACAGAATAATACAATCAGAACGGAAACTCCCATAAAAGCCAATGGAAGCAAGTTTGGAATTTAACGGCACTAATAGGCAACGCTGTGGTCCTATATCCCAACATGGCGGACGAGTGTGATTTGCGTTGAAACTCATTTATTTCTGTAAATTCTGGAAAGAAATCTTAAGTTTCCGGCCTCACTTTCATTCTCATGGCATTTCAGAATGAAAATTTTGCGAATCACATCCTACATTTTTTGTTTGCGCGCGAATCCAGATGTAAACATCCTATATCCCAACATGGCGCACGCGAAATGAATTTGCTTCAAAATCCGACAGAGTTTCCGTTCTGATTGTATTATTCTGTGTCTTTAGTATTGCTTTTTTTTTAACAATATGTTCTGCTTAGATGATGAATAAACTAAATTTCAAATTAAAAAAAAACAAATTCACGATCAGGAGCTGAGTACCAGCGTGAAATGGATTGAGTGAATGAAAGGGTCAGAGGTCGACGCTACCCTGTAGATAGCTTAGTAACGAGAGGTGGAAAGGGATGAAACCCAGCTCAGGTGATCCAGGGGAAACAGGGTGTTGTCCGACGATTGAATTGTGTTCTGGTATAGTGAAAGGTTTCTAATATATATTGCCTCTGATGCCGATGCGAATCCTATCTAGCATCAAACTAACGGATGCCCTGAGTCTACCCCTCAGTAGCTTTGCAAAATTTCTTGGAATTACTATTGACATCATACTTAAGTGGATACATCATATCGACTGTTTAAATACTAAAATTCAGAGGCAAGTATGGGCACTTTGTAACTTAGTAAAAATAGTGTCTCTAGACACGGCCCTATTATACTTTCATGCCAATATCATGTCCCACTACAGATACGGCAGGTAACCAGGTCAATAGTCCTGACTCTGAGGAATCTGATGCATGTTTCAGATTTTGTCTATCTATGCTACTTTTGCTCAAAGAGATGTGAGAAGATTGAGTAACTTTTTAGAGATGCGCTGCAAAAAAAGTTTTCGCGAGGGTTTGGAAAACTCTTCATACAGGCGGGAAAATGACCAAAAGAAAATTTGAGCTCATGTAAAAAAATTAGAGAGCAGGTGGAATCCGACCCTGGCTTTGAAATATTTTTAGCTCTTTTAGTTCAAAAGTTATGACGATTTTAAATTTTGTCATTTTTTCGCATTTTCGAGCGGAATGATCCAGCGTGCCAGGTGCGCCGGTTTTTTTGCAGGGCAGTGTACATAGTCATCGTTTTGTGCGACGAGTTAAGTAATAGCTCTTCCTTCCAAAATCAATTAGCTCTTTACTAATATCGTCCAAAAATGAACGCCTGTGCTCTTAAATGGCGGAGCAACGCAGATGTCATGGGAGATTCCTGTCTAATTTGTCATTGTCTGCAAAAGTTAGTGAGAGCCCCATTGAACCCATTATTTTCCACAAACAACCCTCATAAAAAGAGGAAGAATAAAACAGAAAGAGATGAAATAAAAGAAAATGCTTTAAAACAGGAAAGAAGTAGAACTATAATTTGAGTTGCTTTTATACATCATTGATAAAAATAAATAAAATTTATGAATAAATAAATTTAAAATTGTCTACATTACAAAACTGGTTATAAATGTACAAATAAAAGTTGTTATAATTTAAATTTATACATGTAACTTTATAGATATACTTTTAAGTCAACTCTTTTATTTATTCAAGTATTTTTAAATTTTTTTTTATTTATTTTTGTCTCCAATTAATTTACCTTCTCCATCGACACAGTCATAGAAGGAAAAATGATTGATAATGATTGATTGGGTAAGCATCAAAAAGAATCTTACTTCATTAAAAACAGCGGTAAGGTGTAAATGAGCGATCGCTCAAATTCATCTTTCATTGAGATACATGTGATACTCGATGGTGCCAAATGTACAGCTTCAGGATGTTCATATTCCGTTTAAATCAATGCAAAACATTTGGGGTTTAACCAGTAACCTCAAAATACTGGTGACACTGACAATTGGTGTTGCTAGATTTACGACCTCAGGCCATATATTTCGAAATGGGACTCGGAACGAACTTTTGCTCCACGCGATTGAATAATTAATGCTTGCGTAAAAACCAGCAAAAAATACAATGAGTTAACTTGAAATTCACTTAGACTCACAAAATGACTTTTAATATTCGGGCATAATGGCAGAGCAACGCAAGTATCATGAAAGATACCTACCTAATTTGAGACTTTCTTCGGTGTGTTTACAGAGAGAGAGACAAACTAGACAGATATCTCCTGTGACACCTGCTTAGTTCTGCCATCTTTGCTCTTAAATTGCAGAGCTACGCAGGTGTCAAGGGGGATTCCTATTTAATTTGTCTTTCTCTCTATAGAAACACCCAATAGAGAGTCTCAAATAAGATAGGAATCTCCTGTGACACCTGTGTGGCCATTACGCCTTAAACTTCAAAGTCATTTCGTGAGTCTACGAGTGATTTTCGTAATTTTTTCGTGTGCTCATTGTAATTTCCGCTGGATTTAACTAAAGAATTGACTATTTAATCACTTATAGCGAAAGTTACTAAGAGCCCCAATAGAATTACAGCCTTTAAAATGCTGCTCGAGATTTCCTGACCAAAATTTGTGTCTCCAATCGGCTCGGTTTTATACAAAGAAACTTTGAGCATTCAGTAGCACACACTCTCATTTCTATCTGCAAAGTTTGACATTTTTTAGTTTCTCCACACTTACATTACAATTTTTAAACCTGGGTACTTTTATTGCACAGAAAAAATTCCGAGACCAACTACGTATTTCAAAAAAGGGGATTAATGAAACAACCCTGATTTCTATTTCCTTTTGTAAGTCTATAATCTTTTTTTTAAGGTTACCATAAAGTCCATAGTGTTGATGTTATAAAAGTTAATTTATGTGATGTTGCATTGTTTAATTACAGTGCGTCCCTTATTAACAGATGAAAAAAAGTCATATTCTTCTCTAGTCTTAACCAAGATGAACATTAAATTATAACTAACATTTAATTACAATTTCTTAGATCAACAATGGGTTCTTCTTTCGTAGAAATCTCACTTTAAAGTTGACATTTCTTTTTAATCAACTTCAGTATTGTTTGTAAAATGAGCTTTAATTACAAGCTGATTGTGAAACTGATGCAAAAAATGAAAGATAGCAAAGGTTGTAAGAACTTGCATCATCTTAGGATTAATCTGCATTCAATGAATTTTAGACGTCAATTGCATCACAAAAAATTGAAAACTTGCTTCGCAAGTTGCAACAGAAGGTAACTTTCTTCGGTTGAGATTTTTGATAGGTCATTAACGACTTCCTAACAATTGTAAGAGAACTTACGGTAACTTGAATCCCAAAAGAGGAATAAAAGTGAATTTCAGACACTGATTACACGGGAGCTTCTATATTATAGCTTTGCTGCAGGTAGGTGAAATATAGAAAATAATTTTTGCTTTCAGAAAATTCTTGATATCAGTTCTCGAACGAAAAAAATTGATTTTTTCACAAAAAATCGAAAACTTGTTTGGTGATTTGCAAAAGAAAGTAACTTTCTTCGGTTGAGATTTTTGATAGATCATTAACAACTTCCTAACAATTGTAAGAGAACTTACGGTAACTTTAACCCCCAAAAAGGAATAAAAGTAAATTTCAAGAACTGGTTACACAGAAACTGCTATATCATAGATCTGCTGCAGGTAGCTGGCATATTGAAAATAATCTTTGAACTCAATTTATTGTTACTATTGGCTTAGAAGGTAAGTTAAATTCTTCGCATCAGTTAAACATTTTCTGATCAAAAAAATGTTGAGGCTTGAAGTCTGAAAATTTAGAATGAGTAATCGTGTGATCGGAACTTAATTTTTGGAAAAGCAAAAGATTTGATATAATTATAATTCTCTAAAACTACAAAATGGAGTACAATGAAGAACTCATAATTATTTTATATTGTATAATACTGAATAATTGATGACATTTCACAAAAACACTTGGATATAATCGAAACTCACGATAATTATTTTCTTTCAACTCTGCACAAAATCTAAAAATATATTTTCAAGTTCTTGGAGTAAAATTATAGAGGTTCAGTGTTATTCAGCAAATAGATCATTGAGAAACGGAGCTTTAAGACTTATTGCGATACGGAATAAGGTCAAAATCGGCTTCAGTCTTAGGCTATTTTAACTTAAATAATAATTGATGAAATTCTATTCCAGTTAATAATAATATCCATTAGAAAGATTTTCAGTCTTCTTTCTGTAATAATACTTTTAAAATTGTAGGGGGGGGGGGATGGCTGGGATTGAGTGACGTACTTTAAGTTAAAAAAACGAGTGACTTTTGTTTCTATGTTCATTTTCAAAAGACATGATCTTTGGACTGTTCCAATATCTGAAGAAGTTGATTCAGGCAATTTTTATTTTGTGTAGAAGCAGATAGATCATCTGGAACGCTTGGAACACTACATTTTTTAACGAACGGGAGGTTGGAATTGAGTGACCTACTTGGAGTTAAAACAAACGAGTGACTTCTGCCTCTATTTTCATTTTCAAAAGACATGTTCTTTGAACTGTTCCAATATCTGAATAAAGAAGTGGTTTCGGACCTTTTTTTTTTTTTTTTTGTAGAAGCAGATAATCATATGGAATGCTTGGAACACTACATTTCATAGCAATCGCGCGAATCACGGGTTTTTTGGTGTTTTGAGGTCAATTAATTGTAACACTTTGTTGTAGCATACGTTACAAACGTTCCATAAGGTCCGTTAGTTCTGATGCAAAAAAAAAAAAAAAAAAAAATTGCCTCTTGTCCACCACATAAACAACGTACATAGGAAATCAAGGGCTTAGGTTGCATGATACAAAAAAAAATTTTGATGCATTTTTCACGGAAGAGAATTATGTTCAAAACAAAAAAAGGGTGAGAAATGACATTTAAAGTGTTTAAGGTTTAAACGGACATAAAATAGACAACAATAAATATATTAGTTGACCAGACTAACTTTACAATGAAGATTCAACAAGATTCTTGATACGATAAGAATTAACACAGCCTCGGCAGCTGAGACACTCCAGAAAATGTTTCAAAGATATAAAAGCAACGTATCGAAAAAAGTTGCAAAGAAGTCGAATATTGTTTACGTATTAAAAAAATATTTTATGGATGCTTAAAAATCTGAAAAAAATAACGCTCAAGGCGTCAAAAAGTTTCAAGAAAAAATGCTGCATCAAAATATTTTTTAAATGCACATAGAAAAAAAACTCGGCTCCTAAAAATATTTTTGAAACATTTTTCAATCGTTGAGATGGGCTGCTTGTACGATGCAAAACTGTTCCGAAGAAGACGAGAGTCATAACACATTAATCAACAAATATTAAAAATATAAGTTCAAAATAGATATTTCCATAATTTTTTTTTTTATATATATATATATACCTTTCTTTAAAATTAATTCTAAAAGAGAAAAATTATCACAAACGAAAACTTAAACAATAAATAACTAGAAACAAAAAAAAAAAAAAGATTACGATTAAGAATACTATTTCGAGACATTTCTTAAAGCAAAAGAAGCAGAGACAATGTTCATGTTGGGATCTGAAGATAGGGCAACACTTCCATTTTGTGTGTAACCTGGGTCATTTCCGGAAGCTTTTCCGAACTCATCGGTCGCGGATGTCGGTTAAAGTTGTTGTTGTTGTATGATACGGGGGTTGTTGTAACACGTTTCGCAAACTCTGACTGGTTCGTAAAGCTGCTCGTTCGGTAAAGCTACAACGTTTTCTGAACAGTCAGCGCAGAATATTTTGCCGCAACTCCTGTGAGAGAGAAAAAATGCTCAATTACTGACGAAACAGGAATTTATATTCAAGAGAAAAACTTCATTTAAATGATCGTAAATAGAGTGTCACTTGAAAGATGAATTCATGGCACACATTATCAAAAAATAGTTTTAGAAGCAACACATCGAGTAGAATGCTATCCGAGAACCTCTTGTTCCAAACAAACTCTGATTCAATGTAATTTCCCCTTGAACCTAATTTTGAACAGAAATTTTGCCTATTAAATTTATTTATCTATCTATTTATTTATTCATTTCAAATAAACAGACAGAGCCCAATAAAAAATTACGAGGAAAATGTCACAAGGAAAGACAGCAACAGAATAAATCAAGGAATTAATGCAGCTTTTCTATGAAAAAAACCGTCCTACGTACTCGAAAATATTGGTTTCCTCACTGAAACTGCTGAAATCAACCAGATATTACAGATTAAACAATACAATTGGAAGAATCGCCTAAGTGTAATTGCTGTTGTTGTGGAATAGGAGGGAATTTGGGCAATTCTAACCTCCATATGCAACACTTTTGCATCTGCAATAACTAGATGATTTCACCAGTTTTGGTCGTAGAACGAGGAAGCATTTTCTAGGATGTAAAATTCATAAACGCAAAAAGGTTGCATTCAATTTTTGGTTTAATAGCCAAAATTTCCGTTCAAAAATGGGCTTAAGGGGAAATTACATAGAACCAGAGATTGTTTGGAGCCAGAGGTCCCAAAATAGCAGTCAATACAACATATCGCTGCACTAAAAGAGTCTTTGGGTTTGATAACATACAGAGTGACATGGAAATTGTCCTTTGAAAAGTAGAAATACAAATTAAAGTATGGACAAACTTTGATCACGCCCACATTTAAGGATCCATTTTGATCAGACATGCTTGATTTTGATAGACAGTAAAAGTTCATTGTGTCAAACCGGAAAAAAGTTCGACAAAACAAGGATTTCGACAAACGTCAAAAACGCTGCAAGTCGAATCAACGGCAAAATCGCGCAAAAATCTTCAAATCAAATCAAATTTTATTTAGATGAAAAAAAAAATGAGGTAGGTAAAAACTAAACAAAATTCAACCCAAACTGGGGCAAGTATCAATAATCCTTAACAACTATTTAAGTCCTTAAAATTCTGAATTGCTCTTTTTACTTCTTTATTTTTCCTTCTGTTTTGTTTCTCTTTCTGCATACTGTGATCAGCTTCCCTTTCGTGTGGGTCTTGATTCTTTGAGTTCCATCTCCATAAAAATCCATCAATAAGGTTTAAAAGATGTAATGGAATAGATTAAGGATAAGGAAGCGCCCAATTCAACAAAACGGTTTGAAAGAAAACCAATCGATTTAATGACGCTTACCGGCAATGGTGTTTTCTACGTCCAAGCCAGAACTGCGAGTCACAGCCCATACACCTAGTAACTGCGTGATCAGGTACCCATAACACAGGTTGAGCTTCTCTCTCCTCCACCGCTTCCCAAGAGACGTCGGTACTACAAACGGAGCCCTGTTAAAAAAGAAGAAAGGCGAGGAATAAAAGTATAACCTTTGGCAAAATTGAAAACTACAGAGGCAAGCAAACTTGCCTGAGTTAGATTTTCTTTTTATTTATTTTATTTTATTTTATTTTTTACAATCGTACAAAACAGCCAGTTAGGCAAATATATTTGTATTTGAATTTTGGTACATGGATTATTACAATCGTTATAGTACAAGTCAGAAATCATTCAAAAATTCACTAACATTGTAGTAAGCTTTACTAAACATAAGTGCTTTTGCTCTTCTAGAAAAAGTAAGCTTACGTTCTATTTTCTTGATGGAGTTGGGCAATTTATTAACCCATTGCCATGCCATTTTTTTTCAAAAATTACCGTAAAAACTTCATAACCTGTAAAATAATTCATAGGTTGGTAGCGTCAGTTGCCAAGGACATTCTCATCCAATACACGTGGCGCTACCTATCGGGAATTAGCGGAAACACAGTAGAACAGCACAGCGACTGCGCCGACGAGCCCGCTCGTCAACGCTGCCGTTGCCCGGGGCATGCTTGACGAAACGTTTCGTCAAGGCATGGCAATGGGTTAAACAGTTTGAATTCACAGGTTGCCCTACTAGAAGTATCACTGGTTACAGAAGTCAGCTGAATATCATTTCCATTTCTAATAGCGTATGAGTGTGCATTTTTGATATAGAAGCGTTCTTTGCTATTAATTCAAAGCTCAAATTCATTTTTATTCACTTCCATCATGCAATATGAGAAAAAACACTGGAAAAATTGCAAAGGTTATCAATCAGAGTCAGCTAACACTTCTGCAGCTCTTTTTTATAGTTTTTATTGACAAAAAGTTGAAATGGAAAAAGTTTCTTCGCATACCTCATCATCAGGTTTTTCAGCACTGTTATTGTTGTTAACTTGCGTGCACTGGTGGCACATTTGTTGAAGTAACGCCACCCTCGTTGAGTGTAATTCCCGTTCCAGAGCTAGTTTGTTCGCCTAAAACAAAGATGAGAAAGCACTGATGAGAAAAAAAATCGTAGAAAAAACTTGGTTATAGTTTAATACTTGATATTTTTAAGATAATGTGGGAATTCAGTGATGGCTCACACGTAAGTTTATTTATCCAACGGGAATCAAATGGGAAAACTGAAAACACAGTTTAGAGGATTAGTGCTTGTAAAACATAAAAGGGTCAGTTGTTAGTTAAGCATTGGGAAAGAGGAAAATCAACAGATTGCATCATGACTCTTTGTGTTCCTTGCATTAATTGTGAAGGGGTAAATAAATACAGATATAACACGTAAATAAATAAACAAATAAACAAAGCATGACAGGTAAACAGATAAAGAGTGAGCAATCACCTAAGAAATGAAGATGAAAAGAAGAGAACAGAACTCTAGCCGTTTTGGGAGGAATAAACAGAGATTCTGATTCCAACCCAAGGAAAATTATTAATCTTTGGGGATTTAATGGGTCCGTTGAACATATCACAAGGAGAATTTAACCCTTTTCACTCCACCATTTTTTGAGCTGAACCTTCCTGTACTCCACTAGAACTCCATGAACTAGAGCTTCACTGGTATGTTCAAAAGAAGCCCGTCAGAGCGCAGCACTTCTCAGACACCTATTTTGTCCCGTTGATAGCGTCAATTTCGAGCTACAAAATTTTGTCTACCACAGCTTGACAATGGAGCGGAACCCGTGAATCGATTTTGTAGACTACAGCTCGAAAGAGGAGTGGAAAGGGTTAAGGCCGGATTCAGGAAGGAAATTTTAAGAGAACGACGGTAATGCCAATGAAACTTTTCTATGTTGCACGAAGAATGTTGGTAAATAAATCCGAATCCTGATGGATTCAAATTCGGAATTACAATTTTTTTATGGATTCGAAACTTTCGAATTTCACAGTTTTTAATTTCACGCATTAGAGCGGCTTTTCTGACGATTACCACAGTTTGAAAACAAAAAATAAAATAGACTTGAAAAAAAAAAACATAATTTCTTTCTCTTACAACCCTAAATAGATGGGTCAGGGTCAGCCAAATGGGGGTCCAGGGGGTCTGGACCCTCGAACCTCCCTTGACTTAGAATGTTTTCACCCTAACATAATAGTCATTTCTTGCATTTTCAGAGAAATTTGACAAATTATGAACTTCAGACCCCCTCCCCTCAAAAAATGTCAAGCTACACCACTGCTCAGGGTGGAATTGCAGTTCTCAGATATTTAAAGGCCAAGATTTGAGGAAGGTAGCAGTCATCTCTGCTGACTGAACAAGGTAAGGTAGAATCCACTTATTTTGAGTATCCGGTTCTAACAAGAAGTTGTATCTGCTTCCGAAATGCATCAAAACACATCGGTGAGTAGTTGGTTAACCAAGAATTTGGACCTATTGCCAACCAACCACTCACCAATTTGTTATGATGCATTTTGGAAGCAGGTACCGCTACTTGTCAGAACCCGATACTCAAAATACGCGATTTCTAGTTCAGCATTGCTGCAGTAAGCAAATCTAACTGAGTCGCAAGGTCTCGACTCATAACACACAGAGTATAGCAATGGAGTTCTTACTAACTTTTGTTACAAGCGATTGAATAGTTGATGATTGGGTCAAATCCAGCGAAAATTACAACGAGCACTTTAATAAATAACGAAATTTACTCTCAGACTCACAACATGACAAGAGTTTCAGGCGTGATGGCAGAGCTACGCAGGTACTATGGCTTTCAAAAGAAAGTATCCCAGTACAAATTTTCATTATCTCATTTCTCGACCCATTTGAGAAATTTTACGGATTTCAGGTATTTCAGAGTCTGACAGTGTATTGCCACTTGGACTTTTTGCCTCAAAAAATTTAAAACGATGAAAAATAAAAGAAAAATTCATCATGAACTCTTTCGATGAGAGGATTTTTTTTTTAAAGTCATGGTACAATGGGGAGATTCCTATCTAATTAGAGACATTCCTCTGTGTATTTTAACAGAGACAGTGAGAAATTAGACAGAATTCGCACATGACTTTCGTGTAGCTTCGCCATTCAAGAGCAAAGATGGCTTAGCCATGCAACTATCATTGGACTTCGTCTAACACAGAGGAAAGCATCAAACTGGATAGGAATCTCTCACGGTAACCTGCATAGCTCTGCAATAATGCCTTAAACTTTAAAAACATTTTGAGAGTCTGTGAGTGAATTTTGTGATTTTTTAACCCGTTGACGCATCGCGTCTCCTTTAGAGGGCATCAACTTTTAGGGTATAAATAACAACAATTATGAAGTCAACAATGACTGCGTTGCTGCATTTCGTACTCTTTAAGGGACATCCTTTAACTCACTATATAATGGTCCGATTTTGACATTTTTGTTTTTTTAAATCTTTCAAAAATTCCAACCAAGAAGAATCTGAGATCAGATATTTTTATCTCTAATCCCCACAAATTGTGCATCAACGGGTTAAGTAACCTCATCATAGTTTTTGCTGGTTTACAGCAAACAGGAAATTAACAGGAAATAACCATTCAAACGCAAATAGCAGAAGTTAGAAAGAGCCATTAAACCATGAACCAGTGCAAGGTTTTTTTGGTCGCTGCGTCCTTTCTGCTGTATGTTTTTTTTTCAGACAAGGTAAGATGATTAACGTACGCTGATTTCATGCATAATCTGCTCTACTCTTGATTGAACGTCATCTCTAAGAGGTGCGAGTCCATCGATAGAGTCCAACACACGGCCTGTCAACAGAAACAATGAACAAATATTTTTCCATCTTTCCACAAAAAAAGAAAAATCAACAACAAAAACACTTCCATTCAACATTGAATTTATTTATACTCAGTTGTAGCTCTTACAATTCAAAAACTTTCTGCAGTTATCCCCGTTCATCATTCGACACGATTACAGGAACATTCGTCCAATGATTTTCATCCATATTACGATCAGTCAAAAATACCGTCCAATAATTAACTTCCAGCGCAGTTTTGATCAAATTGTTGGGCCTAATTACATACTTGTCCGAAGAAATGTTTGGCCACTCTCAACGAGTGGTCCAAAGTTTTTAACGGCCACTTTAAGTCCAAAGACAGAAACGGAAACATATTTCACAACTAATAAAGTGAGAAACTATAGAGAGGCGGTGGCAACATTGTCTTTTTCCCATTGAAAATGGCAACACTGTTTTTTTCCTATTGAAAATAATATAAGTAAAAAATGAAAATGGGAACCAGGCCAACATTAAATAAAAACTTCCGAGACGCTTCCGTACCACTTTCAATCGGAAAAAAATAAATAAAAATAGTACTCAAACAAGGAGCACGCTCCACTCAAGTTGGAAGAGTCCTGAGAATTATTTTTATTTAATATTTTTTTCCGATCGGAAATGGTACTGTGAGCGCACCGCAACGTCTCAGAGGTTTTTATTTGTTGTTGGCCTACTTCCCATTTTAATGTTATACTTGTATTGTGTTCATGGCCATTTAGTATGTAATTTTTTTAATACTGAAAATAACCACAGTTACTGTTCGGACCATGTGCTCAGCTCAGCTTTATTTGGAAGTTTTGCAGCCAAGTTTCATCAATAAAATTAATTATTTAAAACAAGTTTTTCAAAAATTTATTGAAAAACTATTGAAAGTTGGTTAAACATACATAACCACTAGCAATATAGACCATCAAAACTGATAAGACTAATGGTCCTCTTGTCAATTGAACTAAAATGCACAGTGAACATTTAATAACATTTTGATCAAAATGATAGAATGGACAGAATTATTAAATGGTCATATTATATAATTGGGCAAACAAAAGTTGGACGAATATTCCTAAAACCGAAATGCTGATTGGTTGATTCTTGCTCTCACTGAGAAACATTTTTAGTCTCTCTTCTTCGCCAGTTGAAACCTAAACATTGCAACCCAGGCGAATGCAAGGGCTTGCGCCATATTGGAAAACGGACTTTAGATGTATTGTTAGTCATAAAACCATTCCGGAAACCAGCCCTGGAATTCTGAGATTTGTTTGAACCTAAACACTGAATGCTTTCTCAAGGTGTCTTTTTTTTAGGAAATGAGAGTATAAACTGCACAATTTCAGCATTGAATTCAAAAATTTGTTTTCAAGAAAAATTTCAGTCATGAAATTCCAGAGCTGTTGTAGATGGCTCTCCTTACATGAAAATCAATTTCTCCCATACAAAACAAAATATATTTTCGACGATTTGTAAAACAAAAAACTTGCATGCATACATAAAAACAGATAATGTTAATTCTTCAGAAAGCTGGTTGATCCAGCCAAAGGTAGCACCCTAGAATTCATCTCTTTATTGTCCCGATGCAGAAAAGATTATGTATAGCAGCACTTTTCAATATACATACATACATATACTGCATCACAGGATAATGTAATCTTTTTTGCACGGATGCAGTAAATGGTTGAATTCTAGAACGCTACCAAAAAGATGAGACAAAAAACCGACGAGCTATAGCGATAGAGAGGATTTGTGGGACGTGATGTTGTGGCAGCACGGAGGCACCAACGATGGCGTTTTTCACAAAGGCCCGCTTTGTTTGCCTTTAAATTTTTAAAAAAAGATTGAGACAAGTATATTTGAAATTGGTTATAAACGAAAGCGCAAGTGTCTTAGAGTGGCTAAGAAATTAATAGAACTGTTTCTTCTCAAAGGATTTGCATGATAAAGAAACTGACACATAACAGAAGCAAGCCAAATTTTCTCACCTGGATAGTTGTATTATAATTCTGTGTCCAGGTAGCCACTCTAAAACACTTGCACTTTCATTTAAAACCAATTCCCACTGGATTAATTACAACTTTTGATTTAAGGTTAAAAAAAGTGAGGCAAATAAACCAGATTCAGATTGTCCATGCTGTCACACTTTGAAATAGGACTTATTTATTTAATTATTTATTTATTTATTTATTTATTACTTATAACATGTATCAGCCTCTCTATCGCTATAGCTTGTTGCAAATAACTGAACCAAAGAGAGATTCAGATTTCTCCTGATAATCGAACCAACTTCCAGGGGCGTGCCTTGGATTCCAGAGAGGGGGGGCAAGAATGCTATCTTGCCGCCCTCTGCAAACAATATTACAAATTTGATTACTTTTTTTTTTTTTTTTTTTTTTTTTTCACCCTGATTTTGCCGCCCTCGGAGAATGCCGCCAGGGGCAAGGGGCAAGGTTACCCACAAGCCCCCCCCCCCCCCCCGCATGGCACGCCCCTGCCAACTGAAGTAGAACTGCTGATGAAAATAAATTGGGGAAAAAAACGTTTTCTATCAACACTAGACTAGGGCATGTGTAAAAGTTTGAACTTTGGTGATTCTTAGTTAGCAAATGAAAGTATTCGATGAGCTGAAAATAACAATGCCTTTGATTTTTTCTAAGTTTAACAATGTTTTTCACTAACTTTTGCTGTAAGCAATTCAACAGGTAGTTCTCGAGCAAACTCCTGTGAAAATCATAATTAGCACATTAAAAAATTACAAAATTCACTCGCGGACTCCTAAAATGACTTTAAAGTTTAAGGCGTAATAGCAGAGGTACGCAGGTATCAAAGAAGATTCCTATCTAATTTTTCACTCTCTCTAAGAAAACACACAGAGGAAAGTGCTTCAATTAGATAGGAATCCCCCATGGTACCTGCGTAGCTATGCAGGTATCATAGTAGATTCCTATCTAGTTTTTCACTCTCTCTAAAGAAACATACAGAAGAAAGTGCTTCAATAAGCAATGATGCGTTTTTTTATTCTCCGGAGCGCGCACCGGTGCAGCTCCAGTGCTCCGGAGTGTTTTTTTATTCCGGGGCTCCAGCACCGGTGCGCACCGAAGTGTTGTTTTATTAGCGGTGCGATGCGCCCGGAGCTGCTCCGGTGCAAGCTCCAGTGTATCGGAGTTGAAGACCGATGCACCGGAGCTGGAGCTCCGGAGCTTCAACACAAGACCGGTGCTGCACCAGACAGCTTCGGGGCAGCTCCGAAAACTCCGGGTTATTGCACCGGTGCGATTCCGGAGGATAAAAAAACGCATCAATAGGAATCCCCCATGGTACCTGCGTAGCTCTGCCATTATGCCTAAACTTTAAAGTCGTTTTATGAGTCTATGAGTGAATTTTAGAATTTTATTTAAAGAGCTCATTCTAATTTTTGCTGGATTTTACGCAATTATTAACAATTTAATTACAGTGAAACTTCGTTGTTTGGAACCTTGATCCTGCCCCCGAGAAAAATCCCACTTAGCGAAAGTTCCACTTATTAAACTGCGGTCAGAATGTGACAAGTTTCACAGTGCTAAAAAAAAATTCCACTTAGTGAGATTTTCCACTTAGAGGACGTTCCACACAATGAACTCTCGCTGTACTTGCAGCAAAAGTTACCAAGAGCCTCATTTTGAAGATGCTATTTTAGCGCAAAATATAATAGTCTAGATGAGAATTCCGCAGAAAGACACCGCAACGCACACAATTTTTTGCAACTTCACAAAAGTGTGTCACCAAAACAGAGGCACTTGGAAAAAAACTAAAGACACCTCTTCTTCTTCAGCTCAGTGAGTATTTTCATTTCCTTAATAAAAAACAAAAGTTCATGCATGTACATGCCCTATTCGTAAAAATTAGAATCTTTAGATCATAATTTGAGTGAAATTTCCTTTCATGCTTGTTACTATGTCCCGTAAGCTTTCATGGTTATTGACAACAAAAAATTAAAAAGTTTTTATGTCTTTATATGGCACGCTCTGAATGACTTTCAGACACAGGAACTCATCTTTAAGAAAGGACGGGGCACATTCCTTATGGGAAATGGCCCCTTGCCAAAAGTTGATTTTTTTACATGGATCGACGCTGCTCGTCGAGCTGATCAAAAGTTCTCACGGCACCAAAAAAAGTTACCGTGCCGTTTTCGCACAATTTAAGCTCAAAGTTGAAAAATAACAATAGGAATCGGCATCAGTACAGAGTGCATTTCTCGGAAAAAGACGAGTGATCGGCGCTTCTATCTCTCGTAAAACAATACCATTGTTCACAGTCGGACCGACCGCACGCACGTATAGTGTCCGTTCCTCTCCCTTATACCCTTTCACACATTTTCGTATGATGAGCTATGATGAGGCTCTTGGGTGGAGGGGATTGCGGTCAGTGAGTGAAAGAAAATGTGTGAAAGGGTATAAGGGAGAGGAACGGACACTATACGTGCGTGCGGTCGGTCCGACTGTGAACAATGGTATTGTTTTACGAGAGATAGAAGCGCCGATCACTCGTCTTTTTCCGAGAAATGCACTCTGTACTGATGCCGATTCCTATTGTTATTTTTCAACTTTGAGCTTAAATTGCGCGAAAACGGCACGGTAACTTTTTTTGGTGCCGTGAGAACTTTTGATCAGCTCGACGAGCGGCGTCGATCCATGTAAAAAAATCAACTTTTGGCAAGGGGCCATTTCCCATAAGGAATGTGCCCCGTCCTTTGAAAGTGAGATATAAGTACATACACAGCTGAGAAGTGAGCACATTTTGGCTCAAAAAACAAGAAAAAAAGAGGAGCATTAAGAATTACAGATAGTTAATTACTTGATCTTCTTGCAACATGGTCTTCTAAAAAGTATTTTTATACCAACTGCCATGGCAGAAATGAAAATGTATCTGTTCAAACCTTTTTCTCAACACCTACAAAGAACTTTTTTCTTTAAAAATTGAGAATGGGTCTGTTGTAAACTTTTGCCACAGCGTTACACCCCCCCCCCCCACCATTTAATTTTACAACAACTGTCTATGTGACATTAATTTGTCCTCATATATAAGACACGATACGATGAAGCTGACCTTATCTTCATAAACCAAAATTTCAGGAGAGCAAAATAAAGAAGCTGGAGTCAAAATTGTGGACTTTAATGTTTTAATGCCAAACGCTCTCTAATAGCCTTGAGAGTAGAGCTTCACAAAGTTTTAGTTCATACTTTAGGTGATAAAGGCTGTAAAAGTGCATGTGAATCCCCACAGTTTACCGTAGACAGTTCACTTACCAAAAATGTTAACTCCGCTTATCTCAGAATTGTATTGTTTCTATTTAAAATTTCATAACGCCGTAATTTTTTTAAATTTTTCCTTGCTTTCGGTCTTGAACTGCCTATCATAACCTCTCCTATGTAATGTTACCAAAAACTCAATTTTCGTCCAGGTGAGGATAAGGTCGGCTATGTTAGACTTAGATTAACTACCCCTTTTTTAGTTTTATTATTAGGTGACAGAAAAATATGATGTGTTTCATTAGTTACAGTATACGAATGAATGAGAATAAATAGATGCACAGGAGAAAATTCTTACCGCTTGGTGGCGTTACTGGACTTGATATACTTGAAATTTTCCTACTGTTGTTACTAGAGCAAGCTCTGAAAAATACAAAAATAAGGATTAATAGATTTAGAAAAGAAAGAAAAAGCTTTCATCGTAAAAATCTATTAAGAAACATCATGAGAGAACAGGGATTAATTAGAATGAAGAAAGGAGACAGAAAGATGTGTGCTTTCACAAAAAGCAAGATAAAAGAAAAGTTGAAGAAATAGGGTAAAGTTTGTTTCAGAAATGTAGGAGGACCCTGATAAACTTGTGAATCTTTCAAACATCATTCCTTCTGAAACATCATAAAAATGAATGGATATTAATTTCTTTTCATTGAAGAACATTTAAAAATCAGAGTCATAGTCCGAAGGAAGCTTTGTTTTGATTTGAAGGAATGAAAATTGAAAATACGTCAAAGATTATCGGTGAGCTCTGTATATATACACTTCTGAAACGACCTCTGATTATTGATGAGTTATGGACTGGAAATAAGAACGAAACACACACACACACACAGTTTGTTTTTCTTTCAATGAACTAATTTAACTCATCGAATTTTGTTCGATGGCCTCGTGAAAAATAATCTTTTTCCCCCTATAATATACCCTATATTCTCCACAGTGAAAATTTTAAGTACTGTTTATAAAATAATTTTAAAATTTTTCAAAATTAATAAAATCAGTTTATATATAAAAAAAAAAAAAAATATATAGCTCCTAACCTTTTTCAAGATCCCTTTAACTACCCTCTTTCTGTTTGTTTTCCTTTAATCTATATCTCTCTGTTTCCCATGGAATGTTGCCCATGACTCAGTAATGTGGTCTAGGAAGTCTTTTTGGAGAGTCTCAAAGCGTGAAACTGTGTTGGTAGTTACTATAGAACCCTCATTAACTATCCTCAATTTCATTTATCTTGTATATTTATCTTACTTTTATCCATTAATCTAAATTAATCCTTTCTTTTGTCTATAGGTGGCTGTAGGTTCAAAGTTACATACAGAACATAAGCCAAATACCGTCAAAAAAAAAAAAATAAATAAAAAAAAATTATACAGCTCCTAACCATTTTCAAGATCCCTTTAATTACCCTCTTTCTGTTCGTTTTCCTTTAATCTACATCCCAATGTTTCCCATGGAATGTTGTCCATGACTCAGTTTTTTAGTCTAGGAAGTCGCTTTGGAGAGTCTCAAATCGTGAAACGGTGTTCGTAGTTACTATAAAACCATCATTAACTATCCTCAATTTCATTTATCTTGTATGTTTATCTTACTTTTATCCAGTAATCTAAATTAATCCTTTTTTTTTGTCTATAGGTGGATGTAGGTTCAAAGTTACATACAGAACATAAGCCAAATAACCCTCCAAAAAAAATAAACAAAAATGAAAAACATGAAAAAACAAAACTGTCGCAGCAAGGATACACGAGTAAATTCACACAGAAACAAAAAGATTGGGAGCGTTGTAGAATTCTCCGGACTGATAACCCGGTGAAATGCATCAGAATTTCTTGATAATGTTTACAATAAAGCTCATGAAGTTCATCAGTCTTCCGATGAATTTCCAAACAGTCATAGGTTCGCGTGTTCATACTAAAAATGTCCGTTTACTTTTTAATAACATCCAAAACAGAACACACGGACATAGGTTCTCGACTTCTTTCAGGTTGGTTTTCATCGGATTTATTGGTGGTCCTACTCTAATAAAGCCAGGGTACACCGGTGAAGAATTCTGATGAACTTTATCGGGAATCGAGGAACCCTCCTGGAAATTAAATATAGGTACCCTGATTTTGGCAATGAAAAAGAGTGATTAAGGTGAAAGCACCAGTTACAGACACCCCCTAAGAATGACACCAGTGACAGACACCCAAAATTTCTAAATTCTTTTGCCACAAATGCACAACTTTTCGGACTCAGAAGTTATATTGAAATGCTTATATCATCGAAATTGCAGAACTTGGAAGTAATTTGAAGCAGGGGTTTGAACCGCGACCAAAAATCGGTTCGGTTCGCGGTTCAAGAAATTTTGAAAAAGCGGTTCGGGTTCGGTTCGGGTTTTTGAAATCTGCTTAACCGGTTCAAACCGAACCTTTGACAAGTGAACCGCTCCAAACCGGTTCAGGTGAGTCGTATAAAACCGCTCCGAACCGGTTCAGATGGGTCGTGAAGAACCGCTCCGGAGCGATGGAATGTTATTAAAAAACCGCATTAAGTTCACTTTATGACAATTTACTTTCTTGAATTGGGTGAGCCATTTCTTTTTAGAGTCTAAAATTAGGGACATTAACCTTTGAGATGAAAATTTCTAACTCATATAAATTAATATTGAAAAAGGAATGTCTTTTCTTCGCTTGTCCAAGGCAAAGATCTCATGCATCGCAATCTAAGAGAATAATTTCAGGTGATCGGAAATTTTAAGCAGACCAGAGACCTCCTGTTTAAAGGTCACACGTCTCCAATTTACTTCAAATTTTGAACCGCTTACGAACCGGTTCGGAGATTTTCAAAATATCGGTTCGATTCGGTTCGCGGTTCGCAAAAATTTCTGAACCGCCCAAGCGGTTCGGTTCGCGGTTCATGAAATTTGCCATATGCGGTTCGGGTTCGGTTCGCGGTTCATGAAAATGGCCGGTTCGGTTCAAACCCCTGATTTGAAGTCCTGACTAACTTTCTCTTTTCAGATCAGGGCATCAGTCTTTTAAGGTGTCTGTCACTGATACCGTTCTCAGGGGGTGTCTGTAACTGATGTTTTCACCTTACAGCCAGTTAATTTTTGACGCACTTTCGTCAAGCGTAGACAGAAAAACCTTGATGAAAAAAAGGACAGAGAAAAGAGCAGGAAAAGGACACAGAAGAGTTGCTGACTCAAAGAATGTTAATTAATAATTAATTAATAATTAATAACCGTTAATAACGATTAATTAAACTGAATACATTTAAGGCAGTGAATGAGGTTTCTATTTTCGTGAGAAAATAAGAATGGAGTCAATGTAAGGATACAATGGCTAAACATTAAAAACCAACAGTTTTCGAAACCAACGGTGCTTTAGGCAGTTCTGAGATAGTTTGATCAACTAATAATTAAAGCCATCCAGCATCAGATAAAGCAGATTCACGATTCAGTATGCTGATTATGAAGGATTGTATCATAATCGTATCGAGTCACTACCCACTACCGAGTGCATGTTATTCTTATAGGTAGTGTCACTGCGATTCGTTCCATTTTGACAAAATCCTTTCAATCTCTACATTGTGAGCATGATTGCTCAAGAGTCATCGGTGAGCTTTTGCAAGGATGGAAGGGTTTCTATCGAAATGGAACCTATCAGAATGACACCACCCATCATAATAACATGTACTCAATCATTGACTCAACCGCATTACAATACAATCATTCTTAATCAGCCAGCAGGAAAAGTTCTTTGAAAGGATTTGATTGAATATTACCATCATTTTCACTCTAATCAGAGTTTCAAAACTTCAGTTTTTAAGCTCTCCAAAGAGATTGGTGCTTTGAAGTTAACACTTAGCCATTGATATCCAAAATAAGGTGCGTTTAAAATTGAAGTCATGCACGTGTAAAAAAAAGAAGAAGAAAAAAATGGGCAGAGTTTCCATAAAAGGTCCGATTACACATCAAAGTTGCGTAGTTTTTCTTCTTAAAGAAACGTTCCTTTAGTTTTATTATAAAGGGAATAGGGATCACATACCTAAAAGAACTCCATCAAAATGATTGCCTTAGATGCAAGAAAAAAGTTGATAGAATCCAAGTGTTCCTTGGTCTTCTCGCCAAAAGACAGTAAAGAAAGTTAAGCCAGAATAATTTTGAACCCCTCCCCCCCTTCCACACGGTATACCAATAGAGAAGCTGATACATGTTTTAAGTCCTGTCCCAAAAAGTGACAGCATGGACATTCCGAATCTGGTTTGTTTGCATAATTTCTTTCAACCTTAATTCAAAAATTGTAATTAATTCAGCGGGAATTGATTTTACAAGAAATTGCAAGTTTTTAGAGTGGCTGCCTGGACACAGACTTCTAATACAACTGTCCAAGTCAGAAAATTTTACATGCTTGAGTCAAGTGTCAGTTTCTTTATCGAGCAAAACCTTCCAAAAGAAACAGTTATAAATCGATTTCTGTGTCCAGAGAGCCACTCTAAAACACTTGCACTTTTATTTATATTCACTTTCAAATGTATTTGTCACAATTTTTTTTTAAACATTTAGAGGTTAACAAAAGTGAGGCAAACAAACCGAGCCTGAGTGAAAAACGTCCATAAGAGATTTCGGTCATGTCTAACTCCTTGGTGTTTCAAAATCATGTCGCGTAAATCCACTCTATTGGTATACTTTATTGCACCTCCCACAAAATTGATAGTAAAATATTTGATAGATAGTAACCAAAACAACATTCAAGAAATCAACCTATCATTGCTGTGAGAAATTTTACCTGCAAAAGTCTAGACAAATAAGGTCATCATTGATAGAGGGGGTTACGCCGTTTTCACAAATAGATCTGGAAAAATTTAAAAAACGGAAAAAGTGATTGGTCGGTTGACTGGAAATTTTAGTGATTAGCTACAGGCAATAGATTGTGAGTTGCTTAGTGGAAATTGTTGAAAGTTATTAAAAAAAAAAAATTGGATTAGAGCAAAGATATCTATGATTTGGAGAGGTTAGTAGAGAATGGAGAGATTCTTTTGTATTGGGTGATCCTGATGTGTTTAAACAAAAACTGACAAGAGTATTTGGCGCAGGAAATCAACCCAATAAATTTGAGAGGATCTAAAACCAGTTCTTTTAAAACACATAAACATGCAATTTCGTTGTTTTTCCAAAAAGAGGAGTCCCTGAGCTTCTAGGTTTCACTTGCTAGAACCCACGCATTTTGAGTATCGGGTTCAGACAAGTTGCGGTGCCTGCTTCCAAAATGCATCGGCGAGTGGTTGGTTAGCTAAGAGTCGTAATTCCGTGCAAACCAACCACTAACCGATGAGTTTTTATGTATTTCAAAAGCCGGCACTGCTTGCTTGTCACAACCCAATAAACTATACGTACAACAACACTGTACAACAATATATCCATATCTATTGCCGTTCCCCGACCTCTGGTTCCAACTCCGGTTCCAAACTCCGATTCAATGTAATTACCTCGTAAGCCCATTTTTGAACTGAAATTTAGGCAACAAAATCAAGAAGTTAAAGCAACCTTTTTACGGTTATGAATTCTACGTTCTTAAAAATGCTTAATTACGACTGGCTCCAGAGCAATACTGCCGTATTCAACAAGATATTACAGGCTAATCAATGCATTTGAAGAATTGAGTCGCCCAACATTTCCGCCTCTACCACAACAGCATTTGGGTGATATCAACCTCAAAACGTATCATTTAATCTGTAATACCTCGTTGAATTTGGCACTTTCTGTAAAGAAACCAGGCTTAACAAGCATTTTTGACTACGTAGAATTCGTAATTGCAAACAGGTCTTATTAATTGGTTGATCTAATAACTGAAATTTCCGTTCAAAAATGCGCTTGTGGGGAAATTACATTGAATCAGAGTTTGTTTGAAATCAGAGATCCTCGGACGCCAATTGATACGATAGATTGCTCTAATCTACAAAAAAAAAGTCTACACTCAAGATGTATGAGCTCTAACAACAAGTATTATGACTTTCAAAAGAATGTATCCAGGTCGAAATTCTTGGTGTGAAAGTCCTTTATTTTAATGAAACCTTCGATTTTTCATGACGTCCTTTAAAAAGAGCGTTCTGATTAATCCTTCAAAACTTGAAAATCGCAAAGTTGTTAAAAGATTGCCAAGATTTAATAGAATAAAAATTTTGACCAGGATACTTTCTTTTGAAAGTCATAGTATCACTGGCACAACCAGGATCTCTTCCATCTCTCTCATTTCCCATTTGAATGTATAAGTAGGAAAAGAACAGAAAGAGGGGGTTTTATCCCGTTGTCCATCCTTGTCTAACAAACATTTTATAATGGAGAAAAGAGAGAGATGAGGAAACTCTCGGTGCCCTACTGCATAGTATAATTGATTTCTTTTTGAAATCACCAGTACTAATCTCCAGAAAGACTCATACAGTAGTATAAGTATCAACGTTCAGAGCAAGCACACTAATCATTATAAACTTCATCCTCCAAAATGATAGAACCCATTTAATAAGATGGCTGAGAAGATACTGCTGTCCTGAATTGAGTAAGGATCTAAAAGGACTGATATACTTTCCAAAGAAAGTTTGAAAATTAAATTTTATGTGAGAAATTAGTTTTGAGGTGATGAAAATATTCGGAATTTGATGAAGAAAAGTCCAGAGACAAACAAGAGACTCAGAACAAAGTTTAAGATGAGTGTCTCTTTTTCTCAAAGGCTTCTAATACACGGAAAAAAAACTACGGTGAAAATAACCATACAGATACCTGATTTTGGCACCTGCTAGATGTTATGGTAATGTTAACCAGAAGTATACTATGTTTTGACTAGGTTGCATGTCGAATTTACTCTAAGTATCGGTAAATGTACCATACTTCTGGTCAAGTTTACCATAACATCTAGCAGGTGTTAAAATCAGGTATCTGTATGGTTATTCTCACTAATCTTTTTTTTCCGCGTACTATTCTAGTAATATTAGAAGTCTTTACTTTTTCAGGCTCCAATTAGGTTCGGACCAACGAGCTTTACCAAAAGAGAGGATTTGTATGAATGATTTTGATGCAACACAGAGACAGCCACGATGGATATCTCTTATGGACATTTTCACACTGGCTGAGTAGTCTCCATCTGTTTACCTCATTTTTTTAACCTTTAAAGTTTTTAAAAAAAAAAAACTTGTGACAAATCCATTTGAAATTAGTTTTGAGAGAAATAGCAAGTGTTTGCGAGTGACAATCTGGGCACAGAAATCAATATAACTGTTTCTTTGGGAAGGATTTGCACCGTAAAGAAATTGACCAGAGGGCCGATCATTTACTTCATCGTTAAACCGATCTATAAGACTGTC
This sequence comes from Trialeurodes vaporariorum, assembly GCA_011764245.1. Lineage (NCBI taxonomy): Eukaryota > Metazoa > Arthropoda > Insecta > Hemiptera > Aleyrodidae > Trialeurodes > Trialeurodes vaporariorum. The sequence continues at coordinate 43,481,893 of VMOF01000013.1, read as the reverse complement.
TATAAGTGATGCTATTGGTCGAAAATTGTAAAACTTGGCTTTTGCTATGGTAACCATCTTTATAGTGTCCGTTTTTTAAAGGTTACTCATGAATAGCCTTAACTCTTAACGAGATGTTTAACGATGGTTACCATAGCAACAGCCAAGTTTTACAATTTTCGACCAATAGCATCACTCATAGACAGTCTTATCGATCGGTTTAACGATGAAGTAAATGATCGGCCCTCTGAACTGCAAGAGCCCAGAAAAATTTTCTCACCTAGATAGCTGTGTTATTTGTAGATTTCTATGTCCAGATAACCACTCTAAAACACTTGCACTTTTGTTTGAAACCAGTTTCCACTGAATTAATTACAATTTTTGATTGAAGGTTACTAAAATGAGACAGACAAACTAGAATCAGATCAGTCACACTTTAGGATAGGACTTATAACCCAGCATAGCTTCTCTATTGGAAAGCTTATTGAAGAGGACAGAGAAGGAAGGAGAGGGGGAGAGAAACTAATTTTTTAGTTTGCCTGCCTGATTCTTTCAAAACATCTTTGTTAGACATGTATGACAATATTGACACTCTAAAAACACACTCCATTGTGGCCGAAAGCTTTTGATTTTTTGATGAGTGTTTTGCAATAGCTAAAAAAACCTTAGGAGTCCCTTGAGTCGCATTAAAACTTTGTAGAAAGATTAGAGAAAGAATAGGAGAAAAAAAACTTTTAAATTTGAAAAACCAGGATTTGTTGTTCTAATATTTTACATCCCGAGTGAGACAGCGAAACCAAAAGATTAGGATAGGGGAAGTGCAAGAACGCTCAGAGGTTACGATGAAAAAACTACCATCATGCAAACAAGAATAGCAAACTAAAACAATGTTAAATTAATTACATATTAATTAAATTAGTTAATTAATGTTAAATTAATGTTAATTGGAGGCACTGTTCAACGCATGAATTTTAAACTCGTTGGATTTAATCTTTATATGATCGAGTATTTTAAAAAAAAAATTGCTTACAACTTCAACCTGCTACCTTACTACCTATCCTTATTCCCACGTTAAATTTTTATCCCATCTGAAAATGATTAAACTGAAGAATTAGTTCAAAGTGGGATGTTTCCGTTGACAAGAAATTTTATTTTTGATACGGGCAAACTGTGATGCCATCTCTGGAAGAGCTCCCTAACTAAAAACGTGATGCTATTTTTAAAGCACATCTCATTTTGTAGGCCCTTTTTTTAGAGATGATAGCTATTCCAATTACAGATTCTGTTCATTTCAAGAATCATTTTCGATTCATTTTCCTTCTTGAGATCTCTATCAAATTAAAAGGCAGATGCAGGTCTAAATAATTCTACAAAAAAGAACAGGATGCTTTTAAAACTGTGGCCAAAGTCAGGGAAAGAGAGCAAATCTAAGTTTTTCAAGCTTGGCTGATATTATTTTTCAACGTCGTATTTTTCAACGTATTTTCATGTCTTTCAAACAATGCTTTAAACCGGTACAAATTTTGGATTGAATCGGTTAGAGGTTTGGAATTAGCAACAGAAATAAAATAGTAAAGGTAGAAGTAGAGTCTAGTTGCCCAAACCATTTGTTTGCTATGCCGGTATTTCATGGCAAATGACTGGACTGAGGATGAAAAAAATAAAAAAGACGCTTTTCAGTTTGGCGTAATTTTAAATGGTTCCCTCACAAAATTCCTTTAATTTCCCCCGAAATTCACTTTCAATGTACGTTTGTTAAGTCACGAACCTTGGCAGGGGAAGCTTATGCTCTCCAAAAAGGATTTTCCTGTCTCAGATGAATTCAGGAATCATTAGGCGATGATTCATTTCAACACTCCCTTTTTTATTTTTCTGATAATCACAGATTTACCCAATTAACTACAAATTCCTGACACTTTGAATGAACTGGTATAGAATAAAGAATAATATTTTCAACTGAAAGCCTCACGCCGCGTCCACACTTGAGCATTTCGCCGCACGGCGTGCGCCCAAATGCGTGCCAGTGTGGATGTCGCGCCGCACCGAATGAGCCATGCGTTGAGCGGAATGTTCGGCCGTGCTTGCTCAGGGAGGCGGTTTATGTGACCCGAGTCAAAGGAAATTTGGTGTAGCGCGAACGCAGGTGAGGACGCATTCAGTAGCGTGTGAACTGTTTATAAACGGACGAATATTTCTTGAGCACGGGCGAACAGACCAGGAAGGTGTTAGTGCGCCATTCGGTGCAACCTGTTCGTCAAAAAAAAAAAAAAAAAAAAAAACTCCACAAAGCCCACACTGCATGAGCATGCGCTGTGCAGTGCGGCGAAATGCTCAAGTGTGGACGCGGCTTTCAAGTTACTTTTCCTATAATATTTGGTGGTGCCTGTCTTAAACATTGATCAATTAAAAAAAGAGAAATAAAGGGGACGAATTGATTTAAGAATGAAGTGATTTCCGCCATGCCATCTTTCACTACCTACTCCATTTTTATTAATCAAAATTAATAAAATCATAGATGCAAAATAAGTGTCTAATAATTAACTAGAATGAATACTCAAAACAGTTTAAAAACACTGTTAATTAAAAGTGAATTCGACTCAAGACAGGACTAGGAATTCAAGACAGAAAAAGAAAAGAAAAGAAAATGTACGTTAGAAGCAAGATATTTAATTAACACAGCTAATCTATTTTTAAAATCACAGAAAACAAATTTCTTAAAGGATAATTTTGACTAGAGGCAGCAAGAGATGCAGCAAAAAGAGAGGGGATAGCAAAATCACACGGAAAATCAGGCCGAAAATCCAAAGACATTACATCATACAGGCGGAGTGTATCCTATACCGTAAAATTGAGCCGGGTGAGGCAAACTTATCATACACAACAGTAGGCAGACAGGCGAGTTCATTGTCCAAAATTGGGGGTGGAACGTTCAACTGGTGACAAACAAACGAACATAACCTCTTAACCCTACAAAAGGTAGACGGGCGAATCCATTGTTCAAAATCAAGGATGGAACGTTCAACTGGTGACAAACAAACGAACATAACCTCTTAACCCAAACTTACTTCTTTAGAAAAATTAGGATCAAAGATTAATGAAACACTCTTTAAGGACCGTTACTTTGACGTACAGCATTTTTTTTTAACAAGCGAAGTACCGTAAGTTTGCCTCAAGAATATTGTTATGCACACCGTCCATATCATGTAATGTCTTTGCAAAAATCTCCTGCGACAGTGAACTTTACGAATTTGTTAGATGGTTCTGAAAGAAAGAAAACGAAGGATAGAAAGAAAAAAAACGGGGAAAATAAATTAAACTTACTCAGTTACAGTAGGCTCGTATATACTGGGAGTTGCTGCAGCAGGTACCAGAGTTTCAGTCGAACTATCATTACTCGCTTCGTTACTTAAATTAAGAGTCCTCGCGGCTGCGGTTATACTATCAACAACAGAAATAGAATCACAGATATTTTCGCTAGAATCATCACTTTCAGACTTGATTAACGCCTGCGCCAGAAGTCGCGCGGGTTCCTCTTTCTCATCAAATTCATCATCGACGACACTAGGAACAGAATTTCCGTTCACGACAACATTAATTTCGGCTTCGTTTACTTTATCACTAGAATTCGCGACTAAATTACATAAATCTAATTCACTTTGTTTCCCTACGGTATCGGTACTATTGACTACTTGTTTTTCACTAGTTTCATTTTGAGTGTCAATCGCGGTTAGATCGCTGTCTGCTGCAGCTGTCAACTCCGCACTGTTGGGTTCGTCCTGCAACGTCGAAAATGTTAAAGGTTCCGAGAATCCGTTCAAAACAGGCGAATCTGATTGCCGTTCCCGTTCTGCTTGGAGGTTTTCATTGTCTGCGGTCATCTCGTCGCTGGCTCCATTTTGATCTTCACCGTCCATGAAAATGGAGTCACCTCTGAAAACGAGAGATTAATAAATATTGAGGAAACCAAGCATGATAAAAATGATCGGCTATGGCGCTATCTAACTGAAGCTTAGTTAGAGTAAACAGATTGAGATAAGAGGGGTGGGTTGGTTTTGTTGGGAGATTGGAGGTAAATTAAGGTGACCTGAGAATTCAGCATTGAACAGTTGGACTCATTTATACTAAAGGGACCTACTTGACTTTAGAAGTTGCCATTTTTACTTGATTTTATTATTAATATAAAATTAGACCTAGAGCAAAGAATTTCTCAAAACTTTCAGGAACTTTCCTTTTTTACGTTAAATCTTGTTTCTGAAAATTACAGGCAATTTTATCAATCACTAATCAGGTTATTTTTAAGGAAATTGAAAAGTTAAGAGTAAATGGCAATATTGGAATACTAGTGAGTCTGTTTAGTATAAATGCGTCCAATTATTCCTGCTTCAGCACGCATTTTTTTGCTAGTTAAGTAGTTATTTTTGCTTCAAGTCAACAAATTTCTATTAACTGTTCTTTTCTGTTTGTGTTTAAGTTTGTCCTCGTTTCTGTTTCTAATTAATTGTTTTGTATCGGGGCAGTTTGCCCATTTGTTTGCTTGAATCAATAAATCAACAATTTTTTCATTAACAATTTAACAAATTACAATTTGAATACCTCAGAGACAAATAGAGACGGAGCACTAAAAGACTGCAGCAGAGGCACGCTGAATTCTTGTGAATTCAACAAAAGAACAGTCAACGTTGCAGGGTGTTGAATGTTGAACACCCTCCTCCACACTTCCCAGCCTATCCCTCTGTGTCCACCGAATGTCACCATTCAACACCATGCGACATCAAAAGGTGTTGACTCTTATTTTACAAGTTATTTTGTTGAATCCCCAAAAATTCAGTGAGCCTCAAATCTTCCCTATGTATTTTAGCGTAGTGCTCCGTCTCTATTTGCCTCTGGAATACCTAGAAAAGTTTTCCCCTTTCTCAATTTTCTACAAGTTGAATACCTAGAGAAGTGCTAACTTAGAGAAATAATGAAGGTAAGAAGCATACCCGTTTAGGAGCCGATCTGGCTGCGAAGGTGCTTTATTTTCTGTGATGTCAGTTCCTAAATACAAATCTCGCCATAGTTCCAATTTACGTAAATGATAGGAGGGATAGAGGACCTGTAAAAATAAACAAAGTTTTAGGATTATTTTACAATAGCCAAATAAAAATAGCAGTAGTAGTAATTGTACAGCTTGTCCCAGAAATTATTGGACTTGACAGTTCTACGGCTTTTGTGAAAACATCAGCTTCAAACCCTTAACCACGCAACCTGATTGGTCCAGAGCTTGTACTTTTAGTACAATTTAAGAATCTCTCATTCCACTGTCAACTTTATATCTATTTCTATGTTGACAAATATTTTAAAAAGTTTGAAAATAGAGGGAGTCGTACAAGTGCAGATGGTTGTCGATCAAACCTATCCAGTTAATGATTGGAAGCATTACAACTTTATGGGTGACATTAATCCACTATAACTAATTCGATGTCTACGATGAGGGTTCAAGAGACGCAGGAGCTGCAAGTTATAAGAGGCCCCATCGGATCCAAATCGTGTGACCTTGACAGTATCGGAATGAGCCACCCTTAAGGTTAGGAATAGATAGCTTCCAACTTGACTCGACACAGTTACGATACAAACGTTCATGATCACCCTGGGCCCTGTTCCACCAAAAGTACAAGTCCAAGTACACGTTGTATTTACAAGCGTTTTTCAATGCTAAAACGCTTGTAACTACAACTTGTACTCGGACTTGTACTTTTGGAGGAACAGGGCCCTGCAGGTAGCATGATGAAAATAATAATCATGAAAATAAGATAAAGAAATGATGAAAAATAATCATGAAAATAAGAAAAAGAAATTATGAAAATAATAATCATGAAAATATTAATAAGAAATGTTGCACAGTCAACTTACTTGATCGTGATTTGGCCAGTAAAAAATGTTACGATATTGAGGTGACTGCAAAAATCGCCAGACTGAAAACGTTCGTTGCTGAATACCCAAATTTGTTCGCTCCAAATTTGAGTTGCATAAAAATGTTCCGAAGAGATTAGAATAACTGTGTTGAGCTAGTTTAACCTGAAGAAAAAAATGAATTCTGTCAGAAAAAGAGAATGTAGAGGACAATTCACGACCTTGCGGTCAAATCTCCGTTAGCATAGAGGTTTGGTTTTTAGAATTACAGAGTAAACCAAAATCTGCTTAAATTCAAGATATAATCCTATTAAAATTGCTTTTATCTCTACTATCAGTCACGTGAAGCTAATAAAGCCCCAAAATACAAGACATTAAATTTTAGAGCAGCATGCATACCTAAAACAATAGTAGTCAATGCATGTTCTTTGCTTGAAAACATTGTTATCGACCATTTGAATGACGCCATCAAAGATTGATGTTTTTAGAAAAGTTAGACTCATAGGTTCCAAAAGGTTGCATGTATCTCAGTCAGTCTTTATCTCTAAACAAAAGTCCTAATTCAAAGCTGTGCCTTGCTTATTTTTTTTCAATGGAATTACCATTTAAAACCACAAAGATTTCATTTCTAACAAAAGATAAAGCAAAACACCCCTTGACGTACAAATTTCAATTTAAGAAAGAGACAGAAGGAACGATAGTAATTTAAAAGAATAGAAAATATGTTTAGAAAGTGAAGGATCAACTTACTAAATAAGACTTAGAAAATTCAAAGGCGCAAGGATACTGAATAAGGAGATTATAGAGACAATCCAGCCACTGAAGGAACACGGGGCACCGGTCATTAAGGTCCTCCCCCTGACCACACCGATCGGAAAACTTATGTCCAAACTCTAGCCACTCCCTTTCGACTAGTACTTGGAAACCCTGAAAAATAAAAAAAATTAAATTGTCATTAAAGCAATGGAATTTTAAAACAATTCCACACAAATAACACATTGAGAAATTATAATTGATCAATTCTAAACAAAAAAAAATGCAATTATTGATTTTTGAGAGGATAGGATTCAGAAAGAGCGCATTCATTGTATTATGGGTAAAGGCACCTTTTTATCGTTAAGTTCAAATTCCTAATTTTGTTGAGTTGCACGGAAAAAAAAACTACAGGGAAAATAACCATACGGACACCTCACTTTGGCACCTGCTAGATGTTATGGTAATGTTAACCAGAAGTAAACTATGTTTTGACTAGGTACTAGGTGATGTTACCTGATTGCATGTCAAATTTACTCAAAGTATCGGTAAATGTACCATACTTCTGGTCAAGTTTACCGTAACATCTAGCAGGTGCCAAAATCAGGTATCTGTATTTTCACTAATCTTTTTTTTTCCGTGCGAAAAGGAGATTTTGTCATGAAAAATGGGGATTTCTTCAAGTTCAATTTCGGTGTTTTTAGCAGTTTATCAGCAACAAAACAAAGTTTGCTCGTTTCTTTACCAGTGACACAACAAGCAACAGGTGCGCTTAAGGGATAATATAGGAGAAAAAAAGTATCAAGAGGACAGAGAAGCAAAAGTGAACTTAAAATTTGCCGCCAGCACAATTCTTTTGGTTAAAACCCTCCCCAAGACTTGAGATTTGACCCTGTTCTTCCTACAGTTAAATTCAACTGTTAAATACACTGTGTGATGCGTCCGCTTGAGATTGAGAGACCTGAAATCGGTTTTTTTTTTAATTTGCTTAATCACAAATTTAGTCAATTCGGAAAATCGCAAAAAAGTTAGCCGATATCGCCGGACATTTCAGGTCAAATGCAGCAAAAGCCCGTATTTTGCTTTTTGTCGTGCAGCATTTTTGAAATCAGCGAAGCACCTTGAGGTACTTGGTGCGGGTTCAGACTTGATTCACAGGTTTTTCAAATTTTCACGCAAATTGCAGTCGCGAAAAAATGGTGGCTGTAGTAATCTATCAGAAAATAAAAAACTTACCTCTATTGTTCTATAGTACGGGTCTAACAGAAGTTCTGCGAGAGACACTATCTGTGGAGTTCGATCCCAACCATCAGAACAATGAACTAGAACCGGTCGACCAGTCTTTTCAACTGCTGTAACTACAGTAACTGCAGCATGCAGAAGACCGGAGATATTTGCAAGCCACCTTGTGCTTTCTAATAAACTAAACCAACTGGAACAGAGGAAAATGCAATAATGTTAGTGACGGTTATGAAAATATAACAAAATAAATATTGAGAGCAGCGAGCAGAGACAAATAGAGAGACCCAGCACAAAGCTTGCGATAAATGTCCACTTTTCCAACTCAATTTAGGTTAGAACTCATTGAGACAACAGTCAACATTAGCCTGCAGTTGACTGTTGAGCGTGTGGTTTGCATTCGCCAAGCAAAACCTGTTTTTGTTTCCGGAACTCCGGACCAATCACAGACTTTCGTTGAGCTCAGCCAGAGACAATATATAATAGAGACCACGCACTATCTATCTTGCCCATGTTTGCGCGCGGTGGCAACTTTTTTTTTCGGGGTCTCAACAGAACACCGCAAACATGGTCCATACGTTGACTGATGAGAAACGTTGTTGAGATTTTTGCCTAGTGAATCCAAAGCACCGAAATTGCATCAGTCAACGTATGGACCGTGTTGGATGGTGCTCCTTCATTCTCCCTATGTTAATTTCTGTTGAGCCCCGAAAAAAAAGTCAGCCACCGCGCGCAAGGCTAGTGCGTGGTCTCTATTATATATTGTCTTTGAGCTCAGCTCACTACTCAACAATAGGCTAATGTTCATCATTGGTGCCAGTGACTCCCTAACAAAAGTGAGCGCACTAAACTTGCCTCACTTTCCTAACACAGGAAGCATACAGTGTGCTGGGTCTCTATTTCTCTGGCAATGAGCTTTGACGAGAAACAATATACACTCAAGGGGGCAGAAACTTTTTCGCCTCCACAATTTTCACTCACAAGGAGGACAGTGTCCACACTTTCTCATGACTTTTTCGTTTTTTGTTTTGTTTTTTTGCTTAATTTAATGCGCAGAAGAAAATTTTGGCTTAAAATTGCACGTTTACTTAAAATTCAGCTTGGAATAGCGCAGAGGAATCTGATCACATCATTTGGTTGGTCCAAAAGAGAAGAAGAATGTGATTCTTTCCAGTGAATTTCTAGGTTTAAATTACTTGTTAGAAGTGTTAATTATGATTCAAATTGGTCTTGAAAGTTTATAAATGATAAAATGATGATTCATATTAAATGTTAATTTCTTGTCAAAGAACACATTTTTGTTTTTTAATTTTTGTATTCTAGTTTAATCTTTCTTGTCTGTGCCATTTGTTAAGTTGCTAATTTCTTTGTTATTTTTGTTTCGTAATTGGGACAAATAAATAAATAAATAAATAAATAAATAAATAAATAAATAAATAAATAAATAAATAAATAAATAAATAAATAAGTAGTAGTAGTAGTAGTAGTAAAGTCCAGCCGCCCAAACACGTGGCTCGTTATGCTGATATTTCACAGCGAACGACTGGACTGCATAAAAAAAGAAGGGGTAGGAAAGACAATCAAAGTATTCTCAAAACAAAGGATAGGAAAGAGGAGAGTAACGGCGACCTGCCAGGGACTCTCAAGTTTGGGAAGGAAATACCTAGAGCACTCAAGGAGGTAAAGTGCTCTAAATATATTTAGTTTTTTTTTTTTTTTTTTTTTTTTTTTTTTTTTTTTTTTCCTCTCTCAAACGAAATATTTCTCAACTCTCTATTTTTCTCATAAATAAATTAGTGAGAAATCAATTTTCTGATTTTTTGCCACTTTTTGACGATCTCAGACTACAGTGCATTGATTCGCAGAACCTAATAAAATCTTTCCGTAAACATAGAGTTCTGTCTCTTTTTTACACATTGTCTCTAGTCATCTGATAGCAACAGCCAATAGAAGCAAAGCTTCAGAGTTCAAGTTGTAGGTTATCACGCAACTTAGAGCCGTTTTTGATTTAAAATGAAATTTTTTGACAGTTTTGATATCCCGATAAATATCTTTACACCAATCAGGATAACTTTTCCTTCAGCCCTCATCACAAATTCTGGCAGTTGCTGAAATAAAATATTGACTTACTTAGGAACATCTGAGGACGTGGCGCAAAGTTGACGGAGAGCGTGAAAACTTTTCCGTATGGAATGAATATTAGCCAGATTCATGAACTGAATTTCGCAGTTCGGATAATATTCTGAGCATTCACAGCCTCCACCGCGCGCTCGATTGGCCACGGCTGTCGTATAAGATCGAGCGTCAACAATCAACAATTTCTGAAAAAGATAAAAAAAAAAAAAAAAAAGTTACTAACACAATACTGGTTAAAAGAGTTCACTTAAAATACTTTAAAAGGCCACAATAGATTTTATCATGATAAATCTCATATATATGTTACAGGGGGAAAAATTTTGAAGGCTTGTGGAATAGTGCGCATCGCAAAGATATAATAATTAAGGGGCACAAATAAATGTATAGTTCGGAGGACTGTAGTTCACTAAACAACGAATGATTATTACCACAACAACAGTCTGCGGATGCACAGTGCAGGACAAAAGCTATTTTTTTGTTGTTTCTTAATCCGAGCCCTAGAATGGATTGGCTTCCGCGCATGCAGGGTGACTGACAAGAGTCGTAAACTATAACTTCCCTGATGACTGTTTTATTGTCAGGTGCAAAATAGAGTCAAAAGCTGTTACCTCGGTTAGTACAAAAATTCAAGTTTAATCACCGCTTTGATTTACTTGGACCAAACTTATTAAGATTTATAACAAGTGCAGTTAAATTTCTCTCCTTTTGCCGATACCAATAATAGAAAGCGTCTGTGTAGCAAGGGCCCGAGAGTCAACTAACTGTTTTGCGGCAAACATAAAGGAAGAATTAATTTAACCCTTTGACTACTAGGTTTGTAACAGCAATTCAACGCTAGCTCGCTCAAATTTGGAGAGTAGTTAAATATTCCTCTTTGGCGGAGTTAATTGGACACCTTTATACTAAACAGACATACTAGTATTCTGACACTGCCATTTAATCTTGACTCTTTAATTCCCTTAAAAATAATCTGATGGATAAAATTGCTTGATATTTTCAGGAACAAGGTTTAACGTAGAGAAGGAAAGTTCCTGGAAATGTCAAGAAATTCTTTGCACAAGATATAATTTTATAATAATATAAAAGTCAAGTGAAAATGGCAATGTCTAAGGTCGAGTAGGTTCTTTTTATTATAAATGAGTCCAATATTGCCTATCATTCTAATTGAAGGCACTGGACGCAATATTATTTTGCAAATGTCACCGATCTAACTGTAAATAAGAAATCGGGATGGTGTCCGGCAGACCGAGTTACGAAAATACACAATGAAGATAAAATATGGGGCATGAACTTACTTTAGGCTTTGAATTTTTGTTGAGTCCAATCATCGACTGAGCACAAGCTTGGGTGATTGCTTTCAACAGGGTTTCATCCTCTTCAGACCGCCAGCCAAGCCAACCTACTTCTGGTTGACTACATCGAGCGATAACTGCTCCGTTACCTCTGTGTCTGCAAAGCAGAGATGAAAACATCATTTATTTGAAAAGCAAAAATAGTAGTAGTAGTAGTAAAGTCCAGCCGCCCAAACACGGGGTTCGTTATGCTGATATTTCACAGCGAACTACTGGACTGCATAAAAAAAGAAGGGGTAGGAAAGACAATCAAAGTATTCTCAAAACAAAGGATAGGAAAGAGGGGAGTAACGGCAACCTGCCAGGGACTCTCACATTGGGAAGGAAATACCTACAGCACTCAAGGAGTGGAAGTGCTCTAAATATAATTAGTTGTTTTTTTTTTTTTTTTTTTTTTTTTTTTTTTATTAAAAAAATTTGAATGCTCCCGATGGAGTTATTTTCAAGTAATTTTACACCAGAATAGACCCTTTCTCTTGCTGTAGGAAAAGTTTGCAGATAGACCCATTGGATGGAATCGTAACTTCAGAGCCTTGACCCATTTGTGCCTAGAATTGCTTGAAGTTTCCAGTTTATTAGTGAAACCAAAAACATTCGTGTTAGTTTTTAAAGGTGAGAAATTACAAAAAAAAAGAAACAGAAATGAAACCAGAAATTTCTTGTCTACTAACAAGGGGACGGTACGACATGTCCGCGGCCAATCCAAAAAATTTTTACGGGAAAATGTGGCCTAGGTGATACCATTTGACGGCCCATAGTCCGTTTTTGCGAATGGGCCCTTTTAAAAGTCGCAAATTAGCGCACCCCTTTATACTCGTAATTTCGTCATTGATAAATAAGTAGCGCCAGTAGCTCAAGCGGCTACGGTGTCAGGTGAGAAACTCATACGTTCCGGGTTCGATTCACGGTCACGTAATGTACTTTTTGCACTCCGATATTTCACAGTTACTGCGTCTGCATGTTTCTCCCTGTAATATTATGTATTTACATATCACGGTTATTTATATGTTTTTACACGTAAAATTTTACGAAATGCATGCAAATGTTAACAAAATGCACTGACATTTTAAAAAAAAATTAAAAAATAAAATAAAATAAAATAAAATAAAATAAAGAAAAAAACCACATTAAATGAACACTCGAGGCTCAAAACGAAGTGTACGATTTGACAGCATGTAAAACAATCGATTCAAATGGAAAGGAATTCCATCCTTCTTTCTTTTTTTTTTTTAATCATCTCCTTATATTTGATGTAATCTCTTCTCTATTCTTTTTACGTATACCTATCTGTGCATTTTGTTAACATTTGCATGCATTTCGTAAAATTTTACGTGTAAAAACATATAAATAACCGTGATATGTAAATACATAATATTACAGGGAGAAACATGCAGACGCAGTAACTGTGAAATATCGGAGTGCAAAAAGTACATTACGTGACCGTGAATCGAACCCGGAACGTATGAGTTTCTCACCTGACACCGTAGCCGCTTGAGCTACTGGCGCAACTTCTTTAATAATGTCGAAATTACGAGTATATAGGGGTGCGCTAATTTGCGACTTTTAAAAGGGCCCATTCGCAAAAACGGACTATGGGCCGTCAAATGGTATCACCTAGGCCACATTTTCCCGTAAAATTTTTTTGGATTGGCCGCGGACATGTCGTACCGTCCCCTTGTAAGACAAAATATGCAAAAAGATCCGAAAATTGTTTTAACAAATCGGTTTAGATTGCTTGAAATTTGGCTCTTAGAAAATGTAAAAGTTGATGCAAAAATGAACCAGTAGGCGTAAAAGAGTGTGAGGGCAGTCATGTCAAATAATCTTTCTTTGCTATCCAAACACTAAGCGTATTCTATTAAGTGATTGGGTTCAGTAATTTTGTGACTGAACTATCAAATGGATATCCGCCATCTTTGGTTTCGAATTCAGGGTGTATAATTATTCACACCAAACACACATTAATAACGTCAAACAATGGAAAAAATATAATTACCTCCAAACGACAGCTGGCACTCGCCGGGCACTTCTGAATCTTGCGGCTGCCTCTAATTTGGCGTCCGAAATGCATTTTGGAACGATCAGATACCGCGGGTAAGTTGGACAAAGTCCGTATTCACTGTTGACACTTGAAATACGCCAAACCCCGGTGTCTACTTCAAACTTGAGACGGTCAACCTGATAAAACGTTACGGAAAATATTACTGAACAGGAAAAAATTTGAGGCCTGACAATACTGAAAGAACCAAAGTCCATCAACATCAGGTCAGCCCAGTAACACAGTAATCTTTGAGAGCTTCCAGATCATGGAAGAAGAAAAATTAGAAACACATAGGAAGGGGGCCGGGGGGGGGGGGTTAAATTAATTTAAATGGGAAGGGGGGGGTTAAATTAATTTAAATGGGAAGGGGGGCGGTTAAATTAATTTAAATGGGGAGCGATGGGTTGCTTTTGCACTACGCATATGGAACAAAGTAAAAAAAACAGACCAGTTATTAACAGACCTTGGAAAAGAACTTAATGTATTTCATGAAATCTGAATTTAAAATAATGGGAGGTGGGAGCTGGAAAATTTCAAAACAATAAACTTTTGAAAATGAGATAAAGAACATGGCACGTTTCTTATAATGCACGAACCACCTTGGAGATGTTCTTTATTTTTCAGAAATCAAAACTAGAGACCATTCTGAGAAAAAGTTCTGACGGGCCCAAAAAGTTTTAAAGTTATTAAAGTTTGGAAGTTGGGTCAGAACACTTTGTGAACTTGTTTTTGAAGATGCTGTGTCAGAGCTCACGGAGAAGCCACCTGGCCCTGCAAGCTGTATCTTTAAGCTCTACCTGCCGCTTCCTGTAGTAAGCTAGCTAACTCAGATACAGCAAACTCAAAAACGAATTAACAAAGAGTTCTGATCCAACTTTCAAATTTTAATAGCGGCTGAACTTGACACATGGAGACATTTTTTGGCCCGGTGAGAACTTTCACTCAGAATGGTCTCTAGTTTCAATTTCTGCAAAAAAAAAAGTACAACTTGACTATGGTCCACGAGTCATAAGAAACATACCATGTCCTTTTAGAGTTATTTGGTAATAGAGACACTACAAAATATGGGATTCAAATTTATATAAGACTCAACTTGGTAGAAAGATAAACTTTGTAAACTTTGTAGAACTTGTAAACTTTGAGCCATTAAGAGCAACATAAATAAGTTAAAAAAACGAAATTTTTTCAATAAATGATTCTTCATCAAAAAATGGTTCCATGATTGCAAAATTTAAACTTGAGAGAAAGGTAAATTTTTAAAAGAATGAATGAAAAATAATAAAAACAGTTTGGGCGTTAACACAGAGAAAGAGTGAGAGAGACATACAAGGAAGCAAAAGAGGAGCAAAAGAGGAGCAAAAAGCAGATAAAATTAAAACATACTTCACTTTGGAAGAGCGCTCCTGGAACGGATAGATCCCTTGCCAGGCGACCGTTCAAATCGTTGCAACCTTCTTCCGTAGCCCAAGCGTAAAACGCGAAAGCAAAAAGCTCCTCGGTGCTTTTCGATGGTGACATAGCTTTAGTGATCCTGCGGAACCATTCCATGCAGTGTTCGTTTGTTGTGAAGAAACACCTGAAATTAAAGAAACAGCCGTAAGATACCATGGAACGTGGAAAGTTATCGGACAGCTTTTAAACTTAACAGCACTTTTAAAATTGATGGGAAAATAATTTTTTTTTTAAGTTGCGAGGATGAAAAAATTTAAGTCGAACAGTTGTGTGTAAAGAGCACCTGTTTACTGCAATTCAACGGAGCGCAGACAAGGCACACACAGGCGCATTGCACTTACATAAAAAATTAATCTCGATCATCAGTGAGACATCCTGAGAGCTATTAAATTAATTGTGCCTGGCAATAAAGGAAACTTACTGCTTCACATTCTCAATTTCTCAATTTCTCAGTGTTGCCAGATGGTAAAAAAGTTGATTCTTCCCATTAAATGCAGCGGCAGCATGTGCAATTTGACAACAATATTTCCCCTCCATTTGAATCTATGTAGAACAATCGATTGCTGGATAACTATCGAGTCGATTGTTTTGCATTGAAACAAATGGAAAGAAAACATTGCTGCTGAATCACACAAACCGCTGCTGATTAAATGTTTCCTTCACCCCTTTAATTGAGAGTTACAGGGCTCCGAGTCAGTTTTGTTGCAAAATAGAACTATCACACCACGTCTGACATCACATCAAAACCTCCAAAGCTTACAGAAGAATTCAAAATTTGGACTAATCAGAACCCTGATGTCAAAAAACCGATTGAAAGACTGAATGATTTGGCAAAGTAGCATTTGAAATTGGGTTTCTCTTTAAATCATAGTTCAAATGCGAACACAGTGGCGTGAGGTAGATAAGAAATTAAGGCAAGCGATGCGTACTACAAGGAGAGTTCAGAGACTCCATTTAAAAAATCTTGACTCTCTACTGCTCAAGTACAAAATTCAGTAGAATGACAGAAAAACTAAGAAAAATTAATAGGTATATTAAGTAATTGTCACAAATTCAGAAAATCTTGGGGGGGGGGGGGGCTGGAGAGGTGGAAGCAATTTTTTAACTTTTTTATTTCTGTTTTTTTTTTACATTTTTTGTTCAGCATGCCTGAAGGACCATTTTAATACCTAACCATAGGTTATGCAAACTCTTAGGTAGGGTTATAGGATTATTTCCTCTTTCAAAAAATTTTCTAACTTCTAACAGCTCTCCTGATAAGATATGTTTTTCAACTTTCGGTACAAGTGACTCAAGTTCTTTTGCACCTTAATAGCTCATTTGTTTTAAAAAAGGTTTGTCTTCAAAAAACAAACAAAGTTAACTAACTTTTAATGCATGATTAGATGGATAAGAATTAAAATTTAAACAAAATGAAAGGGAAAAAAACTCCTTTTTCAAGACATTTTTTTCAATAAAAAAAAAAGTTAGGTATGAAATTTTAATTTAAAAAAAAAAAAAAAGAAGTTAAATAACATTGTTCAGCTTGTAAAGATGTACAATTGGGGAAGAAAATAGATACCTCGGCGCAAATGGTTTTGAGATATGTGTACCGAAAGTTTGGTAAACTAACATGGTGAAGATAGAATAACCTCCCCTTGAGGCGGCCCCTTAGTGGCGCAATCCATCAGATTGAAATCTGGAAAAGCTTCGCCAGGAATCACCTTAACATTATCATGTTATCAAAAATTAAGATTCCGTTTGAACGACTCAGTAGGTAGCTCGTGAAATGCAATATGTACGTCAATATCTCCTGAATATAAACCTATACCAAAAATAATAATCGATTCTCAAAGAGGTCAACGTTTATGGAGCCTCAAACACATTTACCTACATCTCTTGAGGCCCTACGCAATATCTAATTTGAGGCCCCCAAGAAAAAAGGTAGGATGCAGGGGGCCCTGGGGGCCTGAAGGTATCCACCAGAAAGAGGGGGGTTTAGAGGTTCTTCCCCTGAATTTTTTTTCACAAAAGAAGGCATTGAAATTCAGTTTTAAACCGTTTTTTTCCGGCAAAGTTGTAATTATTTTATCTTTTTGCCTATTTTTATTCACCTATTTCTCTTTTACCCTCTTTTTCTATCTTTCTCTCTCTTTTTTCATCCTTTTTCTCTCCTTTCCTCACAAGCTTTTCTTATCCTAATTCTCTCTTTTTCTATCTTTTTCTCTCTTCTTCTCTCTTCTTCTCCCATCTTCTCTCATCTTCTCTTATCTTCTCTCTTCTTCTCTCTTCTTCTCTCTTCTTCTCTCTTCTTCTCTCTTCTACTCTCTTCTACTCTCTTCTACTCTCTTCTACTCTCTTCTTCTCTCTACTTCTCTTTTCTTCTCTCTTCTTCCTCCCTTCGTAAAGTGAGGCCCCCTAGGTCTGAGGTCCTACGCAGTTGCGTATTTTATGGTAAATCCGCCCCTGCTCAAACAATTCGATACTTCACAATAGGTTCGAATAGACTTCAGATTCAAAATCAACACCAATAATCGACTGATCTCGTGCTGCTACTGGATTGATTTGACAACAGTGTTAATAAATTACTTAAGATAAAACAAACAAGTCTACCTGACAATAATTGATGGGCCTTAATTATTAAAAAAATAAAAATAAGAATGAGAAAAAAATAATATTAAAAGTGAGCTAGACCAAGACCGATCATAATAAAGTATCTTGAGAAAAGGATTTTAGAAATTAGAATTCCAGACTGCTCCCTGTTCCACGAGCATCAGTATTGTTATTTTTTCGGTATAATTATCTATCACACACTTCACTACTTGACAAGAGCTTTCGAAAAAGCCACTCTATAAAAACAGTGCTACTTGCAATCAAGGTCGCGCTGAAGATTAGAGTGGTTTCTTTGTGTCAAACATTTTACACGCAAAGATAAAAACTCGAGTGGATGGGAAAAATCTTATCTTCCCTCGTTTTTCTTTTGCCCATTAAAATAATAGCACGTTTTATTTTTCCCAAAAAAAAGCTTCCAGACGAAACTTCTCCAGATTTCAATCCAATGGATGACACCACTGGCCAGAGCTGACGAGTTGCGTAGATTTAATGGCATTTTGAGATTCAACGAATATTCCACCGGTTGAGAAAAGATTACAGAGTTCAGTGTATGACTGTAATGCCCGAAAATACTAGCGTCTTTTATCTTTACCGGTAGAGTCGTCGATAACTTTGAAAACTTGCGGATATTTTAATTAATTAACGGCGTTTCCACCGATTGAGAAAAGATTACAGATCAGAGTATTTTTGTGCATTATAGACGTACACTTCTACGTCCTCGAAAATGCTTAACCCTTGTGAGCCTAAGGTATTTCGGTAACACAAGGGACTAAGGGGGGGTATTTTTGTACCCCAAGGATATTTTCATGCAGCACAGTCAGTATCAATAATTTTGAAACTTTAATGGATGGATTATGTAATTAGTACCCTAAGAGAGTAAATTATGTGAAATTTGAGTAAATTTTTGCTATGTTGCCAAATTTACACATACTTTTAAAAAAAATGTCAAAATAAAAAAAATGGAAAAAATGAAATGAGGTACCATCTTATTTTTCCATTTTTGATAAATTTCCAATTTTTTTTCAATGATCTGACTTAATATTCTTAATCTACATAAAATATCCGTAAAATTCACTTTAATAGATGGTTCCAAACTTAAAACTGGCAGGACGAAGGGGGGGAATATTTGTTCCCCAACACTTTAAATTTCTATAATATCGACAAAAATTCATAAAAATGAATGAAATTTGGTGGACGTGTTCTAAGTATCCTAACTTAAAATGTCATGAAGTCCCAAAAAATTTTGAGCAGTTTTGACAAAATGGCGTCAAAAAAACTGGCCTGGGGTACAAATGTACCCCCCCTTAGGCGCACAAGGGTTAATTATGCCTGGTTCCATGACTAAGACTGCCGAGATGCATTTGGAGGTTAGAATCGCCCGAAATCCCGAACAACAATAACATGCGGGTGATTCCAACTTCCAAAGGCATCGTTTAATCTGTAATATCCAATGAGCTATAACTTTAGAGTGGCAGCGGGCTGGTCCACCTTGTGCCACACAGGGTAGAAGGAATCCCGGGAAAAAGCGGAATTTGGACGGCAGATTACAAGGTTTGAGGTTACATTTTGTAGGTCGTTCGGAATTTGGCGGGAATTTGGACGGCAGATTCCAAGGTTTGAGGTTAATTTTTGCAGGTCGTTTCCGGCGATGCCCGAGTTTGTTTACGAAACGACCGGAAACAACCTACAAAATTTAACCTAAAAATCGATTTTTACGGCAAGATGGCGGCGCCCTAGGTGACAACAATGAACCAGCGGAACGTTCCTTGATGTGCCACTCTAAAGTTATAGCTCATTGGTAATATCTTGTTGATTTCGGCAGTTTTAGCCGTGGAACCAGGCGTAAGTACGCATTTTCGACTCCGTGGAACCAGGCGTAAGTACGCATTTTCGACTTTTCGAGGACGCAGAATTCATAATCGCAAAAAGGTCGCATAAACTGTTTGATTTGATACCCTAAAAATACGCTTATGGGAAAAATACGTTGAATTAGAGTTTTTTTTTGGAACCAGAGGGCCTCGGACGGCAATCGATACGATATATCGCTCTACTAAATCAGTCTATATTCACTGTAGCAAAAGTTAGTGTACAACAGCCTCATTAGTCATTACGTCAACAAATTCCAAAGATTATCGGTTGAGCTCCACATTCGCTTCTGAAACGAGCTCTAATATAACATCCACTGATAACTCATTTTTGCCTGAAGTGTGCCACTGCTGACGGTACTGACAGCGATAAAATTGGAGAGAGAGCTACAAACAGTGTTGTTAGATGTACGATTGTATGGCCACAGACCGAATATTTCCCATTAGAATCAATGAAAAATAAACGGCTTTCAACCAGAACTATGGCAACGCTGGTGCTAAAACTCAAGAGCTAAATTTATATTTAATTGAAAACCTATATGATTATGAATGCAGATTTGGGTTACTGAAATTAGAGTGTTCTGAAATCAAACAAAAGACGGGAGTTCAGAAATATCGCGATAAGACGTATCAGAAACGAGCGAAACCATAGAGAGAGCTAATTCAATTCATGTTATAAGTTCTATCGAAAAGTGAAGCAAGAATGAACGGCTTCACGCGAATTATTTATCGCATTAATAAAATTTTAAATTCATCCAAAAACGAGACTAGATCATTAGGGGAGCTTCCTAACGCCTACTCGGCAAAGGACTCTGAAGACTTCCCCTCTGCTCTTTCAATGCATCCTCAATGTTATTTTGAATAGGATTATTGACTTACGAGCAGACCTGTTCATCTCGGAGGCTTTCAAACACCTACTCGGCAACGGACACTCAAAACTTCCCCTCCGCTCTTCCGAGGCATCACAAACGCAATTTTAAATGGGAAACCAGACTTACGACCAAACCTGTTCATTTCGGGGGCTTCCAATTACCTACTCGGCAAAGGGCTCTCAAACTTCCCCTCTGCTCTTCCGAGGCATCACCTACGTAATTTTAGATGGAAAAACAGACTTACAAGCAAACCTGTTCATCATAAGGGCTTCCTGAGGCCAACAACGCAAAGGGCTCTCAATCACAACTTCTCATCTGCTCTTCCGAGGCAGCACCTACGCAATTTTAAATGGGAAAACAGACTTACGAACAAACCTGTTCATCTCGGGGGCTTCCAACCACCTACTCGGCAAAGGGCTCTCAAAACTTCCCATCTGCTCTTCTGGGGCATCACCTATGTAATTTTAGATGGGAAAACAGACTTATGAGCAGACCTGTTCATCATGAGGGCTTCCTAACCTAACGCCAATATGGCAACGGGCTCTGAAGACTTCCCCTCTGCTCTTCCGGGGCATCACCTAAGTAATTTGGAGTAGGAAAAGTGACTTGCGAGCAGACCTGTTCATCACGAGGGCTTCTAACGCCAATATGGCAACAGGCTCTGAAGACTTCCCCTCTGCTCTTCCGGGGCATCACTTATGTAATTTTGAGTAGGAAAAGTGACTTGCGAGCAGACCTGTTCATCACGAGGGCTTTCTTTCTACCGCCAACATGGCAAGGGGTTCTGAAAACTTCCCCTCTGCCCTTCCGAGGCATCACCTACGTAATTTTAGTAGGAAAAACAGACTGACGAGCAGACCTGTTCATCTCGAGGGCTTCCTGAGGCCAACAACGCAAAGGGATCTCAAAACTTCTCATCTGCTCTTCCGAGGCATCACCTATGTAATTTTAGATGGGAAAACAGACTTACGAGCAAACCTGTTCATCTCGGGGGCTTCCAAACGCCAACATGGCAAAGAGCTCTAAAAACTTCCCCTCAGCTCTTCCGGAGCTTCAGAATGATATTATAAATGGTAAAAATATGTATACGAGCAAACCTTTTCATCTTGGGGGCTTCCAAACACCTGCTTTTACTAAAAAAAAAAAAAAAAGATTACCAGAAGCATGACAATATGTGGACCTATGTAAGGGATAGTGCAATTACCAGAATTCTAGTGTTTGTATCATAGTTCTTGAACATTTTTAGGAAATTCTAGTTCTATGAACATATTCCGGTAATATTAATACCAGAATTTTCAGGTTCAAGTACTGGACTTTCTGTCGTTCACATATCGTTGGGCTTCTGGTAATATGCACGGAGAAAAAATTTCTGATTGAAATTACGGAACGTAGGAAGAAATTGGGGTAAAAAGAAATTCCCTTTAAAATAATAGGAATTCTAATTGATTCAACCAGCATTCTTGTTGATCCAACGATGCTTTCTTGTGATTCTGCAGAACCATCAGAACGTTCAATTAGACCAATGATAATTCTGGTTGAATCAATTAGAATTCTTATTATTTTAAAGGGAATTTCTTTTTACCCCAATTTCTTCCTACGTTCCGTAATTTCAATCAGAAATTTTTTCTCCGTGTGAATAGAATCTGGTATTATGACTATCGCTTTTTCTTCAATGCGGCAAAATAAAATAAAAAAAATAAAAAAAATAAAAAAACCAACATATTAGCTTAGATAGCATTAGATTTCCAAGCTCAACTTTACCTGTAAGTTCGAGCATCTTTGCAGCTGATTTGGAGATAGAACATGTCGCGGACTTCAACTTGCTCGACCAGACCGAGAGGGATGTTGCTGTGGTTTTGACCATCGTCCGGCAGATGGTAGATCCGGTAGTTGGAGAGAGCCAGGACTCCATCGCCGGTTCGTCCGAGGAATTCGACCGCCTCGCCGCACAGCGGACTGAACGGAGGAACGCTTAAATCCTTCTCGGCTTCCAGGATCCTCTTCGGATACAGCTCCGAAGCTCGGACATGGAAAATGGACTGCAGACTTGCTGGTCCATCGCTATCCTCCATCTGAAACAAACACACAAATAAAAACGGTTAATGTTAAGTAAGGTTTTCAGGCTTGCGTCAATAAAAACAGTTTTAGTTACGGAACCAGGCACAATGGGCAGTGGCGAGGCGTGAAATTTGACAATAATGTATTTATTTTCTCCATTTAAATTCACCAAAAAAATCGAACGCTTCCGTCATCGGCGATGACCAGGCATTTCGACCTTGCCAATGTATTTAAATGGGAGAAAAAAACGTTGCCAAATCGTACGCCTCGCCAGTCGCCACTGATAATGGGGCTCTTGCAAACTTTTGCTGTGAGCAAATAAATAGTCCAATCTAATGTTACGACCAGCGAAAATCACGAAAATCACACTGAGGAAGTAAAAAATTCAGTAATAAACTCACATAACTGATGTAACGGCAAGATCGAAATGGCGGTTCAACGCAGGTATCATGGGAGATTCCTATCTATTAAGTCACTTTCTCTACGGAAACACAAAGATATGTCTCAAAGTAGATAGGAATCTCCCGTGATACCTGCGTCTCTCCGCCATTAAGCCTGATTCTGAGACTGAATTTCGTGATTTTTTAGTGTACTCATCGTCATTTTTACAGGTTTTTATGCAAGAATCAACTCTTCAATCTCCTATAACAAAAGTTTGCAAGAGCCCCACTAAGCATTTTCGAAGACGTAGAATCCATAATCGCTAAAAGGTCGCATCTATTGTTTGCTTTAATAGCATTTTCCGTTCAAAAATGCGCTTTTGGGGAAAATGCATAAAAATCAGAGTTTGTTTGGAACCAGAGGTCCTCCAACGGCAATGGATACCAATGGCGTAGCGTGCAATTTGGCAACGTTGTATTTTGTACATTTAAATCCATGTAAAAAATCGCATGCAAATATGTTCACCGAACAACCAACACTTCGATCTTTTTCATGGTTTTAAATGGACGAACTGCAACATTGCCAAATTGCACGCTACGCCACTGATGGATACCTACGATATCTCGCTCAACTAAAACAGTCTATCATTCATAATGTGCTTCACCAATTTTTGTTTCTAAAATGCCCATAAGGCTCCCGCCCCCTTTTCAAGAGCTCCAGACTCATCACAAATCAGACCGCATCATTTATATCATGATAATTTATTTCATAAAAATACCTTCGTTGTGGACACAGCGTCAGTTCAACATTATTTAGGCATAGAATGATTCCAAGGCTTGCACCTTGCCTATGAAGTTTATCAGGGTCTTATTTTTCTTTTCGAGATAACGAAATAAATAATATTTTTCTCTTTAAAATTTTTACCGGCTATTTATATTTCCTCCCCATACGATGTTTGTTTCACGTAATCGGCAGCAATCGTTATTTTTGTATTCAAAGGCTCCTGTATCAATATTCAATACAAGCGCTTAGCCAGCTGACTGTGTGCTTTAAGATTGCCGTCGAAGTCCAAGCGCGCGGTCAGGGCTCGGATCTCACGCATCTACGCACAGAGCGCCGCGCGACTCGCGAGTCCAAGTCAGACACTTGCGGATCCAGGAATTCATACTTCTCTCTCTTTCCTCATTAGAATGCGTGTGTTAGAAAAGGACAGAACAGGGGCAGTCACGTGATTTTCGCCCCCTCTTTCATCCTTTTCTAACTCATGCGTTCTAATGGGGAAAGAGAGAGAAGGGCAATTTCTTGGATCCGCTAGTGTGATCCTATATAATACATGGTAGATGCTTGAAGCATATGGATGCAGATCAGTGGCGGATCCACGGTGGGCTGGGGGGGCACACGTCAGGTACGGGTTTTTTTTCTTTTTTTAGGGTTATTTGGCTTATGTTCTGTATGTAACTTTGAACTTACAGCCACCTGTAGGTGTATAAGTTGTGGTCTTTATTGAAAAATCTCCGTTGCATTAAGACGATTCCAGGCATGGGCGGATACAGGGAATTGTATTTCTCTCTCTCCCTCTATTTGAACACGTGCGTTAGAAAAGGGCAGCAGAGGTGGCCATCTCGTGACTTTGGCCCCCTCTTCTGTCCTTTTCGAACGCACGTTTTCAAATGGGAGGAGAGAGAGAAAGACAATTCCCTGTATCCGCCCATGATTCTAGGGTCGATTAGTTTGAGCCGTGGACAACACATCGCGCTGCTCAAAAAGTCGACAGTTTTTGGCAAAATTTGACGAACTTACGCTAAAAGCACAAATTTGAAGAACGCCAGCACCTGCAAGCAGTGGCGTCGCGTGCAATTTGACAACAATGTATTCTATCCATTTAAACTCATGTAAAAGATCGAATTCAGGGGGTGCACAGTGCACACGTAAAATTCGATATATTTAATGAGTTTAAATGGAGCAGTTGCATTGTTGCCAGGTGGCACGCGACGTCACTGCCTGCAAGCGTACTTTATTGGTACACTGAAAGTTTCAAGCTGAAAAATTCAAAAATAAAGCCGGAAATGATGAAATACGAAAATTCCCATAAGCCTCAAAGAGTGCGAGTGAGGCAGATAGACATATTAATCACTCGCATTCACTCTCACTCACTAAGCTTACGGCGGAATGAATTTCATAATTTACGGCTTCAAATTCTAAACCAATTTTGCTCGTTTTGGCTCAAAAAATTCAAAAAAAATTTCGCAGGTGCTAACGTTATTAAATTTTGCGTTTTCTCTTTGTTTCCAATTTAAAATGCCGAAAACACGACTTTTCCCCAAAAGCGACTGATGGCGCTATCCATCGGATTGAAATCAGGAAAAGAACTAACCACCATATGGTAAACGTACCTAACGTACCTTATGGTAAATTAACCCTTAACTGCAAATGAGCCCAGATCTGGAACAATTACTTTGAAGCCTTAACTAAAAGTAGGGGACTTGAGTTGTACTGTCGCTGCATGGTGGGTCACATGTGGAACAGATACTAAACGAGTAAGAATTGTTGATTTTGTCCTAGAGCGCGCAGCACAGGATAGAGAACGTGCAGAGTGGTTGAAAATAGCTTACTGAAAATCTGATAGAGATTTTCCGATTTTCATTGTTATGTTTGGGAGTAACGCAGGGGTACCATATACAAAAAAAACAACTATTGAAACTTACTAACTTATTTTTTACTACTTTAATTTTTTATTTTTTAGCCTGAAAACTTTATTTTCAGTTGCATGGATTCAATTGCGGGTAAGGCCATATTTTGAACAATTAATATTCAGGCTCTTTACCATTGAAATATAATGGAAAGAATTTTTTCACTATTTTTCCCTGTCTCAAGGATCAAAATTGTACTGAAAAAAAATTATTTCATTAAAAAAAATCATGCAGTAAAGGGTTAAGATAACCTGTTAGTACATTTCACCGCAAGGTACGTTGCATTTACCATGGCATTTGCTATACTTGATAGCAGACTCCAAAATCAGCTATGCAGATGGTAAATTCTACCTGTCTTTTTTCCCCGTGTAATATGACGATTTCAAAGAAAGAACACAGCTGATGTTTTATATGCATGTCTTTCAACAAAGTCCTCATTTGCGCTCCCAACCTCCCAGACATTGCCTAGACAGAACACAGGCTGTAAACATTTTCCCCCTTTGTATACAAAGAGTCGAAAAAGTGAAAACAGAGAGGAGAAAAAAAAAAAAAAAAAAAAAAAAAAAAAAAAAAAAAAAAAAAAAAAAAAAAAAAAAAACACAAGGTGCCTAAAACTGAGTAGATTGCGACTAAAATTGTAACACCCGTCATTAAAGTCGAGTGGCTCCTTATAAGCAGAGTTCATACGAAGGAGTTTGATAGTCGATAACACGTTGGCGCCGCGACGGTCCTCATTATGCAAGTGAGGGGAGTGTCTGAGAGGGGGGAGGGGAGAGGAGGGGGGTCATCGAGTGCAATGCGCAGTTGGAGAAAAACCGCCGTGTGGCGTGAAACCGCGCTATGCGACAAGTGGGCACATATGTATACATATCCATATACAGGGTGTTTCTGGGTTTCTAGGTCTAACGTCAGAAAATTCTAATAAGGCAGATTTGTCAAGTCAAAGTGAGGCTAACCCCCCCCCCCCCCCCCATGACTTCAATGCATGGGTGGCGCATGGGGTCGAAACGTGGAAGGGCCCAAAAAAAAAAAAAAATATATCGATGACCTTTTTTTCGGCTTTTCAGAAACAGTACTTTGAAAAATTTGGTTGAGGAAATTTTAACAAGCTTGACGTCTCCTTAGTGACCATATCGTTTTTTTAAAGGAGCCACTCCGAATTTTTAAGGGAATGGGGCTGTTGCACACTTTTGGTATAAGCGATTTATTAGCCGATTCTGGTGTAAAAACCTCGAAAAAAACGACGGCAGCACTAAAAACTTCCGAAATTCACTCCTAAACTAAAAAAACCCCGCTGTTATTAGCACGAGCGTAATGGTGGCACAGGGCAGTAATGATGGGAGATTCCTATCTTAATTTTCTCAATCTCTAAGCTGACAAGGATGATTCACAGAGTAATTAGTCACCAGAGTAGTGACCCACATCCAATGAATGGTACTGTGACACCTAGTGCCACTTTATGGTGTCACATGAAAGTCGTCTCTTATTGGTCACTTGTTGATGGAGTTACAGTATTGTTAGATGCGAATCTCCCATTATTACTGCCCTCAGCCACCATTATGCTCGCGCAAATAAAAGGTAGCGTTTATTGAGTTTAGGATTGGAT
Organism: Trialeurodes vaporariorum; assembly: GCA_011764245.1. NCBI lineage: Eukaryota > Metazoa > Arthropoda > Insecta > Hemiptera > Aleyrodidae > Trialeurodes > Trialeurodes vaporariorum. The sequence continues at coordinate 43,454,985 of VMOF01000013.1, read as the reverse complement.
TTCGGAAGTTTTTAGTGCTGCCATCGTTATTTTTGAAGGTTTTTACACCAGAATCGACTCTTAAATCGCTTATAGCAAAAGTGTGCAAGAGCCCCATTAACAAGTCGAGATTGCATAGCAACTAGTAGGTCTGTTTAGTACAATGCGTCCAAATAATCTTATTTTGACTAGAAAAATCATCTCCGGAATTTCCTGGCGTTAAACCTTAAAACACTCTGTATTGTCTACGTGAGCAGGGGAAAAAAAAAAAAAAAAAAAAAAAAAAACATACCTCTACACAAGTACTTTTCTTCTTTTCCACGATTTTTCCTTGTTAGAGAGGCATTTTCAATTTAATTCTTCATTCCATTGAACATGAAAATTGGACGGGGCGGGGGGGGGGTGTCATAAAATATAAGTGTCAAACGGTGAGGAAAAATGATTAAATTTATCCGAAACTAGCAAAAGTGGGTTAAGAACATGAATAATGGCTGAGAGGTGGCTCGCCAGGCGGGAAAGTTTTCATCCTCCACGATTCTATTGCATTTTAAGAAGAGAGCGCATGCAATCGAGTTCCGTGAGTTCTGAGTTGTTGCAATTAACCCGCAGAGCGATATCTGCATTTTTAACCGCCCGAGTGTAGACAAAGTAACTCGATCGTTTACATATACCAAGCCACTTTTCATCATGAGCATATTGACACTTGATCTTTGGTTTTTCGTTCTCATGTATTAAAAAAAAAAAAAAAAAACAGCTAATCTATTAATTACGCACAGTCTAGGCAATGGGTCCGTTGCAAACTTTTGCTACAACGATTGAGAATGTACACAGAGAAAAATTTCTGATTGAAATTACGGAACGTAGGAATAAATTTTGTGGTAAAAAGAAATTCCCTTTAAAATAATAAGAATTCTTATTGATTCAACCAGAATTAACATTGGTCCAATTGAACGTTCTGATGATTCAGAAGAATCATAAAAAAGAATCGTTGGATCAATAAGAATTCTGGTTGAATCAATAAGAATTCTTATTATTTTAAAGGGAATTTCTTTTTACCCCAATTTCTTTCTACGTTCCGTAATTTCAATCAGAAATTTTTTCTCCGTGTATAATCTAATGTAAAATCTCCTGAACAGTCCATTGGTGGCATCAGAAAGTTATAAAATACAATAATAATCTCACAAGAGACGTTCAATGAAATCCAAGATGGCGGATAAATATCGAGGAATTTGTATGCATGCACCACGAACATCCAAGGATAGCCAACCTCACAATATCGATCACAACCAATCACACAATGTAAACAAACACATAACCTCTACCTCCAGTGAGGTTGTCATAGTTGGCCATCCTCACGGATGCTCACGGTGCATGCATACAGATTGCTAGATGTTTATCCGCCATATTGGATTTCATTAAACGCCTCTTGTGAGTTTATTATTGCATTTTATAACTTTCTGATGCCACCAATGGACTGTTCACGAGATTTTACATTAGATTATACACTCTTAATCGTTGTAGCACAAGTTTGCAACAGACCCATTAGTGTCATAAAACAGCAAATGGCGGAACAGATTCCCATCAAAGGTTTTTTGGACGTAATCGCTTCGTCTTGGTGTCCGTAATGACCACCTAAAAGTCACCATGCATAGGTGCTGTGCTAAACTCAGGGGAGGGGGGAAACAAAATCAGTGAATAAAGAGTCAGTAAAAATCATCGATTTTAACCTTTCAAGCTAAAGTAAAAGTTTCTCTCTATGATAAACACTGGTCTAGAAAGTTTATGAATGATGAATAGATGAGAAAATTACTTTCTGATTTTTGGCCCACTTTTTAACGATCTTAGATCACAGTGCGAGGAGGGCGAAAAATAATTTAAAAATGACCCATCTGTTTAAAGTTCAAACAGACAAACAAAGAGTGAGAAAAATACACATTAAACACTTGTAGTGAGTGAAGGCGCGTCAATCTTTTTGTCACCAAAATGGAAACGCTATCACTCCCGAGAGAAAGAGAAGAACCAAAGGCCATTTAACAATCTTGAGGTCAGTCAACTTGCAAAACGGAAAGGAAGTCCGAGACCGCACAACGTCATAACCCTACTTTGTTTACTTTCGAGACGTTCCATCGGTAACCAAATCAAAAAGATGACTTGCGCTTAGAAAGAGTCGTCCCTAATAAAGTCGCTAATGTCAACGATTTAAGACATCACAACACGTCACGTCACATTCTCCCCCCCCCCCCTCCCTTCCAAATCGTGGTTTCGTGACTCAATTGCTCTAAATAATGAGTGAATCACAAGTAGTGTGATTGTGATTGCACAAGAGCACAAGCTGCGTAGTGTAGTATGCGTAAACACTAACAAACAGGCGTAAACAATCCGTAAGAATGAGATGAGACATGAATAATTCGACAGCCGATTTTCATGAATGATTTCGTCAAAATTAACATTACTTGAGGTGATTCTATGGCGAACTTCCGTAGATTTTAATCAGATAGATGGCGTTCCGTGTCGCTGGCACCGAAAATAGCCGGTTTTTGACGGTTTCCGGCTGTTTTCTCTGAACAGACGAATAATAGACGAAAAAACAAATCGTCAGTACCTGCGTAATTTTTTGCTTGATTTTTTAAGTTAAAGACGGGCCAAATTGGTTCAGAGATAAAGATGTATTCGTGGGACGAAAAAATCAAATGTAATTTGGAGTTGTATCAGCACAGATTCCAGGTTTCGGTTTCACCTGTAATCTTTGCTGATACAACTCCAAATTACATTTGATTTTTTCCTCCCGTGAATACGTCTTTATTTCTGAACCAATTTAGCCCGCCTTTACCTTAAAATAGCAAGCAAAAAATTACGCAGGTGCTGAATAACTGTTTTTTCGTCAATTATTCGTCTGTTCAAAGAAAACAGCCGAAAACCGTCAAAAACAGGCTATTAACGGAGCCAGCGACAAGTAACGCCATCTATCGGATTAAAATATCCAAGAGTTTGCCATCGGGTCAGACGGGTCCAGGAATTCATCCCCTCTCTCTCTCCCTCTTTCTCCGATCATTTGGACCTAATGTGTTAAAAGAGGAAAGAAAGAGGGCGGTTAAATGACTTTAGCCCCTATCTCTGGTCCTTTTCTAACACGAGCATTCAAAGATAGGAGGAGGGAGTGACAGATAAACGGTGGTTTTTGCACACTTTTGCCACAGGCGATTTAAAGGTCAGCTCACGTACGTAAAAACCTCCTTAAATAACGATGGAAGAACTAAAAACTTCCAAAATCCACTCCTACACTTATGAAATGCTTTTAAACGCGCGATCATGTGGCGGGGCGTAGGAAACTAATAATGGGAGAACCCCATCTAATAATACGGACACTCCATCAAGAAGAGGCGACTTTCCATCGGTGCATACCAGTGTCACCAGGAGGCTGATTATGAACGATCGTATCGCAACGCTTATCGAGTCGATCATCGAGTGCGTGTTATCTTAAGCCTGGTTTCCAATGAAACGCAAGGCCTTGCGCGCCGTAGCGTTGCGTTCCTTGCGTTTGGTAGGTTTGCGACGAAGGACGAAAAGTCGTTCCGAATGAACGCAAGCATCGACCAATCAGCATCAAGGATTTCAAAGGGCGCGCGTCGAAACACTCAAAATGGAGTCGGTTTGTTTACATTTTAACTTTCGACTGCGTTAGTGAGGTTAGGTTAGTTTCGAATGACAACAGCGCGTTTTCTCACTTTTACTTTGCATGTTTTTAGTTTCGTATTGTCTCAAAAGTTATTATTTGGTTATACACCAGCAAGATTCTCAAATCGCAATTGCGATTTCAGCCGAATTCTGAGCGCTTCTTCTTATTCACTTGTTGCATTTGTTGATTCGGGACTCATCAAACACTCACCCGACAAGCAGCGGCCAGCGAAATCCGTCTAGCTCCTTGCGCAGCGACGCAAGAGTTGAAAAATGTTCAACTCGGCCGCGTCGCACAGTGGAGTATGCACCCCGAAAAGCTGCGATTAACCCAAAAATGTAAACATGCTCAAAAAAGAAAAATGTTTAGTGATTTGAGTAGGTTAATGACCTGCCGATTACGTAAGGTAAGTGTCGGATTTTTAATCTTGACTATGAGTCGTCGGCAAGAGGACGAAAGTGACCGTTGCAGCATCTGCTATTGTTTACCGGCCGAGTCGCGCTCGCACACGCCCCAGATCATCGTACTCCTAGTAAAGACGAATAATGAGAAATTAATTATTGGACCATGGATTCGACTTCTGAAGGTATGCTTTACGTTCCAATTCCATTAAATATTCATTTTCTTTAAAATAAAGCTTTATTTTGCATACTTAAAGTTAGCTGCCAAAATGCTTGATTTTTTCACAAGTTTCATTTAGAAAAAGGCAATTTCGGTCATGAATCCAGCCGACTCTAGCAAAACGAGAACAACCATCGGAAAGTAGACACAATTTGGAGTCTTTCTGTGAAATAAAACCTTGCGCCTTTTTGCGCCATTTGAATTTATGAATTTTTGAAGTTGCGTGTTTTGTACGAAATATCGCACTCGCACTACGCACCTACTCGCTCGGTAATCATCAAAGATTCTAACTGTATGCATGAGGTAACGCGTCTCACTCTATCAGTGAGAGTTCGTGGAGTAGTGGATAAGGGTCTCGCCTTGCGTACTCATGTGCAGGGTTCGATCCCCACAGCTGTCCTCATTTTTTTAACCCTTCTCCATGGTACGCCATGTAACAAAGCTCATTGTCAGTATACAGGGTGTGAGGAAAGTCTCCCCCCCCCGTCTAACTTTTGAACGGTTGAAGATAAAAAAACGAAACTCGGAGGATGTTTATAACTTAATAAGAACTACTTTTTGGCGTATCCAAAATTTCCGAGGGGCGCCCCTTAGGGGGGGTTTCGCCCCCTAACTCAAAATTTTCAAATAGCAACGCCTATCTTGTGATACCTCGTTTTAAAGAACATAAAATTCTAAGACTTTTGGCGCAAACCGGCGGTCGATATCGGTTTTGGTTTTCGATATATCGAATGACAAAGTTGGATTTTTACCCATTGGCAATTTTCGATATATCGAAAACCAAAAACGATATCGACCTGCGGTTTGCGCCAAAATGCTCAGTTTTGTGTGCCCTTTCAAGCGATGTATCACTCGATAGAGTTGTGGCTCGGAATTTTTGAGATAGCCCCCCTGAGGGGTCATTTTTTTAAATAATTTTGGGGGGCTCTAAGACTAGACTAATATCAAAACCGTATTTTTTTCTGAAAAGTAATTACGTTTTAGAGTATTTTCGACTCCTAGTTTTCTAAATTCCGACTTTTCAAATGAGAGTTCTGATTCTTTGAAAGTGAGTCGAAATCGAACTTTGACTATCGATATATCAAAGACGAAAAACGATATCGACCTCCGGTTTTCGCCAAAAGTCTTAGAATTGTATGTCCTTTAAAACGAGGTATCACACGATAGGGGTTGCCATTTAAGGGGGCGGGGGAAGGGGATGGGGGAAGGGGGGTGGAGCTCTCTCATGGACGTGACACATGAAATTACCTTTTCACATCATAATTGAACAAATTCTTCTGTTAATGTAACATTGAAGGCGCTAAAACAGTTAATCGCATCTTTTCGGGGTGCGTACTCCACTGTGCGTCGTTGCGTTCCGACGCAAAGGTTTTGCGTAGCATTGGGAACGATCCCATTTGATCGCGTGTATTTCAACTTCGTAGCGTTGCGTCGTTGCGTAGTTTTGCGTCTCATTGGCAGGCTTTATGGGGTGCTCCCATTCCAATAGAAACCCTTCCATCTCTACGGAAATTCTCCGACAGCTCAGGAGTTATCGGCTAATTTCCGCACAGATATGGGAGGGTTTCTATCGGAATGGCACCACCCGGACCCTTAAGAAACCACACACTCGATCATCGCCTTGATAAGCATTAAGATACGATCGTTCATAATCAGCCTATGCGCAGGTGTCACAGTACCATTAATCGGCTATTAATAACTCCTCCGATGGCTGGTTACTCCGTGAATCTTCCTTCCCGGCATAGAAATAGGCGTGGGTGATGAAAAAAAGATGGGAATCTCCCATTAGAGCCAAATGCCGTCGCCCGTCATTACGGCCGCGCGTTTAAAAGCATCTATAAGCGATTTAATAGTCGATTCTGGTGTAAAAACCTTCAAAAATAACGATGACAGCACTAAAAACTTACGAAATCCACTCCTAAACTAAATAATCGCTTTTGTTTGCGAGGGCGTAATGGTGGCTGAGGGTAGTAATAATGGGAGATTCCCATCTAACAATACTGTGACTCCATCAAGACGTGACCAATAAGAGACGACTTTCATGTGACACGCAGTGTCACTAGGTGTCACAGTACCATTCATCGGATGTGGATCACTACTCTGGTGACTAATTATACGCTGTGAATCATCCTTGTCAGCATAGAGAGAGTGACGAAATTAAGATAGGAATCTCCCATTGTTACTGCCCTCAGCCACCATTATGCCCTCGCAAATAAAAGCGTTTATTGAGTTTAGGAGTAAATTTCGGAAGTTTTTAGTGCTGCAATCGTTATTTTTGAAGATTTTTACACCAGAATCGACTAATAAATTGCTTATAGCAAAAGTGTACAATAGCCCCATTTCGGAGTGGATTTCGTAAGTATTAAGTGCTACCATCGTTATTTGTTGAGGTTTTTATAACTGAATCTTCCCTTAAATAGCCTGAAGCAAGAGTGCGTAACAGCCAAATGGAAGCAAAAGCTCGAACGGTACAGGCTGAATAGTGCCGATAATTTCGGATCTTTCAAGCAAAAGTTATCTTAAATAATATGCGGAGTTTATCCCTCGAAACAGACTCGTAGCCCCTTCAAAACGCGGTGATACACACAAGAACTAGAACCAGTATACTCACAAAGTATCCAGAATCCTGGAAGACGTCATGCCGTGGGAACGCATCAAATTTGAAGCTGAATGCGAAAGATCTTGTCGTGCCAAGATAGTGGGTGAAAGGCAGAATATAGTTTCTCATTCAAGAAGCGTTGTCGGGAACTTGGGACCGATATCAATCGGAAAAAAAGAAAGGTAGTTATAATGTAAAACTTTTGAGAGAACCGGAAAAATCCGGTTGAACGAAAATCGCTCAAACACACTGAATACGTCGCACTTCAGAACTAAAATTCGAGGTTCGAAATTTGAAAGCACGGACAACAAATTGTTTCAAGTTCAAATAAAAGCCAAACCAAAAATCAGTTTTTGTTCTAAAAACTCACGTTTACTAAATATATGACCAATTAATCATCAAAAAACCATCCCTTGGAAAAGACATGAAAACACAAATATTCCAAAGAAACTTTTGAAATCCGTGCGATTCACAAAAATCTATCCAGTTCTATGTCGATCCAAAAAAAGAGTAACTCGTCATATTATAACAACTTGAATTAAAAAATCCAAAAATCTTTCCAATAAAAACCAAAAACCAAACACTAGATTCAAATATAGAATTACAAATCGGTCACAATTCGTAAAATCAACGCGGGGGGAAAAAACAAAAATTTCGATAAGTATTTCCTTCCAGAAATATACGTGTTCAAAGATCCAAGTTCGAACTCACAGTGACCAAGAGAACGCAAGCCGCATCGAAACTACCTTCGAGATAAGATGAGACAAGCAGAGCTGTCGTTTTACGTATAATTAATAGTATGTTTAAATTAACCGAAGACTCCACCGGTTGAAAAAAGATCACAGAGTTGAATTCAGTGTATCTTTGCTCAACCGGTTGAATCGTCGATGACTTTAAAAAACTTGCGGATATTTTAATGAATTAACGGCGTTTCCACCGATTGAGAAAATATTACAGATCAGAGTATTTTCGTGCAATACAATCATACACTGAGTTGAACTGTGTAATCTTTTCTCAACCGGTGGAATCATCGGTGACTTTAAAAATGTCATTAATTACACGCGAAACGGCAGTTCTGAATTGACAAGTGACTCTAGGAGTCTTATCCTTATCTTTATCCATGTTATACGAAACCCACGAGCAAACATAATAATCTCCCATCGAAAAACTTTAACGTAAACACGGTTTGATCCTCGAACTGCTCTCGTCTACGCGCTGATAACATTGTTTAATTTACCTGTCCATCGAGAGGGGAAGAAAAAATGAGCCTAGTAAAAACAATCACGGAGTAAAAGTAAACAAACAAGGACGATTAAACAAAAAAATTTAATAAAAAGAAATAATGCAACTGATTTATTAGTTGCCAAGGCCTATTGGAAGAGTAGTGCGAGGCAAATAGAGACAAATAGAGACCCAGCACACCATATGCTTCCCATGTTAAAAAGTAGAGACAAGCAGGGGAAGATTGTAGGAGGCCTGCGCCCTGCGTTGGCGATTAAATGCCCCGAAACGAACGGGTCTGCTCGTAACTCTCATTACCTATTTGAATTAACATTGGTGATGCCCAGGAAGAGCAGAGGAGACGTTTTGAGAGCCCTGCGCCCCGTTGGCGATAAAAGGCCCCGAAACGAACGGGTCTGCTCGTAACTCTCATTACCTGTTTAAATTAACATTAGTGATGCCCCGGAAGATCAGAGGGGACGTTTTGAGGGCCCTGCGCCACATTGGCGATAAAAGGCCCCGAAATGAACGGGTCTGCTCGTAACTCTCATTAACTATTTAAATTAACATTGGTGATGCCCAGGAAGAGCAGAGGGGACGTTTTGAGAGCCCTGCGCCCCGTTGGCGATAAAAGGCCCCGAAACGAACGGGTCTGCTCGTAACTCTCATTACCTGTTTAAATTAACATTGGTGATTCCCAGGAAGAGCAGAGGGGACGTTTTGAGAGCCCTGCGCCCCGTTGGCGATCAAAGGCCCCGAAATGAACAGGTTTCTGCTCGAAAGTCTCATTGCCGGTTTAAATTGACATAGGTGATTAACATAGGTCATATCGATCGACAGGGCATTAAAAACTGAGCATTTGTGCACAAATCAGAGGTTGATATAGTTTTCCACAATCGACTCGATAGTACCGAGCTTCGACTTTTGAGGCGTTCCGGAACTTTCGGCCCGCCCTATACAAAATGATACTTCACGATACGCATATCGTGGATGTTCTGGTAGATCTGATGAGCTACACACGCCCACCAATGATCACGTATACATAATGCTATGCGATTACGATAAGATAAGCTACACGCCCTTCTATAATTTTTATCGGAATATGTATTATTTTGCTGATATGCTCTGTTTCGGATCAGTTTTCAGTGAAGAAAAAGAAAAAAAAATCGGTTCAAAGACAAGCAAGAGACAGTTTGTTAAATAAATAATGAAGTTGGATAAGGCTTCCGACAAACAAAGTCTGAATTGAACAGGGGCTCGCTCTTTTCTAAGTAAAATAGGTACATTTTGCCGCTTTTTATTCCAAACTGAGTTTAAAAAAAGTTCGAGTCGCACTCAAATAATTAGAAGATGTCTCCTGATTATTATTATTATTAGTTTTTTTTTTTTTTTTAATACAGAAATAGAAATTATCACTTAAGGACGATAAAGAGAAACACAAAATAAAACATTAAATCGGCACGTGTATGTCGTGTGACTGATGGAATCTGAAATACCAACTTGAAGGACTCTGAATGTTAATAAAGTTGATTGAAGTAATTTTATATCGAGAAAAAATAGAATAGCCGATTTTTAATCCAAACGGAGTTGAAAAAAAAAGTTCGAGTCGCACTCAAATAATTAGAAGATAGCTCCTGATTTAGATTTTACTTCATCTCACTGTTTTATTTTTTTATTTTTATTAAATAGAAGTAGAAATTATGATTTTAAGGACGATAAAGAGAAACACAAAATAAAACATTAGATTTGTACGTGTGACTGATTGGAATCTGAAAAGACAGCATGAAGGACTCACGTGAATAAAGTTGATTGAAGTAATTTTATATCGAGCAAAAATAGGAAGCCAAAAGTTTACGTCCATTAAATTACGGGACAAATTAATCATCATTAAAACTGACAAAAAAGCTTGGAGACTAATATATCAGTAAATGATGTGACAGAAAGAAAAGCAAAGAAAAAAAAAATCACAATGGGTCTGTTGCAAACTTTTGCTAAAACGATAAAGAGTGTTTCATCGTATGTAAAATCACCCGAAAAGTCCATTGGTGGCATCAGAAAGTCATGAATTGCGATAATAAACTCACAAGAGACTTTTAATGAAATCCAAGAAGGCGGTAAAATATCGATCAATCTGTATGCATATGCACCTTTAACATCCAAGGATTGCCAACGTTGACAACCTCACAGCTTCAGAGGTTATGTGTTTATTTACGTTGTGTGATCGATATTGTGAGGTTGGCTATCCTTGGATGTTTGTGGTGCATACATACAGGTTGCTCGATATTTTACCGCCATCTTGGATTTCATTAAACGTCTCTCGTGAGTTTCATACAGCATTTTATGACTTTCTGATGCAACCAATAGACTTTTCACGCGATTTTACATGAGATTGAACACTCTATAGCGCTGTAGCAAAAGTTTGCAGCAGACCCATTTAATTCATTTTGCTGCTGAAGCAAATGAGTGAGGGGGTAAGAAATAAAAGGCGACACAGAAAAAATGGAAAAAATTAATTAATAAATAAATAGATAAATGAATAAATAAATAAAGAAAAAGATTAATAGTTAAATAAATAATTAAATACAATGGCAAGTCGAGGATTTCATTTGCAGACAGTTTGGTCAACATTCCACGAGATGGAAGCATGATACTTCACAGTCTGCACCACAAGTTCTAACCAGCAGGCTCAAGCTGAAAAAAACGTATACTGCATGTCAATAAACAACGGACCTACCGGTCAGCTTGTGGTTCGCCGAGTTTCTAAAATAAATCAACACTTTTTCTACTGACCTGTAACTAACGGACAGACCCGTTTTTTCTTTTTCTTTTTTTTGTTTTTTGTTTTTATCAAAATGAGATAAGTAAACATTCTACAGTTGATGACTAAAAATACATGTCAGACCACTCCTGATGGTATAGGCTACCCGTGACACTTCTCAACGCACTCAAGTATTGCAGATAGCCAAGCTAAGCCAAAATCTAAGCTATAGCAAAAGAGAGAATTTACCGGACGTGATTTTGAAGCTTGAAAGCAGTAGCGTAGCGTGCGACTTGGCAACGTTGCAGTTCATCCATTTAAACTAATGAGAAAGATCGAACTATTGGGTACTCGGAGAACACCTTCGCATTCGACCTTTCACATGGGTTTAAATGGACACATTACAACGTTGCCAAAGCGCAAGCTACGCCACTGCTTGAAAGAGGCAGCCATGATGGAAAGTGTTCTGTAGTGTTCAGTGGCGTCGCGTGCCATCCGGCAACAATGCAACCCCTCCATTTAAACTCATTAAATATATCGAATTTTACTTGTGCACTGTGCACCCCCTGAATTCGATATTTTTTTATGAAATTAAATGGATAGAATACAATGTTGCAAAATTGCACGCGACGCCATTGGTAGTGTTAAGGTATTTTAGAGTCTAATAGCACAGAATACTCTAATCAGAACGGAAACTCTAATTCATTTTGAAACATTCTTTACTTCGGGCCGCCATGTTCGAAAGTGAGCATCTTCGGCAATCTTCGGCAGATCTTCGGCAACTGGCCGAGTTGTGATTGGTTGTATAGCCTGAAAAAGCATGTCCGCCATCTTGAGAAGTGAGTAGGCACAGTTGCCAGTTTGTGCCAGTAAATTTCAAATCCTGTTTCCATTGGCTCTTATGGGAGTTTCCCTTCTGATTGTATTATTCTGTGCTAATAGCATTGCCACTTGAAAGTATGCCTTAAAAATCTATTGATTTTTTTTTTTTTTTTTTTTTTTTTTTTTTTTTTTTTTTTTAAATAAAGGACAAAATTATCAAGGACCGTTTCGATGAGAAATCTGTCTTTTGAAGGTCATAGTGCTTTCTGACTTGGACTAGCTGAAAACTTTTGGGACACACTGTGGAGGATGCTATCAGGTCAGGTTATCTTGTCATTGAGGTCAATTTTATAATATTACTTTCAGCACTTGCTTTTTTATACATACTTTAAAGGCGCCTGAGAGTGGGTGGTGGAGGGAGGGGCGGAAGATGAGGTAAACAAAAATAAACAAAGTCTGGGGGGGGAATTGCAAGTTCAAAGGATATGTTTATCAGACTTGACTTGCTGTTCTCATCATAGCTGAGATTGAAAATAAATAAATATCCAACTGCATACAATACATACGATGGAGCGGTCGGTCTACGTAAAAAGTTGCGCAAAGCTCCAAACAAGAGGATGGGTATGTTGCAAACTT